>CM052704.1:18447922-18471306 GCA_028551405.1 Uromys caudimaculatus | reverse complement strand
TATAAAGTTCTTATTGTTTATATTAAAAGCACTGCTCTAAGCTGTAATACTATAACCAAACCAAATTTTTGTACCCATGTACCCAAAGATTATCTCATTGAAAATGAGGAGTCCTTTGTACAAGGCTAACATGGCCTTAGTGAATACATTCCTCTCAGAGGGAAACTTGAGAAAGGAAACTTTGGTTTCCTGGGTTTTTTTTTTTTTTTTTTTTTCATCAAGGTATTCCCAGCTCCTTTTTCCTACAGAGCAATGTCTTAGAACTGGGTTTCACATTTCTTCTGCCTAAAGGGCATTTTCCTCCCTACCCCACCTGTGTGCTCTGTCTGTTCCCACAGTCAGTAGGTACTTAATTTTCCTGTGTATGATAAAGGGAGAAAGAGCAATGCCCTTGACTGAGAAAACATTCTCAAGATCACTAAACATAGCCTCATTTGTGTTCCTATCATCAACTTAAAATGATTGCCTTAATGATGTGTACCTACCTTCCTTAGAAATAAGACTGCCCAACTCTAGAACAGGATTATCAGTTCCTTTCTCCACAAATGGATTAATTTTATACACCTAACTGTCCTGCCTAGAGAGAGCCTGACAGACTGATTTTAGATTAAGTCAAGGATTTGGAGGATGTTTGACCATGATAAGAAGAACTAACATAGCAATGGGGCTGGGGCTTGGTCAGTTAGTACACAGAGACCTAATGCCCTCAGGTATTACAGTAGGCATGGCCAGGCTCTGAACTTAGACTATTTAAGGAACGTGTGACTTATATTAATGTTACAAACATGGGATTATCTATCAGTTGTTTCTAGTTTATAGCCGCCCTGGTTTTATTTCTGTTGTTGAGACAAATACCCTCATGAAAAAGCAACCTGGAAGAGAAAAGGAGACTACCTGGTTTACAGTTCCAGGTTGCAACCCATTACTGTAGGGAAGCCATGGCGAAAGCTACAGTACCACATCCACAATTAAGAAGAAAAAGAGAATATATGCATTCTTGATTGCTCACTGTTAACTAGCTTTCTCCTATTACTATTTAGTATCCCCTTCTTAGGGAATGCCACTACCCACAGTGGGTTGTGTGTTTGTACCTTAGTTAACAATCAAGACAATCCCACATTGACATGCCCACAAGCTAACCTGATCTAAATATTTTCTTATTCAAACCCTCTTCCCAGGTGTTTCTAGGTGGTATCAGGTTGACAATTAAAACTGTCCAGCACACAAGCTTTATTGGTTTAACTTTAAAAATTATTCTTTAACTGTTGAAATGTTTAATTATCAGAGCACAATATTCACCTTAAGTGAAACCAGCAGTGTTTCCAAGAGTTAATGTCTTGTATACTGTTTGATTATCTGACATGCATTTTGCTTTGTTGTCAATGTTTAGTAATATGTTAATACAAACTTTTCACTCTATTTCTTTTAATAAAACATCTAAGTAAAAGATTTATTTAAAGATATTAAAGTTAAATTTTAGTAGCAAAGTAAGCAACAGAATTTATTTAAAAGTAAAATATTTTCCAACATGGCCATGAATTTGAAAAGGAACAAGGAGGTTTGCAAGGAGGATTGGGAAAGGGAAATGATGGAATTATATTATAATCCCCAAAAATAAAAGAAATATTTTAAGTAAAACATTGCCTTATAATTGGTTCAAATAGATAACATAATAAAATGTAATTTTTAGACACAAAAACTAGAGGAGGTAATAAATGGAACTCAGGGTATTTTCAGATAAAGTTTTAAGACAGTAATCCATTAGAGCCTGGGTAGAGTTTCCTGCATCCGTGTGGTAACATGTCAACTGGCCAGTCTTAATAGATCACAATTCAGTTGAAATCATCTAACTGAATGTCTGGTTACCAATAAAGTATAACGGCTCAATTGTCTTTTGAATCCAGATTTATAAGGAAGCCCTTCATGAAATTTCCCACCTACCCTCTTCTTCCACAGTAGCCCCAGTTTCTGTGTCTGCCGACATATTTTCCTTCACATTCTCCAGATTTGGGCAGTTATGTCTTAAAGTGGCTTTGTCCTCCTGTTCACCTATGCCCATGTCCTTCTTCCCAGTGGTGATGGCGCTGAACCAGCATAGGCCTGAATATCCACTGCTTCAGATGTTAATCCTTGGCATTCTTCACCTCGTGGTAGAAAAACTAGCAGCCTTGGTAGCATTACAAAACGTTTCTTAGGTGCCACCATATTCCCCATTTAGAAGACACAACTCGGGAAGGAAATGGATCTGAATGTCTAGGTCAAGGCTTGCTTGAAAGTCGTTAAGCATTTGGAAAGACCACTGATCTCTTCATGGGTCACACAAATTCAGTATGAAGTCCAAGATTCCCACATGGCCATCCTGTTGTACAATCAGCCAGCTAGCTGTGTTAAGACTAGTCCACATTTATTAAGCCACTACTATAGCATGCACAAAGGCTTTTAATAAAATCTCTAATCTCATGGCAGTTGTAGTCCAATGAGAAGGAATACATTAAAACTAAGATGGTGGTACCACATAAGCACCGATATGGAGATGGTTCAAAAAGATTCTCACTGCCCTGCACTAAAGAAAGTTGAGGTGTATCCATTGTAAGGACTCCTGCAAAAGAAGTAAGCATCCATTACTATCATGGAATCTATTTGCACGTGTGCTTGGAATTGAAACTAGAGCCGTGCACTTGCTAAGCACATGTTCTGTTACTGAGCTACATCCCCAGTGACCTCTGAACTGATGCAAACACTGAGAAGAGGCCACATAGTTCAATGAACATGGGAATGGAAAGATGTGAACAGAGCAAGACAAAATCCTCATACCTAAGGAAGTGACCCTTCTAAATTCACCTATGATAATCTGGTTAATTTAAGAATCTGATTATCAAAATTACAAAGACTTGACTCAGTTATTAGCAAAGAATTAGAAACCTTTGTGTCACATTGTGTGCTCTGTACCCTAAGCCTGAAATGAGGGAAAATGAAAAAGTGTTTTCAAATGAAATGAAGTAAATCTGAAAGTCAATAAACCTCCTCCTGCCAATAAATAAGGAAAGAATCCATAGCATACAATCCTAAAGTAAAGATTAGAGGAATTGTTTTAGATTCCAATCAATTTGAGCATTTCCTTTGTGACATGAAAGATGTATTTATTCTTAAATCACCAAAAGAAAAACAATCTTCTTGTTTAAGAATGAGAAGGCAGTATGGGGAAGCTGACCCAGTCTAAACACTTAAATATGGCACTTCTGAGACTAAAACAATGCTAAGTTCATAAACTGGGGATCCAATTCACTTGGACAATGTGAGATACACATGTGTATGTGTTACATTTGTCAGCCATTTCTTGAACAATTTTTTCATGAAAGTTCCCCACTGGAAGCTGTGAAGGATGCAGATAATTATGAGTTGCAGTTGCGTCTAAGCTCAGACCCTGTAAGGGAATCTTCCTTCATCTTCATGATGTCTCTTACCTCATCGTCCACATCTTCATCAACGCCCAAACTCCTCCTGACCATTTTAATGGTTGTCCCATGCTCTCTGTCATCTGACCCTTCATCTTCTTCACCCGGAACCCCAGCACCACCCTACTTCAGCCAGATCACTGCCACACTGATCCAACCTGGGAAACGCTAACTCTAAATACTGTTCATTGTGCCTTCTTGTTTTGTGTCTGTGGAGCCAAACCTCAAGAGTGACATAATGATATGAGGTGACTGTCACAGTGTTTCCATCAATCCTGGAGTCAGCCATGGTCACTGGACACTGGATATTGAAGAGGCACCGGCCTGCAGATGCAGGGTCTAGAAGACTGGAAAGCCATGACTCTGAGCTGAGCTTCCTGGAATCTTTCTGAGCCAGCATCTCCTGGTTCCCTTTCTTCCTGTGCTGAGTGAACCTAGAGGGCCACTGGTTCTTCCTGTGGGAAACCCATGTGAAATTTGAATGAGCAACTCAGAAACAACAAAAAAATTCTATTGCTTTTGACAAGCATGCTTTCCTCCAGGAATCTCTCATTCAATAGTGCCTTTCCCTTGTTTTTCCATTTACATGCTGATATGAGCAATGGTTTCTCTGGGATTCACCAAATAAATAGGATGGTTTTTCGGCCTTAAGAAATTATCTACAGAAGTTGAAGATCCCAATATTCTAAACTGTAGTAACTCAGGCCTGTTCTGCATGTCATGTGCACAGAATCAGGATTCAGGCATAAATTCATAGTTCATCGCTGTTTTGGAAGGGGGAGGACCAGAAGCTAATTCTTGAAATATAATCCGTATTTATCTACATTAAAAGTGGTAAAGGTTGAGAATTCCTAATATGAAAATTTAAAGTCTGAAAATTCTCTAAGATCCACAACTAACCATGCTTCAAAATGAAGCCACACGTAGAATCCTCTGACTTCAAACCAGGTCTCAGCCAAAACACAGCCAGACACAACACCTATTAACTTACCTCCAGGCATGTGTGTAAGGCGTGCATGACATAAACGTGAACTTTGTGTTTAGATAAAGGTCCTATTCCTAAGTCAGCCCCTTATGTATCCACGAACATTTCAAAACCAAACAGTATCTAAATTCTTCTGTGAATTAAAATGCTACAGTGAAGAAAACTCAAGTCACTTTTTTTAAATCAACACAAAGAGAATTTAGTTACATATATATAGCTATCTGTTCATGAAATTAAACTTTCCTTAGAAAAGTCGTGATTGTCAAAGAATCAGAATATTCACACTTTTAAAGTGATGATTGTTGCACCTTATACACCTCAGCTGAAAGGTCAGGGAGGACTAGGGCCAGTGGCTGGTAATCAGAGCACACTGCTTAGTGATACAGCTCTGTTAGAGTAACATTGCAGAGTACGTGAGGTGCCATGTTCGATGGTGGCCTTCAGCCTCCGTAAATCTTGACACTGTGGCATCCACAGGAAAGATTCATTTCATTACATACTGAGGGGGGAGAACAAATGCTGTCAGTACACCCAGCACGATACCTGGGTCCTAGAAACTGTCCCCTACATAAAATTTGTACCCTGCTGTATGAGAAGCCAACCCAAACACAGAATCACTGGGTGTTAGCAATTTTGTCATTTTTTGGTTTATTACATGCCTCGCCAATGATTTCAAGTACAGTTTAAGGTCATAAAATGGGCTTTTATGACAGAAAATATTTCAGCTAATTCCCAAACTTGAGTTGTCCATAGCATTTTTAAGACTTCAAATGCCTTACCCAGAAACTACAATGAGCTCACCGACCCTCAACACTTAAAACTACTTCACAGTAATAAGCATGGGTGATAGCCAAGAGGAACGGAAACAACAAGCAAAGGGACCAGAATTTCATTCATAGGCTAAAGGAATATCTTTTAAAATAAACAAATTAAAATGGTTAAAACCCACAGCCACCTGAGACAATGTGATTTCCAGTGAAATGTGTCCTTGTATGTAGTAACATTAAAACTAACAATAGCGGAAGAATATGTAACACCATTAACTGAAACACTAAAAAGGGGTATTCTCTGTGATATCCCTCAATAATAGCCACAAATATGCATGAGAATCAAATGTTTAATTCTCTATAAAAAGCTCTAGTGGAGGTATGAGGTTTGATGCGTTGAAGTAACAATGGTGTGCTTGGATGTCCTGTCTGATAACTCTGATCTATTTTATTGACCCTGAGCCAGAGGAGCAAAGGCGAGGCATTCTAAAATATTTGAAAACTTGGCAGGTTAGTTATCAAAATTCTAGATGCTCTGAGGCACGTCTTTTCTTGATGACAAGTAGAATCAAACTGCTGTGCTGTCTCCCAGAAAACCGAGTTTTTTCTCTCTTAGCCATAGAAAACATGGGCTCAAAATGAAGCCCAAGGACTACACTAAAAGCTGCCCACTCCCATCGATTAGGGATCCACTGAATTTTAACTCTAATTTAAAGGTTATGAAGTCATAGAATGAACTAATGGCAAAATAGGATTACACATACAGGAATCTATTCCAACAGACTAAAGGTTTTCGCAAACACCTACTAGATGCCTAGATAGGTAGATAGGTATTTTTTTCTCTCAAATAAAATTTGTTATGTCCTACAAAACCATTCTAAGGAAATGAGGGGGCTTGTTCTAGGCACTTTGAGTTATTAAGAAGGTGGAAAAAAAACCAATCATGTTCATCCAACCAATCGTGTAGGTCCATATGTGTGTACATCTCACCCAGAGACATCATCAAGTAGCTGGTCCTCATGAGAGCCCATCATCATGGAGTCTGAAGCCACTGTTCCAACACTTTCTAGAATGGTCAGTCCAAATATAGAGTGGCATTAGCCCATGGCGACTGTGGTAGGACAGGTGTCTTTTCTCACCGTGTTGAAATTAGATGGTTGTAAAGCCACCCCCGGAGGGAGAGAAGCAGGGTTAAGCTCTAACAGTGAAGATGGCTGCATCAAAAATATGTTAACAGTGCTGAAGGCTCATTCCCTCCCCGTGGTAATGTTTTGTTTCCTCTATTGCCACACCCCATTATTTATTTATGTTTGTGTTTATTTCAGTAGGCTTGCTTGTCCCCTTGGGTTGCAAGGCTGCGTTTTCATTTACATGCTTCCGCAGTTCAACAGAGAAGCCGTTTGACACCCGTGTCCGTTTGTTCTCAGCTGGTGAATGAGCAACAAGAAAGCAGACCTCTCCTGAGCCCCTCCATCGACGACTTCCTCTGCGAAACCAAATCCGAGGCCATTGCGAAGCCAGTGACGTCCAACACAGCCGGTAATCCATTTCTAACTATGCTCAAGTGGAGTGCATTTTACCTAAAGTGCAAATATTTTTCCTCTAGGAATCTTGCGAAAAAAGTGGAAGGGTTGCTATACTTACTGATTTGTAGATGTGGACATTTGCATATTGAAACATACCCGGAGGTTGGAGGAGGGCTCATGAGAGATGGTTCTTTTCCACCAAATGGGTCCCAGGGATCGAACTCAGGTTGACAGAATTGGCAGCAAACACCTTTACCTGCTGAGCCATCTCACCAGCCCCTCCTCTAGGCATTTTAAGGGGGAGATAATGTTTGTAACCAAGTGACTTTGAGGTGTATACAATTCAGCATAAATTAATAAATGACTTTTGATATACTAGGAAACTATAGTTTTGCAGGCCTTAAACATACTGCTGTTCTCACTTAGGGTCTAGTGTGCACACTTCTGTATTTACCTCTGTATTTCAGAATCCACCATGTCATAAGAAGAGCTGCTATGTCAGAGTGAGATTTTGCAAATTCAGCTTGACGGTCCAATTACTTTGCAAATATTTTGTGAAACAAAGAGTCCAACAAAATAAAAATGTGATCGTCTTTCTGAGTAGAGTTAAATGGTAATTAAAATACCCTACAGACATGGAATAGTGTAGAGGCATTTAAATGTGTTCCTTGATCTCTCGTGTAAATTGTCTGAACATTCCGGTTTGCACATACACTTCCTGGAATTTAACATTCTCGACATAATGCCCTCATCTGCTCAGTGCTTGGCAAATGTAGAAATGAGCATCATCAGTGTGAGGAATGGGTACTGCCGGCCAGATCTACAGTTCTCCAACATGCTTCCTTTCCATATCTACCTCACTGGGCCAACATTCATGTTCAAAGATGTGCTCTTCAAATAATAAGAAAAGCACAGTGCTTAAGGATAGAAAAACCAGAGATTATAGTGAATGCGTAGTACCAATCAGTATGACCTCTCCCTTTCTTCTTAAAGTTGTCCCACTTTTCCACAGTGGACGCCACTGACAGGCGACTTATATTTTCACTACCTGAAATCAAGTGAAGAAAATCAGACAGGAAAAGAAGTGATGTGTTTTCAGACTGCTACAGAAAGGGAACTCATGGCAGATGGTGGTGGCAGAGGTGGAAGAGTAGATGACCTGAAGGTCTGGGAGATGGAACCTCATGCATGCTCATCCCAGCTCTGCGTCTGAGGGACAGCTTCTGCTTCCCCTCATCTATCTGGTAACAATAGCTGAGTCTCAGTTCCCTTATCCAATAACAGTACAGTCCTTACCTTGGAAACTACTTGCAAAGATGAAAGAATCCATCCAGGGATATGTTAACAGTGGTAAACTCTAGCTAGGGCGGTCATCCTGATTGATATCAGGGGACAGCTTCTTGACACCTCCCTCTTTATTGCTTAATGTCACATCCAGGTGATTGCTTTCTAAATCCAGCTGTCACTTGGAGTACCCGGGAACATTGAACAGTGCTTGCTGCATTGGAAACAGAACATTGAATGAATTCAGACTATCTGATCTGATTAGTCCTAACCTCTGAAGCTGGGGCTCAGACCTGTGAAACTGCAGAGCTATCTCAGAAACTACAGAGCCTGTGTCTCTCAACTGCAGGCAATCCCACAAGGGTCAGGGGAGTAAGAACCATCCTTACCCTTCAGTTCCCACTGATGAAGAAACGAAGCCACTTACAAGCAGTCCGCCCTGAATTGCTGGGAAGTGGCTCAGTCAATAAACACTGGCTACATAAATGTAAGAACCTTAGTTCAATCCCAGAAGTCCTGTTACAAAACTAAGAAGTGGACATGGATGCATAGGCTTGTAATCTGAGTGCCAGGGAATGGTGACAGAAGGCTGGGGTGGGCCAGCCTGCCACAACGGAGACAACAGATGACAAAGTAGTGAATCTCTAATCATCAAAGCAAGGTGTTGGCCAGACACAGCCCTGCAGGTTCTTGGGAAGATGGTGTTCCAGGGCTCTAGTCCTTTCTGTTGGTCCTTTGGTTGTAATGAGGGTATGACTCTGCCTTTTATTTGTGTGCAGATCATATTGTGTCTGTCTGCACACCTCCCTGAATCCAAATTTCCCCTTTACATGAGGCTATCTGTCATCCTGGAACTGCGTCCTGGCCTCCTCCAGGACAGCTTCATCTTTAGTCACATTTCCAATACACATCTTCTGAAATGTGGGGGCTTCTACCTAGGAACAAGGGGGCAGAACCCCCTTCAATCCATAACGTAATATTCCGAATCTTTTCTGCCCTGCAGTGATTTCCAATCATACTGTGTTGGATACATTGTTTTACAAGCTTAGAACTATAGCTCAAGGCAAAAATTGCTATATTTTTTAATCCCTGACGAGTGTAGTTCTTATAAAAATCAATACAGAGCAAACAATGTAAGAAATATTTTCCAACGTGATGAATTTTTTCTAACAAATTTTAAAAGAATGTATTTTTATTGCTTAATAAGAGAAAATAATTATGTATCCATGATTGATCTTTTTCTGTGTTGGGAACTGAACCCGGGGTCTCATACATGCTGAATATACACAGCCTTTTACTTTTATCTTTCACTTCTTGAACCACATTCTCACTAGATTGTCCAGGCTGGCCTTGAACTCACTCTGTATCCTAGGAAAACTGTTATTCTCTTACTTCCCAAGTAACTGAAATTACAGACTGCTGCACCAGACCAAGCAAAACCCTTGATCTTAAAAAAGCAGGTACATCAAGATTATATGCAGATTGATAATAATAAATGTCCTGAAAATCGCTGAACAGCAGATATTTTAAATGGTTATATTGCCATACGTGTAGTGTGACAAAATTTGCAATATCTTGTATAATTTAATAACTCTGGCATATGTTAAAGCAAAGGAAAGACTCTTTGTCAGAAATCAAGAAGAAAATGGAGATCCTTGTGGAGATTTATGAAGCCACATAACAGCAAAACACTGAGTCATTAAACCAACAGTTACTTTGGAAGGAACATTTTTCACTGTTTATAATTTTTTATCTCACTCTTTCACTTGGAGTTAATATACCTATGTTTGGGACTTCTATACATAAGATACATAATAAAATATCTTAACTATAATATTAGCATCAGGTTTACAGGATACATTTTTATGAAAATCACCTAGCCATGAAGCTAATGACATGTCTCAGAAAAGCTTAGAAATCTGGGAAGCAGGGACTGGAAAAATGGCTCAATTGTTAAAGCACTTGCCAAGCAAGCTAGCATGAAAGCCAGAGTCTAGATCCATTCAGGCATTGCCCGTAATCCAGCCTCTGAGGTCGAAACAGGGTCTCCAGGGCAGGCTAGAAAGACCCACTGTGCTGGTAATCTCTGGGTCTCAGAGGCCCCTCCTCAATGAAGAAGGCGGAAGAGCAATTGGAAGTTATCCCTGGTATTAACCCAGGATGTCTACATACACCCGCACACGCACAGCAGGCATACATTACACAACACACACATGCAGTGTATGCATGTACAACACACAGACACATACATGCAGAGCATGCATAGACAACACATACACACACATACACACAGGGACACACACATGCAGTGTGTGCATATACAACATACAGACACACACACATTCGGAGCATGCGTAGATGACACATACACACAGAGTCACACATGCAGTGTATGCACATACAACATATACAGATCCATACTGAAATGGAAAAAGAAAAACCCAAGGAGTAAAATCAATGATACATTACAATAAAGAAGATTGATTTGATATATTTGAAGGTTTCTATGATTAGCTAAGTCATGCTTCCTCACACAGCTAATAACAGTATATCTTCCACCAACTTATCAAAATAAGAATTTTCTGTTTCTTTTGGCAAGGCCTTGCTATGTAGCCCTGGTTAGCCTGTTACTCAGAGATCAGCCTCTTCCTGCATCCTTAGTGCTAGGATTAAAGTCAGGTGCCGAGATACTAACTTTGAACAACACTTTCTTCTATACTGTTCTGGTTTGAGTAGTCCTTTCAGGAGGCTATACATTTTCCTATACATTTGCAGTGGCCTGAGATAGCCTTCTGGTTTCATAGGCTATCAATTTCAGCTGTCCTTGAGATGATTAGAAATGGCTGTTTTCGTATGTATTGCCTGCCGTTATCAGGAAATGTTAGCCAGTGAACTTAGTTATCCAAAAAAGACAGTTTCTGAGACTACCAACATGCCTCAAACCTTGCAAACTACTAAATAACCTGGAGTGTAAGGGGTAAGGGAAGCTCCCATATTAAGAGTCTTCAGGCTCAGTCAAAGTTCAGATAGATTTTAAATGGAATGCCTGTATTTGAGGCTCAGTGGGTACACCCGCTGTATTAGCTTCTTATTGCTGCTGAAAGTCAGAAGCCATCAGGGACGGACGCCTCTCCAGTCATAGATACACGTTACCTTGCTTGCTCCCACTTTAGAGGATACCTGCAATGGTTGACTTACTTCCTTCTGTCATCGAAAGCAGCTTGCATCTCAGATTCATCTTCATATCCGCTTCTCAAACAATCCTCCTGGATTGCACCTATGAGCACACTTAGATGATGGGACCCACCATCTGTGACCTGTACATGATGACTGGGTAGCAAAGGCCGCAAATGTAAATCTAAAATGCTTGGCAGGTATTTCCTTGGTCCTCACATGTATATACACGTGCACACTCTGACTCACGTGTATGTACATGCACGCTCTGGCTCACGTGTGTATAGTATACACATGCACACTCTGACACGCACTCTTGAAAGCAAATGATTGCTGTACTCTTACCTCGAACACAAAAGTTCTGGGACCCAAACCTTCATGTGTCCAGGAGAGTGTTTTAAAGTGGATCAAGGCAGTCAGTGAAGCAGCAACCCTTCTGGGCTCAGACATGCCTGCTCTGAAGCACTTGAGCAGTAGGCTCTCTTCTTAAGCCTTGACTACGACTACTGCACACTTCACACAACAATGCGCTGTCTCCTCCAGAAGCTTAAGGCTGCCCCAACCATCTCTGCTTTCAAAGTTAGCATCCTAGGGGACTCGGCTTCAAAGCCTTTCAACCTCCAAGACACTGCTTCCATTAAAGAGGCAGTAGGTGGGGCTTTAGTGCGTGTCTGGCTCCAGATTCATTCATATCTACACAGAAAACAACGAAGGCACAGAAACAAGCACAGAAAGGCCCACAATGCTTCAGAATGGACCAGATGACTTGAATTCTCAGTTCACTGATTCAGAAGCAGATAGCGATTAAATTAAACCACTGGCTACCACTGTGTAGCAAATGTACTCTGAAAACCCAAGTTCATGACTCCTAGAAAATTTGCTTCTAAAAGGAAGTTTAGGGGCAAGAGGCTAATTCTTCCTTGTCTGTACATTTGGTAGAAAGGATATTCCTTCCATCATAAAGAAGTCTCATTGAGCCTAGACTCCTTGCAGCTCCAATAGTGTCTAGAAACTTCATTTAACCACTCAGTGGGTAGGAAGCATGTGCAGCCCTGTCTTGGCTGCCTGCTGTGCTTAAATGTGGCTTAGCACGCCACTGGTTCAGTTCTGGAAGCCTCTTGCCGCCCACTTTGTTCTGACTCACGAGCACTCCTCTCTCCAAGCAGCTCATTGTTGGAAATTGGCTCCCACCTTCTCGAGAAAACTCCGCTATGGCGAGCTGACACCTTCAGACCGTTTTGTGATAAGTTTACTTCCTAGAATCCTCTGTGAAGACAAAACCTTTGTCGCTTCTTGTTTTATCCTCAGGATCATTTCTTCTTTCTCACTGTATGTAGATCTGATTGTGGCTTGAAACAGAACAGAAAAAAAGAAAACCGGCAAAGAGTAAATAAAAAAGAGGGAATTGAGGAATTGTTACAATTTGGTCCCTGGAAAATAGAAGTGTGTGTGTGTGTGTGTGTGTGTGTGTGTGTGTGTGTGTGTGTGTGTGTACTCATGCGCATGCCATGCATTGCTGGACATAAACCAAGCTGGGCTTGTGAATGCTATGCAAACTGCCCCACCACTACACTCCCCTCTCCTCTGCCTGAAATGGCTACAGAGTGAGTAGTTAGCATAAGCTGGTGCTTTGTGTCCATTGGATCATTTCATCTTCATCCCACACTTAGAACACTATTCATTCTTTGTTTTTGAATCAGCAACTGGAGCTCAGGCTGCCCAAGAAATTTAGCTCAAGGCACATTAGAAGTATGATGGTTAGGGACTCATTTCACTCACACACCAGAGACTCCCCTGGAGATGGCTAGCTCATGTCCATATGCAGGCAGACTGGGCATGACTAAGGAACCTCCCCTTGGGAACTCAATGGAGCTCTGCCAAGGGGGGCAACCAAGTGGGAAGCAGATGGAATGGGGATGAGCTGTGGATCTCAACCAATCTCCACCCAGAAGACAAGCTGAAAAGTCACGGGACTTGCGGTTGGGGAAAGTGCTGTAGTGGTTACTGTAGGCTGTGGGGGCGAGGGGGCAGCACAGGGGCTCCACTCCCCACTCCTGTCTTTCCCAAGCTGAGAGAAGACTCCTAGGAAGCCGCCAAGCTGATTGCACACTCAGCCTCTCCAGCCCAAGGTGAGGAAGAACTGGAGGAACTGTCTCTCCTCTTGGCTTTCTGGTTCTCAGGTAGAGCTAGTCAAATGTGATTTGCCTGTACTTGGAAAAGAACATGTCACAAAAGCTGGCTTTATTAATTCTGACTTGCCCAGGTTTGCATAGGAACATACTCTTATCTCTGCCTTCATTAGAGTATTTAGTACAATGAAATCAACCCACTAGGAAGCACAGGTATAGCCATTATGGCTGGTTGTCTGGAATTACAATTGGCATATTAAATGTCAAGGCATCAGCATGCATTCCTATTCATCAACTGCTTACAAAACCCCTCTGCAGTGAAACCCAAATGCATTGCTGACCTAATCCATCTTATTAACATAGGAGCTACATGCTGCCAACCTACACACCTACTTTGAAAAGAAGACTACCAGGGGCTGAAGAGGTACCTCAGTAGGTAAAGTGGTTGGCTTGTAAGGATAAGGCTCTGGGATCCATCCCCAGAAACCATGTTTAAAGAAAGAAAAATAGAAGAAGAGTAGACACGGGAGTGTGATCCTAGCCCTGAGAAGGCAGGGATAGGCACATCTTTGGGGCTCAAAGACCAGGCAGACTAATCTACTTGTCCAGTTCCAGAACATCATCTCAAAAACAAATTGGACAGCACCTAAGCACAACACCTAAGGTTGTCTTCTGACATCCACACACAGGATGTGTTCCCACCCACACCCTGGATCATGCATACACACACACACACACACACACACACACACACACACACACACAAATGAATGAATGTGTAATAATAACTACAAGAAGTAAATGTCTTCTTTTGCCTTCTTCTGTCTCCCACAGTGTTGACCACTGGCTTGGATCTCCTTGACCTGAGTGAACCCATCTCTCAAACCCAGACCAAAGCCAAGAAATCTGAATCCTCATCAAAGAGCTCCTCCCTCAAGAAGAAAGCTGATGGCTCTGACCTTATCAGTGCAGATGCTGAGCAGAAAGCACAGGCCCTCCGAGGACCGGAGACATCATCCTTAGATTTAGGTAAGGCAAAGGTTTGCAGCAGCTATGGCTTAACCTTGTCTCGTTGGTGCTAATATGACAGTCAAGTTCACAGATGACTGTAAACAGTGAACTATGAGAAGGAAAGATAAAGCTCTTTCGGGAATCTGGGGAAAGTAGAGCATCTCTTGTGCTTAGACGAGTAGCCATGAGAGCTCAGCTTCATGAAACGAGTGTTGGTTCATTCACTTATGTGTTCCTCCCAATGGACTGAGCTTGCGATGGGTGCCAGGCAATTCTCTAGGCCCGGGAGCTAAAATTAAAGGCAAGTGTACATCTTGCTTTCTAGGAATTCTCAGTTTAGCACAAGTGAGAAACAAGGAAGACAAATAAGAGCATCACGGGACTTAGGGATTTTCCGACAAAACATTCCTAAGATAATGTCCAAGATGGTGATGACAGTTATCTAAATACCATTCACTGTCAGCTTGCAATAGCCAGGAATGGTACTGCACCACTTTCGTGTTTTATCGCATCATTATAACTTCGAAATACATGAAAACCAGGCTTTAAAATTTAATTTGTCCAAGATCTCATAGCTAGTAACAGAATGAGCTGGAAATGTGGACCTGAACCACGTTAACTTCTGAGCTCAAACTTTTATCTACATATGTCTCATCCCCCTAAGAAAGAACAGTTTGCTTCTCAGTCCATGCAACCAGACGAAGCAAGCAAATGTTTCTCTCTCTCTCTCTCTCTCTCTCTCTCTCTCTCTCTGTGTGTGTGTGTGTGTGTGTGTGTGTGTGTGTGTGTGTGTCTGTTTGTGTGTGTGTCTCTGTGTGTGTGTGTGCATGTGTGTGCATGCATCTATGTGTCAGGTAAATGCATACAGAATCATAAAACTAGGTCTTGAAATTAATTTTACTTAATTGCTTCAACTGTAAAAGCAATTCAACTTATCTTAATAAGTCTTGTTTTTACTTAGCTGCATGTGTTTCATTTCAGTTTGGTGTGCCCTTAAGAAGGTAAATCTTAGCCTTGGGTCTTGCACACATAGGCTGTGTATAGTTCACCTGGAATCTCGATCTTAATCAATCTCCTTTTTCTTTGCTTGGTCCTGGGCTTTCTCCTCCACTTTCTTCTTCCTTAGTAGACATTCAAACACAACTGGAAAAATGGGATGATGTCAAGTTTCACGGTGACCGAACAGGCAAGGGGCATCTCATGGCAGAGAGGAAATCTTGCTCTTCTAGAACTGGATCCAAAGAGCTTCTGTGGTGAGATGTCCTGATTCCAGTAAACAGTACCTTACCCTGGCTGTATGGGTGTTCTCGTCATGTCTGGAAAGAGCCAGTTATCTCAGTTAATCCAGATACCCAAGGAATCTGGATTAAAATAGATGTCTAGATTTAAATAGAATAACAATCTTCTATATGCCATCACTTCCACAAATCACTTTGACAAATTGTAAAAAAAAGAAAGAAAAGAAAAAGAAAAAAAGAAAAGAAAATTTAGTCATAAAGGATTTAAGAGGTCCTGCTTTGATAATTTTAATAATTATGTAGCTAAATATGTAACTAAGCTACTAGTAAACAGAATGTGGGGGTCTATTTAATGTATCATCGCAGCAGTGGTAGTCGCATTGTGACTGGTTACATAGCTTTCCTGCTCTCTCGACTATCCACTGCCACTCACTATAGTAATTACCAATGAATCATACACACTCAGCAAAGAATACAGCCACTTGAGTTTTAACAGGTATATTCCTGGTAGAATACTTAGTTACCTTCCTGTTGCTATGCTGATAAGACACTACAAACAAAAGCACTTTGGGAAGGAAAGGGTTTAGTTCACCTTAGAATTCTCTGATCCCAGAGCACTGCTTACTGGCTTGTTCTCCAGCCCCAGCTTGGTTTCCTAGACAACCGATGTCCACCTTCCTACAGGTTGCCATGCCCACAGTGGGCTGGGCCCTCCCCATTAATGGAGAAAATGTCCAACAGACAAGCCCACAAGCTAATCTGATGTGGACAATTCCTCAGCTGAAGGTTGCCTTTCCCCAGGTGCCTCTAGTTTGTGTCAAGTTAAGAAAAAGTAACCAGAACATCATGTTTTTAAATCTTTGAATAGGGCAGCCTCCTGTTTCTGTCTCTTTGCCTGCATACAAATCCCCATATTGTGACAATCCAGACCCATGGAGATCTACTTTATGAACTGACTCCAGTGAGAACAGAACACTATTTTTTCAAAATATAAAATTTCCTATATAAGAAAATAAAGTACATCATTCATTTCTCCTTTGCCCATAATTCAACTGGATACTAAATTACAAAAAAAGAAAAAAAGTTATAGCTATCACCTGTTTAGATTCCGGAAGTGGCAGTTGTGAAGGAGGAAACTTACAGACGTTTGTTTCTGGCTAGGGCCTGGTTCCTGGCTGGCGCCTGCCTGGGCTTGTTCTTGCTGTACATGAGTGTCCTCACCGTCTCCTTGCAGGTCCTCAGAACATAGATCGCAACCAGAGCTGAGTACTGGGAAAAGTGCCCTCAACTCCGAGTCGGCTTCCGAGTTGGAACTTGTGGCCCCAGCACAGGTAATAAAAGTGAATCTCAGGAAAGCCGTCTGCTGTAGCAGGAACCGCACTGTAAATATTTTATTTGAATTTTGCATAGAAAGTTTGAAGTGTTTTTCCAAACTTTGCATTGCAAAGTGTGTTCTCACCCTGTAGCTGTCTTGGTGCTTAGAATAACTGATTGTATACACTTCCATGTATTTGGCTGGGAAACGTGTTAATGAATTCACTGTGTGCTGAGCACATTTTCCCTGTGCTGCCATTGACTGTCCCGTTTATTTGGCAATACAAAAATCTGTTCTAGTCCAGTATTAGCTCTACTTATGTAAAACAGCACAAAGAAGAGGAAACAGCATGCTGAGCATTCATTCACATCTTTGCCCTGTGGAGTAAGAGAATATACCCAGGATTCTGCCACATTAAAACAAATTGTATGCCAAGGATCAGATTATCCCAGCACCACAGTAACGGCAGCCATAATGAGAGCTAGCACCGAGAGTGTCCAGGAGGGAGACTCATAGAGACTTACTGGGTGCTTTTCCTGTCTTATACCTAAATACTCAGTAATCCTGTGTATTATAGACATTTTTAACCCCAATCCAGGGTTTCTACCCCACCTTTGACCATTTAGTTCCCAGATAAAAGACACTTAACTTTTATTATTTACAATAAGCCTTAAACAGCACAAGAGCTGGGCAGATATCTACCCTCTATGCTATTAGAATCTACTTTCTTAGAGCTAACCCCAAGTTATTACTTACTATGTTTCATCTGGGCTGCTCTTAACAACAATTGGCCAGCCCTCGGGGCCATGTTTTCTTGATTCTTCTAACCCATGATGGCTTCTTCTTCCTCCTCACCTTTTTCTCTCCTTATGGTTCTCCTACTACCCCCAAGCCCAGGGACCCTAAACCCTGCCTATGTCTAGCTTTCCAGCTATTGGCTATCAGCATCTTTATTCACCAATCAAAAATAACTTGGGGACAAGGTCATACAGTGTCACTTGGGTCTACATGCAGACTCTCTCTTTTCTGGGGCAACGAGATCTTGTGGGCCTGTACCTAGCATTACAGTACACAGCAAAAGACCCAACCTCCACACCTGTGCGTTACTGTGAGCTTCATTATAGAGATACTTCTCCCAGGAGACTGTGAGTCTCAGTAAACTCAACCATGTCTTGCTAGGGTACAATAACAGAAAGAGAGAGTGTCTGTCCACACTGCTTGGCCCTGGGCTCAACGGCCTTCAGTGTCAGTATTTACCCCTCCCATGGTTCTGAAATGGCAATTCTAACTTTCTATCCCTGGGACACGTTTTAAGGCCCTGCCTTTCAACCACTAATAACTCCTAAGAATTATGTGTACACATGTCTGTCTTCTACACTCCAACTGCACTCAGAGTAAATATGGAAATGATCAGAAGAAATGTTCTAGAATTTGCCACAGCACATGTTGTGAGCCCCAGGGGATCTAGAGATCTGAAGTGAGATAGGACAATGACTGGGGCTGGAGCACTGACCCAGCAGGAAGAACACACACAGCTCTTGCAGAGGACCTAAGTTTGGTTCCAGCACCCATGTTGAACAGCTCACGACAGCCTGTAAGAGGGATTCGGCTCCCTCTTCTGGCCCCACAGGCGCCCACACAGTGGGTATTATTTCTATTATAAACTTGAGCTGATCTGGTCCCAACAAAAGGCAGAACAAGGCAAGCTCCTCCATAACCCCATTGTCCAGACAGGGAATCAGTGAAATGGAAAGATGTTTGTGGACCTACAACTAGAAAGTGGCAGAGAGAAGGATCCAGAGAGCCAGTGATGATTGGGCTCTTCAAACTTCCTAAGCCGCCAGCGGTCCCCCTAACATATTCATCACCCTCAGGAGAAAGGACATGACTGTTCCCAGACCACAGCTGGACATCCAGTCCACTCACGTGTTGAACACATCACCTCACTTTAATGAATTGCAAATGGAGCATGAAAAATGAATCTTTGGTGCTCACTTTAAATGTATCTTCTTAAGAGAAAAATGACAGCAGCCATTAGAAAAAACAGTGTCTATAAGAGCATGAGCGAGCTCCGCTCAAGTAATTGGTGCTGCTTCATGTTTTATCTGCTGCCATCTCTGGAACAGTGAGACGCAGGGACAAGGTACTTATTTGTTTTGATGCAGGGAGAGACTTGGCACAGGTGGACCATTCTGCAACAAGCTGGGCAGGAGAACAGCTGTCACCCCCCGTTGCCATAGAAACCCCCAATGCATTCATCTTATTATCCCAATAACTACTAGTAGTCTCCTGCTGGTCTGTTAATTCCATCCCACCACACTGTCCTGCTTACCCTATGCAAACATAATACACTTGGAAAATTGTTCCTTTGAGCTACCTCATGTTGTCTTCCAAAACACCCCTTCTCTGCCCAGGTGAATCTCAAGAGAGTCCTCTGAGATGCTGAACCATCTGTAAGGGGTTACCTCTTCTATTACTTTTTGAAACGTTACTTTTTGTACATTTACTTATCAAGACTTGCCTTAAAAAAAAGCATACTCTTCTAGTTTTCATTCCAACCCATAGCTAAGTAAGAAAGTATTCATGAAATGCAGGCTTGGTCTTGTACCTGAAACATGGAGTCTTTGAAACTAAGCAGGAAGATAACAGAGAGGTGTGTAATGAAAGCAAGAAGAGACTGTTGGGGAGGTGGCTCATAGAAACACTTGTTTTGTAAGCATGAGAACCTGAGTTCCATGTAAAGTGATGGGTGTGATGGCACACGCTTAGCAATTCTTACACAGAGGAAGTGGAAGCAGGAGAATCCCTAATGCTCCCTGGTTGGTCAGCCTTGCCTAATTGACAAGTAGTAGGCCAAATGAGAGACCTTGTCTCGAAGAACGAGGTGGAGGCGCCATGAGGAGTGACAATGACCTCCAGCTTGCACGTGCACATGTACACACACAGAAAGGTGTGTATAATGCTAGACACACACTCATCACTGTGTGGCCTCTTTGTGTAGATACAGTAGAATAATAATGAATGTAGAAAAAAATTTCATCTAAAGACTAGTTCACAAATCATTCAGACATGCCATTCTGACTCAGCAGAGCCTGCCCTACACTCACTCAGATGGCTCACAGGAAATCAGAAAAATGGTTTCCTCTCCCTCAAGGCTATATAAATTATCCCAGGCAGTGACTCAACAGGTAGGGAGCTATTTACAAACCTCATTTAAAATCATATTTCAGAACCACAAAGAAAATGGGAACAGATAATATGAAAACTTACATTTTCTCATTTTCTTTCCACGATGAGGAGAAGAGAAAGTGTGGTGTGATCTCAAATGGTGTGAACACAAACTCTGAGCAGCGAGGGATTGCAGTGAGTTACGGAATCACTGTGTACTTAAGGACAGTGGCTCTTGACACTTGACCCAAACTATATAATTGTCATTCCACAAGCTGAACTGTTTAAAGAGATCATACAATCTGGAAAAAAAAATACTTAAAAAAAAAGTTTGAAGAACTGAAGATAACGCAAAAGAAAAGGCTGCAAAATTCAGTTTTCCCATCTGGGTAATGTGTCACTGGCAAAGGGAGAGAATGCAGCTTATTCTGCAGATGTGGTCCAAGCTTCTCCTTTCCTGCTTGCACTCTGAAAGCTCCAAGACCAAGATCAGTTCAGATTCTCCAACGTGAGCAGGTGCTCCAGATGCAGGCCACAGTTATGCAACTCACAGATGACCCACTCCAACAGAGCTGAGCTTTCCCATGATTCACTACTCTCCAGTGTTTCTCATGCACTGTGTGAAATGCCCACTGTAACTTCAGGTTTTTATGTTATCTCCACTTCACATTAAAAAATAAAAGCTGTTTCTTCTAAGAGTTGCACATCTAACTCCATTAAAATCTGTGAAGCCCTTGTTCTTAACCACAGAGGATCGCCTAGTATCAGCCATCCTGTGTGGCTCACAGAGAGAACTAATAAGCCATTGTTACTCTTATTATTGCAAAGCCCAATTATTATTTGATTCTGTTGAATGAACATGAATTGGGCAATGTTCAAGAATATCTATTACTCTCTTACAGAAACTTCATAATACAATTAAAATTTTTATACAATTTATTCTGTATACAATTCACTCTCTTCCCAAATATACCATAGATCCTTACTTTCAGAAAAACGGTTGGCTTCCATGTCAGTTCATTAAATATGCTTGGGAATCTACTGTCCTTACAGACATAAGTGAGGCAGTAAGCAAAATACACAGGTTAGGTTACAAGATACATTTACAGGAATCCACAGAGATTCTGCACACCTATCTTATTGAAAGGCTACTCACTATAGCCAAGTTACAGAATCACCTGGATATCCGTCAGCAGACAAGTAAGGAAAATGTGGTACATAAACCACTAAGAAAAGTGAAAATCTGTCATCTGCAGGAAAGTCAAAAGAACTGGAGTCATCGTGTTAAGTGAAATAAGCCAGACTTAGAAAGACACTCATCTTTTCTTCTCTCGTGTGCAGAATCTAGACTTAATGATAGAGGTTTGAAAGAAGAGGAGGAACTCTTCAGGAAGAGAACGGAGGGTAGTGGTGTGTGGGAGGTGAAAGCAGATCAGGGAGCTGAAGAGTGAACAAAATCAAATGATGTAGGCACTGGAGAGGTGGCTCCACAGCGGTAAGTGTGCAGGGCTCTTGAAGAGGATCGAAGCTTGGTTCCCAGCACCCATGTTGAGATGCTCACAACACCTGTAACTCCAGCTGTAAGCCTCTGGTCACCATAAGCACCTGGACACACGGACACACACACACACACACACACACACACACACACACACATACTCCACTTATAACTAAAATAAATAAAAATGTACACAATATACACGTATAAATAAGAAAGTCATGATAAAGCCCACTCTTTCATACAATGAATAGATGCTGATAAAATAGGAGTTTACTCAAAGAAGTATTAGGCCTCCCTGTATGTCTCAGGAAACCAATCCAACCCAGTGCTCTGTAAATACTCATCACTCTGCTTATCAAGATTGCATCTAATCTCTTTCCTCTCCACAATGAGCTATCAACTAGGTGGGAAGGAAGAAAGCTGGGAGAGAAAAGAAGAAAGCAAAGATGCTAGAGAAGAACAAGGAAGTTAAGGGGAAAACCTGAAATATCATTTTCAACATAAGTAATCAGCACAGTAGGAAATTCTCACCAAGTTCTTGTCACATAAATAAATAAGAGACTCTAACAAGAGGGGAAACACAGATTTAACAACAGAAGGAGGATCGTGTGAACAATTAAAACTGAACCATGCATGCTTTCCTTCTGCATCATTTTTAAGTGGTTTCAGAAGTAGTCTTTCAGTGTGTCTGAGAGTATGCTGGCCACCTCTTTTCAAAATCAGCCTTTTCCTGCTGTTTGGCCCAGGATTTCATAGTGGAGTGGGTACAGTGGCCATGTGCTACCACACTCTAAAGAAAGGAATTTTCCCTTGCACAGGAGGGATAGCTTTTGTGTGTTCATGCCACATGACAAATGTCTGTTGGCCAAGAATTAAAAAAAAATCCTTCCCCATCAAAATTCCAGCTCAATTCTTCATAGACTTAGAAAGAGCAATTCTCAAATTCATTTGGAACAACAAAAAAACCAGGATAGCAAAAGCTATTCTCAACAACAAAAGAATTTCTGGGGGAATCAGCATCCCTGACCTCAAGCTGTACTACAGAGCAGTTGTGATAAAAAACTACATGGTATTGGTACAGTGACGAGCAGGCAGATCAATGGAATAGAATTGAAGACCCAGAAATGAACCCACACACCTACAGTCACTTGATTTTCAACAAAGGAACTAAAACCACCCAGTGGAAAAAAGACAGCATTTTCAACAAATGGTGCTGGTTCAACTGGCAGTCTACATGTAGAAGAATGCGAATGATCCATTCCTATCTCCCTGTAGCAAGTAGATCAAGGACCTCCACATAAAACCAGATACACTGAATCTAATAGAAGAGAAAGTGGGGGAAAGTCTCAAACACATGGGCACAGGGGAAAAGTTCCTGAACAGAACACCAATGGCTTATGCTCTAAGATCGAGAATCGACAAATGGGATCTCATAAAATTGCAAAGCTTCTTCTGTAAGGCAAAGGACACTGTCAATAGGACAAATCAGCAACCAGCAGATTGGGAAACGATCTTTAAGTCTCGAACACAAGGGTATAGGGGAAAAGTTCCTGAACAGAACACCAGGGGCTTATGCTCTAAGATCAAGAATAGACAAATGGGACTTCATGAAATTGCAAAGCTTCTGTAAGGCAAAGGACACTGTCAATAGGACAAAACGGCAACCAACAGATTGGGAAAAGATCTTAACCAATCCTATGTCCAATAGAGGGCTAATATTCAGTATATACAAAGAACTCAAGAAGTTAGACTCCAAAAAACCAAATAACCCCATCAAAAAATGGGGAACAGAGCTAAACAGAGAATTCTCAACTGAGGAAATTCGCAGGGC
>CM052704.1:18378413-18447422 GCA_028551405.1 Uromys caudimaculatus | reverse complement strand
CAGTCACAAAAGAACAAACATGGTATGTACTCACTGATAAGTGGATATTAGCCCAAAAGTTTGGAACACCCAAGTTTCACTTTACAGTAACCGCTGGACTGAGAGTGAGGTCCCAGATGGAGGAGTTGGAGAAGGGAGTGAAGGAACTGAGGGAGTTTGCAGCCCCATGGAGGGAGCAACAGTGTCAACTGGCTTGACCCCATGGTGCTCCTGGAGGCTGGACCACCAACCAAAGAATACACATGGAGGGACCCATGGCTCGGACCACATATGTGGCAGAGGAGGACCTTGTTGGCCATCAGGGGAAGGAGAGGCCCTTGGGCCTGAGGGTGTTAGAGGCCCCAGTAAAGGGGAATGTCAAGGTGGGAAGACGGGAGTGGGTGGGCAGGTGGGTGAGAAGGGGAATACCCTCATAGAGGCGGGGGAGGAAGAGGGGATATGGGGTTTCCAAAGAGGAGACCTGGAAAGGGGGAAAACATTGGAAATGTAAATAAAGTATCAAAAATTTTTTAAAAAATCCTTGATCAGTGAGACTCGTATTTAAACAGTCTGAGAGTCCAAGCTGTCTGCATCAACTACCACACAAATGTTCAGTAAACACAAAACATTTAATGAAAGCGTTAACCAAGTGATAACAGAAGCCAGGTTCGGCAGAACAATTGCTATGTAGTGTGTATTTGTATTTATGTGAATAATACTACTCAATAATTCTTACAGGGACTCTGTGAGTTAATATAGACTTTGCAAAGGAGACTCTGGAAATCCCATACTTTGTTCAAGGTGTCTGGGTGACAATAAACTAGGAATTGGCCCTAAGCAGCCTGACTGCAGAGACTGCCTTAACAATCAGGTCACGAAGCACCCAAGGTCGAGCAGTCATTGCGTTTTTTACTTTTCTAATGTGAGTACACTTACCTTCCGTCTTTCACTTAACAATGTTCTAGTTTTATTTCTGCTGCTCTGATAAAATACCCCACAACAAGCAACTTCATGGAGAAAGATTCATCTGACTTACAATTCCCAGTTTTGGTCCATCCTTGAGGGAAGTCGTCAGAACAGGAAGGTGGTGCAGCTAGTCACATGTAACCACAGTCCAGATCAGAAGGGAAGGAATGAATGCTCCCTGCCTTACCTGCATGCTTACAGGCAGCTAGCTTTCTCCTCTCATGCTGTTCTGGGACCCCTAGTTAGTCAATGATGTTGCTGTAATTGGCTGGATCTTTCTATATCATTTAACACAATCAAAATAAATCCCCCAGACACAAGCCCACTGGCCAACCTGATATAGATAATTCCTCAGTAAGACTCTCCTTCCGAAGTGTCCTGGTTGTATCTTTTTTTTTTTTTTTTCAAGTTGACATAAGCTAGAATTATCTGTGAAACCTCAGTTGAGAGAATGCTTGATCATATAACCTATAGACAAATCGATAGGACAATTTATTATTGATTGAAATGAGAACAGGCAGCCTACTGTGGGCCCTGCCACCCTTGGGCAGGTGGTTTTAACTTGTATAAGAAAGCAAGCTGAGTGATCACAGGAGAGCAAGCCACTAAGCAGCATCCCTCCTTGGCTTCTGCTTCAGCTCCTGCTTCCTCGTCCCTGCTTTGCGTTCCTGACCTGACTTCCATCAATGATAGGAGTGTGACCCGAGTTTGAGTATGAAATAGACTCTTTCCTCCTCAAGTTATTTTTGGCCATGGTATTTTATAACACAGAAAGAGAAGAGTAACTAAGACGACAACTGATTCTAAGTTGTGTCAAGTTGACAGTAAATGCCATGCATACTTAGTACACACTTATGAACTTGAGCTTTGTCTCCATATGCATAATACACATTCGGATCCCGGATCTTCCTTTGAGGTACTGAGCCAGCATCTCAGCAGTACCTAAGGATTTGTGGAGGTGCAGATGTGAAGCTTCTCACCAGACTTACTGATCAGACCCTGAGGTAGGGACTGTCACGTGAATTTTAAAAGACTTTGTGGGTATTTCAGTGCTCACTCATGTTTGAAGATGACTGTTATACAAGCTAGGATTTTTAAGATGGCTGCCACTCAAACTGACAGGTGTAATTGCTCTGTTTACCAGGCCTCGTATCAAAGTGCCAAAAAATATCAACAGCCCAATAGCACCGCTATATTTTTCCAAGTCACAGGTTTTTCCTCTGATGAAATTAGATATGTTTAATGTCTGGATTTCAAGGATGACTGATTGATCATCTATATGTGCTCAGTTCTGTCTGTTCCTTTTGTTTTAATTTTATGTGTATGGGTGTTTTACCTGTTTGCCTAGTACCAAAGAAAGTCAAAAGAGGGCATCAGATGCCCTGGAACTGGAGTTACAGGTCATTGTGAGCCATCAAGTGTATGCTGGGAATTGAACGCAGGTCTTCTGAAAGAACAAGTGCTCTTAACCACTGAGTCATATCTCAGCCCCCTGTGCTCAGTTCTTAACCAGCATGTTTCAGCACGGCACTAAAGAATGGAAAAGTATCAAAATTTTCAGTTGCATATCAACTGCTATTTATATTCCATAACATTTAACGTCTGCTTCCTTGAGCCAAAAACATTAAAAATGGTAAGTTAGATAACACTTATCTTAGTAATAACCTAAAGCCTTTCAAATAGTGTGAGAAATAGAGTATCCCTAAATAGTAATTGTACCATCAGAATAAAATGTCATTTGCACAGTAAGACTCTCTCTGTGCTTGCTGTGTTAAGTGGGAAAGAGGAGCTGACCTGTAAGCCTGGAATCCTGATATGCAGTGCCCTTTGCAGCCTGTGATTCATATCGCAGCTGGGTCCTGAAACATTAATGAAGAGAGAGGCCGGGGATGCTAATAGAATCCTGTTAGGTCAAGCTTCCCAGCAGAACGGGTTCTGTTTCACCAGTGCAAAGTGCTTTCTGATAAAACACTGTTTCAGACAACAGTCTTAGTGTTTCCTGTGTTGGCTTTAGCAAAAGCCACTTCTGGGCCATTCATAACACAATAATGTGTCCTTGTACCAAATACCAAATGTATCCCTTTATCATTACATCTTATTTGACAAACAAAACTTTATGTTTATCACATATAATATAGTATTTTGAAATATGTATGCTCAGCCGATTGGCTCAGTCTGATTCCTGTATTCATATGCATCCCCATCCTTGGGGTTATTCAGAAAGAAACCTAAAATTACTTCAGTGCTTCTCAAGGACATTGTGAACCATAGGCACCAAGTCCTATCCTAGATTCCTGGATAAGGTTTTGTAACCTTTGACCAACAGCGTACCAGCCCTTCTCCCAGCCCCAGTTGTGGCCACCACTATCCTCCATCTATCTGAGAGGTCAGCCGTTTTAGACAGCACATTTAGTTTGACTCTGATACCTACCTGACATTCTGTTCTAGCTTGTTACACTTCCTATGATGTCCTCCATTTTCTGCAAGTCACAAATGACACTTCCTTCTTCTTGAAAACTTCAGTGTTCCACAGTGCATGCATGTGAAGCCACCAGCTGATAGACAGCCTCTCTCATTCCTTCTCCCGTGTGCCCAATGCCACACTGACATGTAGTGGGTGCAGAGGTCTTTTGGCATAATGGTTTTGTTTCCTTGGCAACATCCGATAGGTTTAGTTTTGATCTTCTGAGGGCACTCTGTACTGTTTTCACAATAACATAAATCTACAGTCCCACCAATAGATACTGTGTAAGAGACTACTTTTCCCTCCCTCTTCTCCAACATTCTTTTAGTCTTCCTGGCAACAGCCTAACCCACATGAGGCAATGCTGACTGTGGTTTTCATTTCCATTTTCTTTCTACTTAGTTGGGGAGACTACTTTTCATAAGACTGTTGGTAATTTTTGTTCTTCCAGGAAATATCTCCCCATAGTCTTTGGCTTATTTCAATGGGGCTAAGTCACTCCTTGGCAATCCTTATGTTTCCAAAGCTGGCCATCTGAGACGAGGGACCCTCAGCTGAGGAATTGCTTCCATCAGATTGGCTTGTAGACAAGCGCATGGAGAATTTTCTAGATTGATGATTAATATGGGGGATCCCGTCCACTGTGGATGGTGCCACCCTTGGCAAGTAGTCCTGGTTGTATAAGAAAGCAATCTAGCCAGAAAGAAGTGCACCCCAAGGCCTCCGCTTCAGCTCCCACCTCTGGGTTCTTGCTTTGAGTTCCTGCTCTGATTTCCCTTAATGATGAACTCTAACCTGTAAGATGTAATTAACCCTTCCCTCCCCACATTGCTTTTGGACAATGTTTTATCTCAGCAACCCAAAGCAAATGAGGACATGATCTTTTCTCATAGAGTAAAAATTAGTGTTTTTAAAATATTTATATGTGGATTATGGTTGGAGTTTAAGAAGTTGCATTGAATTGATAGACTTCTTTGTGTGACGTGGACATTTTAACAATTGTTATTCTTCCAACCCCAGAGCCTTCAACTTACTTGCTAGTATATAAATAAATAAGCTTGGGAAATAAGTCCCATCATTTATTTCTTGCCATGCATCTGCATTTTAATATTTGTTTTGTTAACTTGTCCATGGAGGGACCAGCAGAAAGATGAGGGACTTTGCTTCAGAAGCAAGGCAGTCCTGAGCAGATCAGAGCCCCAACGGCAGACAATTCGCCAAGTTACACACAAGACTACTTAGCCTTTTGTGAGCAGGAAGTGGCCTTCAGAGTTAGCTTCTCTCCTAGGCAACAGGGTCCTGGCCACCTAGTGTCTATCACCTGTGTTTTTATATTTTAAAATTACATTTGTTCATTTATTTTTAATTGTATGTACTGTGCTTGTCAGCATGCCTGTATGTGCACACATGAGAATAGATGGTTGAAGAAGCCAGAGGTGTGGAGTCCCCCTGAAGTGAGAGTTCCAGGCTGTACTGAACTGCCTGGTGGGGAATGCTGGGACTCAAGCTCAAGTTCTCTGTAAGAACAGTGTGCTCTCTTAACTTCTGAACTATATTTCTAGCCTCTGTATTTATATATGCTTACTAATAAACTATGTTGAGTCCCTGAGAGTGTCGTATGAAAGTACTAGTGAATGAAGTCTTCAAAAAAGATAGCCATAGCCCTAGAACCTGTGACTGTCATATGCACAAGGAAGACAGGGCTAGACAGGTGATCTGCAGAGAAGGGAACTTGCCTGGGATGTCTTAAAAAGCCCTGATTGCAATTGCAGGCAGCTTGTAAGAGTCAAGCAGAAAAGGGGCAGACTAAGAGAGAAGAGACAATGTGATGTCTATCAGGTGACCACAGCTCACCTGGAGCCCCTGCTTACTGAAAGGGGCATGGAGCAGACCTCACTCACACCTCAGAGGCTGTGGAGAGAACAAACCTGCCACTGCTATGGCTATGAACTTCTAGCCTCCAGAACACTGAGAGTCTAGATTCCTTCTGTGTTAAAACATTCAGTTTGTGAAATTAACATGTCGTGGCTGCCCTAGAACACTTAACACAGGGTCAAGCAGACGTGGTAGAAATTCCAGGTTGCCTTTCATAAGAGGTCATAGATTTTGTCTCAGTGCTTCCTGGAAAGTGATCAGGAAGCTGTCCTCTCCAATGGTTTCCACTAGAGGACTAACTAGAGGGAAACCTTTGAAACTGGAGTTGCAAAATGGTTTGGAGACTGCTGCACAAGAACCCATCTGTAGACACACACACACATTTGACACCATCCTAGACCAGATGACATCGTGCCTTAAAAACCCTTTGAAAATACTTCTCAAGGCACTAAGGACATGGCTCGGTGCTGGCTGAGTCCAGTCTCCAGCACTCATGTTGAAAGTCAGGCATGGCTGTGTGCACTTGTAACCCCAGCACCGGGGACCAGAAGACGGGAGCATCCTTGGAGATCGCTGGCCAGAAAATGTGGGCTAATAAGAGCACTCCAGATCCCAGTAAGAGATCCTGTCTCAGACAATAAAATGGATGCCTAAGGACCAACACCGCAGGTTGACATATGTCCTACACACACACATGCACACACATGCACACAAACACACACTCACCTGGGTGTGTGCATACACATTCAATCCTTTGGAACTATAGGGAAGCAATGTGAGAAAATGAAAACTACTTCTATTTTTGTGTCATGTTATGCCAATAATATATCACCTGTTTGGTTTATTTCAGGCTCGGCTGACCAAAGAGCATCGCTGGGGGAGCGCCCTGCTCTCCAGGAACCATTCGTTGGAAGAGGAATTTGAAAGGGCAAAAGCAGCAGTAGAGGTAACTCTTAAAACAGAATTCTCTGTTTCAAGTTTCTGAGAGTGACATCCAAAAACCGCAAACTACAGAGAGATGCACATAAAGCAGGACCGCAGGCAGGAGGGAAAACAGGAGGAGCTTTGTTCACAGGACGGTGTGACCAGAGAACCTTTGATTACCAACTAGGGTGGCAGGAAGTGTCTGCTCTTCAGCTGCTTCTGTGATTAGCTGGCTACGTGAGTCTGAGGCATGGATCAGTAGATAACCAGACAGCAGCCTGGGTCCCATGTATTTGCTCAATGGATAAGCCATCTTAACCGGTGCCATTATTTTTTAGTGCTATGTGTCCACATATTGTTAATACTTTTTTTTTTTTAAATACATTATTTGAACACAAATGTCTAATTAGTTAATCCTCTAGTGGGAAGAGTGGGAGAGAGAAGGAATGCCAGAGGAAAGGAGAAACAGATGAAAAGCAGTTCTTGCAGCTTCTTTCATCCGTTCCTCTCCTGGCAGGACTGTCAGGGTGGCTCACAGATGTACAGTGCTCGTCAAAGCTTCCTCAGGCTGTTGTTTGAGGGTGGAGCTCCTTCTCAGACTCAGGCATGATCCTGTTAGTACCTCTGTTGCTATTAGTGATTTCAATCTTGAAAACTACAGGTGTTCACTTATGCAGCCGTCTCCCACCTAGAATTCAGATGAAATGATTATATTACGGGTGGTCTTCCAGGAACTCTATCTCAGGGTGAGGGAATATCCTATTTGCAATTTAATGTTACCAGGGTCTGTTCTGGGAAATCATCTCAACCATGATTCAGAAACCCAGTAAGAGCACACTTTTATCTCCCCATGCCGAAACTGTTCAAATCCCCTCTTTAATTTTCAACTTCTCTAATTTAAAGAAAAAGAAAAAAATTAATGAATATTTTAGTGTTCTGACTAGGAGCCCCTGATGTAGTTAGTCAAGACCAGCTGAGTTCAATCAGATCTCACAAATGCATGGAGCCTGTAGCTTAAATGATCTTAAATGTAAGTTTTTCAGTTTTAAGAGCTAATTTAAATGTATCTACTGAGCCCCTACTGTGTGTAACACACAGCAGTAGCTCTCAGACTGCTATTCAGATGTCAGGAAAGACATTAGGATTTGGTCTCATTTATAATGAGAAAGATAATGAATTTAAACTCAAAAGAGATCATGGTGGAGTTGACTGGCAACGAAAAATGTACTAAGGCATGTGTGTGTGTGTGTGTGTGTGTGTGTGTGTGTGTGTGTGTGTGTGTGTGTGTGTGTGTGTGTGTGTGTGTATTCATTGAGCTGAGTCTGAGTTGGGGTCATAGTCTCCTAAGATAGAGGTACCCTGGGAGGCAATTATTTTTTTACCTCTTGATAAATTACTCTTGTTTCTACCTGGATGTATATAATGAGGGCAACCTCCCCTTTTGCAAGGAAGCCCATTTCCACCTTGAAAGCTACTAATTATCAATGGGCTCATTCTTAGGCTAAAAAATAGCCCAAGAAGAAAATTTGCTTTTCATCTGCTGCTGACTTTGCTCACTTGCATCCGTCTCCCAGCGATACTCACCTCACCCCACCAAGCTGTGTCTTCCACCTTCCCTGTCTCTCCTGGGTCCTGATTGATATGCCAATGCTCCCCTAACAGCTACAGGACAACATCACATCAGTAACCAGTCTAGGCCTAGGTATCTACACCTCTGCGGTTCTTCCCAGCCTCAGATCAGAGCCTGAAAGTTATTTTAGTAGATATTCATTGAGCATACATTACTGGCTTCCTATAAAATACTGGCTGCTAAACTAAGGACTAAAGGCAAAGGACCAGCCTTAAACAACTGCTAACAAGAGCAGAGAGCAGAGAACCAGCCTGGATTGACCCCTTGCTTCACTTTTGCTGGACTTTCATGTCATCTGCAAGATGAGAGCTTGGGTTTCTCCTATCCCAAAACCCAAGAAGTTCATGCCTAAAACTAAAAAGAATGATAGGGATTCCCCACTGATCAGAAAATGGAGCGACTTTCTTCAACCTGGTGCTGAAAAACCCCAAGGGTTGAGGAGAGATGATGGGTACCAATAGTTTGAATAGTCATGGAAGAAAAAATGGGAATATGCCGATGATAAATCATGCCTATAAACCTTTATGCAGTGTGGACCCTCCATGCCATAGTACTCTTACCCGTATTCAGAGTCTTATCTACATTTTCTACATACGACCTCATGCCTTTTAAGACTCTCCAGCTCCTAAAATTGTCACCTCCTGCTGACTTCAGGATATGAATCTTGGGAGAATGCCCTCCCAAACTACAACAGAGCGTGGGTGTACCCAAACGTTCACAGTAGTTATTCCTTGATGGCTACATTCAGCAGTAAATTATTTTATTCTATTGTCTTATCTGCATTCTTCTCTAGCCTGTCATATTGCTAATCAGAGGGAATCTTACAGTGAGATGTGAGATTCTTAATTATGTTTTTATTTAGTACGTAGGCACGCATGTGCATATTTGAAGGTCAGAAGACAGCTTGCAGGAGTTGTTTGTTTCTCTCCTTCCATCATGTACTGTGCGTTCCTGGGCTTGAACTCAGGTCATTAGGTTTGGTGGCAAAGCCTTTACCCACTGAGCCATCTCACTGGCCCCAAAATGTTAGATTCTTAAAAGAAATTGAAGATATCAGTAGGCAGAATGCCTGACTTAGATTCAGGAGGCCCTGAATTCTATTTCCAAAATTGTATAAACCAAATGTGATGGTACACACTCATAATTGCTGCTCTCAGGGGGTAGAGATTCAGGAACTCAAGATCACCCTCGACTACATAGCACACCAGAGATTACACAAGACCCGGTCTCAAGAGAAAAAGCCTACTTGTGAATGAGATCTGCAGGAGTGGAAGAGGCTAGAGAGGGTAATGAGAGATGTGATTATGGTCACATACATAGTTATGCAATTGTCAAAAATAAAAGGTACAGAAAAAGAAAAAGAAAAACTGGCACTGCTGATTATTTCTTGAAAAGCGGTTCTAAATACCAGCAAGATCCAGATAAAGGTGGCTAGAAGATGTGGCTCGGTGGATAAGAGCATGTGCTGCCCTTGCAGAGGACCCAAGTTCAGTTCCCGGCACCTGCATCAGATGGCTCACCCACTGCCTATAACTCTAGCTCCAGGGCATCTGATGCCCTCCCCTGGCATCATAAGCACCTGCCCTGGCCTAAACATAGCTCCCACACGGACACACATACACATAATGAGGCAATAAAACAAGCCTGATCCCTCTCCACCTGGTCCCTCTCTTCCTCATCCCACGCCACGTAGTCCCCTCTCCACCTGGTCCCTCTCCACCTGGTCCCTCTCCACCTGGTCCCTCTCCACCTGGTCCCTCTCCACCTGGTCCCCCTCCCTCTCTACCTGGTCCCTCTCCACCTGATCCCTCTCCACCTGGTCCCTCTCCCCATAGTCCCTCTCCCTCTTCACCTGGTCCCTCTCCACCTGGTCCCCTCTCTACCTGGTCCCTCTCCGCCTAGTCCCTCTCCTTCTCCACCTGGTCCCTCTCCACCTGGTCCCTCTCTACCTGGTCCCTCTCCACCTGGTCCCCTCTCCACCTGGTCCCTCTCCGCCCAGTCCCTCTCCCTCTCCACCTGGTCCCTCTCCGCCCAGTCCCTCTCCCTCTCCACCTGGTCCCTCTCCACCTGGTCCCTCTCCCTCTCCACCTGGTCCCTCTCCACCTGGTCCCTCTCCACCTGGTCCCTCTCTACCTGGTCCCTCTCTACCTGGTCCCTCTCCACCTGGTCCCTCTCTACCTGGTCCCTCTCCACCTGGTCCCTCTCCACCTGGTCCCTCTCCCTCTCCCTCTCCACCTAGTCCCTCTCCCTCTCCACCTGGTCCCTCTCCCCCTGGTCCTCTCCCTCTCCACCTGGTCCCTCTCCACCTGGTCCCTCTCCCCCTGGTCCCTCTCCACCTGGTCCTTCACCTCCTAGTTCCTGTCCATCTTCTGCCCTTCGGTCCTATCCCTAAGTTCTAACATACCAAGTTCATCACCCAAATTTCTTTCTCTTTCCTCTGGGAGCATTCTTCTCCCAGGTCCTCATGAGGTGGGTCTCTTCCTGTCACTCACACTGTAGCTGAAGTGACTGCCCCCCAACATGGACCTCATTAACTGTTCTGTCACCAGGATTTTCCTCCTTTGCATTCATCTACCTTTGCATTGGGTCTGCCCTTGTACATTTTTGTCTGCTATCTAACTTTTCCCTCAATGTGTGGCTTGCACAAGAGAAGAATTTTTGTCTTGCATTAGTCTATGTGAAATATAAATATGCCCAATGCTTCTTCGTTGACTTCTATCTATACTTATGGTTGTTAGTTTTCATTGTCAACTTAATACAACCTAGAGTCACCTGGGAAGAGGAAACCTCAATTGAAGAATTGTCCACATCAGATTGTCCTACAGCCATGTCTATCATGAGAGAGCCTAGCCCATTTTGGGTAGTACCCTCCCTAGGCAACTGAATTTGTGAAGTAGAAGGCTGAGTGTGAGCCAGAGAGCAAGCCAGTAATCAGCCATATGCCTCAGTCTCTGCTTCAAGTTCCTACCTTGAGTTCCTGCCTTGACTTACCTCGATGATGGACTATTAACTTAGCAATATAAGATGAGAGAAACCCTTCCCAGGTTGTTTTAGTCATTTTGTTTATTACAGCAACAAAAAGTAAACTAGAGCATAGTATCCCAATATCTTCTAGAAAAATTCCTGGTCCTTAGAATTTGCTAAGTGGATTACTGTTTGGGTGTTGATCGCTGTTGCTAGAACTATTTTAAAAAGATTCGCCACATGGCACCAGTAGGGTGTTCTCATCTCCACAGACTCTCTGGCTGAAAGCTCCCAAAACATCTCCACCTGACTCCCTAAGTTCCCTTGGCAGGTTGCTGCCACTCAACACCATGCAATGACTACCCACCTCGAGGTTAGCTGTCATAATACCCAGGAACCCGGTAAAAACAAAACTCTAGAAGCTTATAATTAATCAGCCAGATTCATATATCAATAAATTCTCAATTCACAAGATGCCCACACAGTAAATACAGAGTCTATTGATAATGATACAAGCTGCCCACTTAGGTTAGACAAGTTATCCCTGTATGATATTATAGCTACCTGTGGCTACTTAAAACCACGCAGAACCTGGGTCGTCTTCCTCTACCTCCATCTTCCTTTCTTCCTCTCCTGTGTCGCTGCAGGTCTCTGAAACTCTTAGCTCCGCCTCCCTTTTCCCTGTCCAATCATAGACTTCTTGTTGTATTAATATTTAAATTAATTGGACAGAGAAAATTCTGCTACAGATCACCACACAAGTAATACATTCTTCTGTCTCTTTCCTGTTGTATATAGCCTGTCATATAACCTTCTACTGCAAGAGTAGCTTCATGTTGACAGCATTCTTACATGACACATGGTCATGTAAGGACCATGATGAATTGTGGTTGTTTCCACCTCAATATAACATACTTAACTAACCAGGACTTGCCAACCAATTCCACCATGAAGTAGCACTGGCATATTTGATACTCACATTGTATACACTTACTTTTATTTATACTATGCCCTAAAAGCCTGTGATTTGGTTCATTTTTTAAGATAAAATGTCCTATCACTAGAAAAACAAAAGCACACCTGAACACAGACCCACACTTATCGCATATGTAAATGACAGAGAAGCCTGTTAATATTCAAAGGCTGGCATTGTTTGAGATCACATTGAACTACTCCTTCTGGCAGTGCTTCTTGTTGGGGAGATGTTTTTCCTTCATCTCTTACATTCTATTAAGGAAAAGAGAAAAACACAAATTCACTTCTACCCAAAGCATCACAATTTTCAAACAAACAGATGGTATTTTTCTTCTGGGCTTTAAAACACTAAGCATCTCCCCCTTGTGAAAGGAAGAGGCACACCATGCTTCTTTCTGGATTTATTCACAGCCCTCCTCATAATTACTGTCAGTTGTAGTTGGTACCTAGGACGGATGCACAGAGTGGCACAGGAAAGAGGTGTAGAAAAGGTGCCTCTGGGGCTCTGGAAGGTCTGAAGCAGCCTCCAAGGAGCAGAGGTCCCTGGAGAGAGCCACTCTGCATCTGGGGAAGAGAGGGAAGGTCACCTGGGAAGTCAGCACACCTCAGCCATGAACCAAAAATATCTCCTTCGTCACCATCGGCAAGCAGTGAAAGAGAGCCAGGCAACATCTGGTGTTGTGCTTAGCTGGTTAGGTGCCTCTTTCACTTTCAGAATAAATTGGAGTAGAATCAAATCCATCAAGAGTGTTTAAGTGTGGGCAAAAGCACCAGGAAAATGAGCAGGGCCATTACTGCCCTTAGGGAGAAACAGAGTGAAGAATCACAGTTCCATATGGGTCAGAGATAGTCCAAGGGTGGCTTATCCTGTGTCCTAGTTATTCACAGCCATCCTCACCCAGCCTTGACCAGACCACGCCTCACCCTCTGCTCTTGGCACTGGTCAGAGTCTAGGAAGACAAGGGGCCCACAGACGATGTTTTCTTGGCAAATAAGTAAACAAATTGGTTCTGGTGTCACTAAGTACCTTTGTCTAGGGAGCTTATGACAGATTCCAAACTCTGAGTGACAGAAAGATGAACGTTTTACCCCTGGAATTAGGCCATGTTCCATGGAGCTCAAATGTTTCTACTATGTGTGTTCTGCACATTTCAAACATGTTGTCATGGATCCATTTTTACCCTCGGGAGATATTTTTGTGAATGGGTTTTGAAAAGAAAAAAATAAAATACGTGAATGAGGGGAAACAATTTCCAGGCAACGGAAAGGGTGCCATCAGAGGCAGGAGCAGGAACTGACGTTCAAAATCCATTTGGCTAATGAGTTCAATACATTCTACCACTTTGACGTTCTTGACCCTGAGCGCCTCTGGCACCACAATCCCCTGGTCTTCTAGCATCACTTAGATGTTACTTGTGGCTGTTTATAATGTCCACTCGATCTTCAGATGTGACACTTAGTCCCTCTTTAGTGTCGTCTGGACTTGATGACTCATAAAAAGATAGAAACTGTGGGCATGACCTTGAAGCTCTCACATCATAGAATGCACCGTGACCGCCTCCCTACTTGCTCGCAAACAACTTGCTCTGTGGGAAATCGCAACTGCCATTTCACCACATTAGCCATGCAGTGAGAAGCTAAGACTCTCTACTAAGAGCCAGCTGGGAACTGAGGCTCCTCTCCATGCCTTGGAGACAGGCCCTTGGAGCTTTGATTGATTGTGGCCCAGGCCAAAAGCTTAATCCCAAATTCATGAGACATCCTGAGCCAGAACCTTCCAGATAGCTACTCCCAAATTCATGACCCTCAGAAATGGTTTGATATGGTAAAGCCTTATTGTTTGACATTCCCAAGTACTGGGGCGATACCAGAAACAACAACACTCAGTGGCATCACTCAGCTTCCTGCAGTTCCCAGCCTAGCCTGACATATTTCCTTCTTGTCCATCAACAACACATTGCAGTACTGCAAGATTGGAAACCCACACATAGCACAGAAGTGATATGTTCATCCATTCTGGATCAGGACTTTTCAAGATATCCCCTCATTCATAATCTCTTTCCCACTTGACCTGGTTGACTTCCAAGACAGTGAGTACAGACCTTTGTGTGGCAGCCTGTTTGTCCCATCATCTGGATCTGGGTCGGGCACTCACTTTTTCTGCTGCCCTTTTCTGTCACAAAGGACATGTCTTCAGGATAACTCTACTTCAAGTTTCCAGTTAATGCTCTAGTCAATAGCTTATACAGGATTGCAAGTTGTGCTGGTATAAATTGATAGTGAAAGAGTTAATACTAACTGCCAATCTCTTATGGCTGCCCTAGTATGAGTGTTTGTGCCTCCAACACCGAGATGTATATGTTCAAGCCTAGTTCCTCCATGGGATGATATCAGGAAGGATGCCAACACAAAGACCTGAGTTCTAATACAGATGCGGTGATAGAGACTTTTCATCTCAGTGCTGGGGAAGTAGAAACAGAATCCTGAATCCAGACTCACTGGTCAGCCAGCTAACCTACCTAGAGAGCTACAGGCCAATGAGATAGCCTGTCTTAAACAACAGAGAGAGAGAGAGAGATGATAGATAGATAGATAGATAGATAGATAGATAGATAGATAGATAGATAGATAGATAGATAGATAGACAGACACACACACATCCTGAGGAATGACTCCTAAGGCTGTTCTTACACACACACACACACACACACACACACAGTTGCATGTTCACACATATACCTGCACACATATGAACATGCAGAGAGAGAGAGAGAGAGAGAGAGAGAGAGAGAGAGAGAGAATGAGCATAAGGAATGTGACCCTTTCTCTCTTTAGGTTTGATTTGGACAGGCCATATTCAAAACAACATAGCAGCTAAACCCAGCTTCAATGACATAAGAATAAAAATGCTTCCCTGAAAATTTATTTTTACTGGAAACTACTTGCCCTGTGTACTAAGGGGCCTCTGAAACCACAGGTGGTTGAATAGAAATGGAGAGTGTTCCCAAATGGCTTTTATTCGTATAGGATTGTGTGAGAAGCTGCTGACTCAGGTCTCTCCTCCTAAGGAGACTGCTTCCAGCACCTCTCAGGTTGCTTCCTCTGTGGGCATTACCTCTTTAAAGCAGCTGGAAGGGATTAGTGGATTAAACACTTCTTAAATCCTTCAGACTTAAGAGTCAATATCCAGGAAAGACCTTCAGAAGGCCTATGAAGACATTCTCTGGCAGTTAACTATTTGAGAACCTTTGCGTGAACTATTTAAGAGACAGAGTTCTTAACACTTAGCTCATAATGTTAGTGTGTCATGTGGCCCGTGTCAGGTCAGAGTTCATAAAGATAAGGACTGAGGTCATAGGAGATGGTCAAAGCTTCTTGGCTCTCATGCTGATTAGCTCTCCTGCTTCACACAAATTTTGATTTCTAAAACAAACTGAAGTGTGAAAAAGGAGCTCGTGACCTGCATGGACATATAAAGGTATCACTGAATTCATCGGTAGGTGTTTGCCTAAAAGGATGAGAGAGAGAGTCTGGCCTTGTTCTAACGCCTTAAGATTGGCACAGTGGGCACATCCCACAGCCCCGCATTTTCCCAGATAACTGTCAGTGTTTCCATTCAGACAGGAGGGTATACTGGGACTCAGAAGCCCAGGAATCATACAGCTCTAAGGAGAGAAGGTGTCCCACTGGAAGCCACCCAGAGACTAAGGCCCAGGAACCTTACAACTCTGAGGTAGGACACTGTCCCAAGGGAAGGTTGTCCTAAGACACAGGAGCTCAGGAACCTTACAGCTCTGAGGTGGGACAATGTCCCAGTGAAAGGACATCCTGAGACATGAGAGGCCAGGAACCACACAGCTCAGAGAGGAAGCCTCCTCAGCAGAGGCATTGCACTCTCAGGAGAAGGTATCACTGAGGAGCTCAGGAGCCGCAGGCCTGCTTCTTCTCTTTTTCTATCTTTCTCTTCATTCTTCTTTTCACATCAAGCAGGAAATCTCATGGAAGAGATTTATTGGAGGGTCCATGGTGTGGAGGAACGAATCCAGGGATGACTGCCCTCTGCTCCTGGGAGTGGGTAGCAGGGAATTGGGTAAAGGGGCAGTGCTTATATAGGATTTCTGAGGGGGCGGAACTTCTCAGGGCAGAGATTTCCAGAATAAGGATTGGTGAGAGTTCAAGTCCTGAGCTGGGGGGTGGGAAGGCACTCAGGGATTGGTGGGGTTTTCTGTTCAGAGATTGGTGGGTTTCCTGCTCAAGGATTAGTGGAATTTGTGGGAAGCTCGGCGATTGGGGGGGGGGGGGAGGTAATTCCCTTTTCCCTGCATCTGGACCATGGCTTAAGATAGGAAGTCTTCTCTGGCTGCAGTGGCTTTTGCTGAGATGCCATCTCTGTGGGGCTGCTGGGGGAGTAGAGAAGAGCTGGAGAGGAGGTGCTGCCACTGTTGGCAGCTCCTGTGAGACAGCTTCTGCAGTGGTGTGTCCCGAAGGCTGTAGGCTGAGAAAGGAAAGAAGGTGTCTGCGCTGTGGACAGCTCCTCATAACAACAGTAGGCCTCAGGCAGGAAAGGTGTCACCACTATGGACCGCACCTGAGGATCAGCTCCCACTGAGGTGCCATCATGGACAACTCCTGCAGCTCCTGCAGGCTGAGGAGATGTCATGGTGCCGCCATTTTGACAGGAGCCTCCATTTTGGACAGCTAGCTCCTGTGGACCATTTTACTGCGAAGGTAGGCTGGGACAGGAAGGAGGGGCCAAACCTCAGTGTTCCAGAGATTGATCTCCTAGAATAACCACAGACCAATTAGCAGTTTGGAAAATTCCCTAAACTTCAAATCTGTGGATCAAACTGTGCATTCCAGACATGAGCTCCTCTGCAAATGTTTACTAAACAAGTGAGCATACAGCAAGGTGAATATGGAAAGACAGACTTGCCTGAGGCCCTAGAATGAATATGGTTATGTCCTTAAAGGAACTGACAAGATGCATACACACACACGTGTACACACACACCCACATACACACACACACACACACACACACACACACACACATTTTGTTGCCAACTCTGTACCTGGGAATCACAGGTGAAAATGAAGAAAAGCAAAGAGCACCATAATAATGCACCAGGACACAGTGTTGGTTGTAGTTTCATCTGTACCACATGGGGCCTCAGTAAATTGAGTTAGGTTTTGAGTTAACTTGGTTTATCCAATTAAAAGGAAAATAGATTAGCATTTTATTTTAATAACTGTGCATCTATTTAAATATAACCTAGAAAAATACACCCAGAACTTTCAACTGGAAACTATACAGATAGATATCATCAGGCGAGGGTAGAATAAATTCTGCCTATCTAAGGAAAAGAACTACATTGAGTAGAAAGTAAATTAAGTATATATAGTTAAGGATAGACATTACAAATCTGTGGTTGAGACCAAATGGCTCGAATTTCGGGATATGAAACTGATGATTTTTTAGATTCAGTTATTTCAGTAATACACACAGCTAACAACGATTCACCAAAAATGCAATTGCTCAGACAGGCCAGTTTGTATCTTTTTAGCAGCAGTAAAATCCAGCACTGTCTGGCAGATAAGATATGACAGGAGAAAGGGTCCCAGGTTCCTTGCATCTGTTAACTTAGAGTCCCAGGGCCAGAACCCAGAGCACCTTGGAAGAGGTTGATCCTTCAGCTAGCCTCCTCTAGCCAAAGAGACATTCCTCATAGGTATATTTTTTGGTCTTTGTCATACTCCACAGGCTGGCCTTTTACACTGGGCTCTGCCTCATTGCTCAGTAAGAGGGCATGTAGCCTGTCCTTAACCCACAGGGTTCCCAGAATAAATGTGCCTGTCAGAGGAGATGGGGCCTCATGCTGTGTGGCCATCCAGCAAGGACAGAACAAAAGCAGTCTGCACGTCCAGCCCTCCTACTTCCAGAAATCCTGCTGGACCACACCAGAACCAAATCTACCTGTAACAAAAACTATAAATTAATTCATAACTTGATTCCTCAACAATGAAAATGAGTATTATTTTTCATTGGCTGTTTTAATAATTTTTAATTGTCTATAAAGAATGCATTAATAACTACAGCCATGGTGTAACCCCAGTACTTGGGAACTAGAGTCAAAAGGATCAGGATTTCAAGGCCACCCTCAGCTTCATGAGTTTGAGATTATCCTGTGCAGCATGAGGCTCTTTCAAAAGAGAAAGAAAGCCAATGTGTTAATGATGATTAAATGTGTTGTTTGATTCTCCTTTACATTAAATTCATTTTAACTAGGGCTGGAGAGATGGCTCAGTGTTTAAGAGCATTGCTGCTCTTCCAGACCAGGGTTCAGTTCCCAGTACCCATATCACAGCTTAAAACCATCAACTTCAGTTCCAGGGAATCTGATGCCCACTTCCAGCTTCTGGGGACATCAGGCATGACTGTGGTACCCATGTATACATGTAGGCAAAATAACTATTCACATGAAATAAATATGAATAAGTAAATTTATGGAGCGATGCAATGCATTACAATTGTGTACTATTTATGGGTTGAATGTGTTTGTGTGTTTATGTGATAAGCTTCTCTTCTGGCTTTTTGAAATGTTCAGTGCATCCCTGGCATATAGTCCCCTTACTGTGTGATAGGACATCCAACTCTTTGCTCCCGTCTTACCATGTGACCCAGTCATGGGCCAGCTTTTCTCTTCCTCTCTCTCTCCTCCTACTGTAGACGACTGCCTGTGGCAACCACCATCCACTCTCAGCTTCTCTGAGATCAGCTCTTACAGATTCTGTTTGTGAGTAAAATCGTGTGTTATTGGTCCTCCATCTCTGAGTTCTTTGACTTTTTTGCTTTTAGTATGCAGTGGTTTCCTTTTCTCTGCCTTCTCTCCAGTGCTTGTCATCTGTGGCCTTTTTGATAACCATCCTTACTAGTGTGAAACAGTGTATCATTGTGATTTTGATTAGTCATATTAAGCATATTTATATGTACTTATTGACCAAGACTTGTGTTTCTTCTTTTGAGTGTATATATATATATATATATATATCCCAATATTGTATTTTATTAGCACATAATAATGTTTTCATTATGATATTTTCATATATGTATGTAGTGGATTTCTGTCTTATTTACTCCCTTAACTTCTTTAATCTCATACTTCTGCTAATGCATTCCTTCCCATAAGTCCTCTTCTTTCATATATCCTGTGACCCATTGAATTTAACTAGGGTTCTTACAGTTTTATGAGTGAGGGGTTATTTACAGGAGCATGAGCAAGTTACCCAGGGCTACACCACTGAAGAAAATGTCCTCTGACAACATCCATTAAGTTGGCCTGTCATCATCAGGGAAAAGGGAGGCCCCATGAGTTCCACCCCCTCATGACAGAATGTTGACAGGCCAAGAGTTTAGGAGTATAACAGCTATGGCATGCCTGGAAGACAACATTCTACAACACCCCTCTCCTTCCTATAGATCTTGCGTTCTTTCCAGGCCCTCTTCTGCCATTTTCCTCGTGCCTTGGGGCGGTGATAGAGATGTCCTATTGGGATGAGCATTCAACAGTCACTTATTCTGAGCACTCTGACTAGTCACGAGCATCTGTAATAACTGCCACCATACACCGCCACAAAAAGAAGCTTCTTTGACCAAAGCTGACAGCAGCACTCACCTATGAGCATAAACACAAGTACTTAAAAGGCAGATAAGAGGCACACTGCGTGCTTCTGGCATACAACCGCTGTAGTTTCCACCAGTAGGACTCGTGGTCTTTCCAACCACTATCTTTTGCCCAAGTATTACTTCCAGTGGAGTAGACATCAAATCCAATCAGAAAATGTTCGGTTCCCTCCGTATCAGTAACATCTCTATTGCACCAGTTGGCACAGCTTGCCTAGGAGGTCAAAAGAACAATACACAGGGCACCACAGATGACTACTTATAAAAATTCTCTTCCACTGGCCTACATAAAACCTTCCTGTACTATGAAAGTAGGGAAGAAGCTTCTAGCTCAATTCCACTTTGGTTTTTTTATGTCCTACCACTAGAAGCTATGGTGTCTTCAGTAATAAGGTCTTGCCATCTAGTTATGAAACATATTACCCATTTTAATTGAGTTATTTGACATTTTTGCTGTTGAGGAACTAAGAGTTCCTCGAATGTCCTAGGTATCATTCCTTATCAATTATATGTTTTGCAAACATTTCCTTCCATCCTGTAGATTGCCTCTTCACTCTATTTATTGTTGACTGCATTGTCCAAATAAAATAGAATCCTTGCTTATTCCAATGTCTGAAATATTCCTCTGCTTCTATGAACATTTTCACACTTCCATGGGTTTCATTTGACGCTTTAATAGTGAAGTTACTTTTTGTCTTTGTCACTATTAAAACACCAGGGCCTAACTTCACTCTTCCTTGTGGGATATCCAATTTTCCAGTCACCGTTTATTGAAAGACTCCTTTTCTCTGTACATATTCTTAGCACCTCTACTGACAGTTAGCTGGCTGGGGGCTCACTTCTAGGCTCTCTGCTCTGCTCCATTGGCCTGTGTGTCTGTGTTTGCATCTAACTGTACTATTTTGATTACTCTGGGTTTGGAGGATTTTGCTTACCTACTAAAACAGCCCTGTGTATTAGATAAGATTCAAGAAATGTAGGCTGTGGTCCTTCACTGCTCCTGACTTCATGTATGGGCTGCAACCAGAAAGTACTACCAGCCCTGAGGAAAGGTCTCTCCACATCTTAGTTAATCCTTCTTGGGAATAGCCTCACAAACCCAGATCCAATCAAGTAGACAAGACTAAGTGCCATGCACCTGATGCCTAGACCCACACCCAAGTTCATGATTTAATTGGTCCTATTCAGGTAGAATCTGGAATTTTGAAACCATCTCCAGGTGACTACTTACAGCAAGAAATCTGGAAATCTCTATCCAATCACTTTTCAGGCTATCTCCCACCATGATGGTCTATGAGTCTGTGATTCAGGCAATCCTTGAGTATCAACTCTATTTTTAGCACTCAAAGAAAGAACACTCCGAAACCAGCCTGATGACCCATCTCTCTGTCTTGCAATCATTTCAATCAGAACATATTTCTTTTTGTCTGTTCTAAATTCCTGCCGAAGCACTTTAAGCTGTGAAGGAAAAGGAGAGTGTCTAGTTCTGATTAAGTTTATTGAATTCAGGGCATGACCTTACGTCACCAATTTGTCATTTTTTCACCCCTGTGATCTCTCATAGCAAATCTCTACCAAGTCTCTTGTCAAGGATCTTGGATAAGGGGTGCATGCAAGTGTCCAGTAGCTGCCCTGCCCAGGGTGTCTCCTGCTTTTTGCCAAACTTATTCTAGATCTGTCCCGGGACATTCTCACAGGTAATGCCTGCAGTGCTTCAGAGTCTCTACCACTTTCCTGATGCTCTTTCCAGAACTTTCCCTGTAGCTCTTCAGTGAGTTTTCTCTTTCATTTATAGATGCATTCAAGATAACAGACTTCAGCAAAATTAATCTCAAGGAACATGTCACAAGATGAATTCTGTATAGATGCTCCAGGTTCATCTTTAAAAAGACAAAATAGTATGCCATTCACAAATTAATTCTCATTCTGAACATTTTAGTTTGGTGCTCTTTGCAGTTCTGCAAAGATTCAGAAAGCACAAATAACATGAGCCATAGCTTTTAAAATCCCTACTAAATAGATATCTCTTTAGCTTTTAACATTAGCTCCCAGGACACATTTGTTATTTGTATATTTATAGCCAGTATGCACCATTCTGCTGTCTCACTATTGCTATTAGCATGCAGAGGAGAATAGAAACACCTCTCTCTCTTGTACAGGATAGTGGTGACCCAGCCCCAACTTATATGTGAGAGCAGCACTGGGGAAACTACAGACATCCCTGAGCATTGCTGTTGCACTGTGGGGCTGCCTCTGGTGAAAATGAGACCAGCTGGGCAGCACAGCTCTCCAGGAGCCCCTTCATGGTCTGCACTTGGCATTGGTTCACAAATCAAGAGCTTTTTTTCATTAAACCACAATAACTTCCAAGGGACTTTTCTGACATGACATGAATCATGCTGCCTGCCATTCATCTCACTGGCACTACTGACATGTAATTATATAACTAAGTGAGGTCACACAATCTCAGAAAGGAAAAAAACCCTGCATGTTCTCTTTCATAAGCAAAACCCAGCAAATAATGAATGCATATATGTAAACAACTGCCAGGTGGATACAGAACAGCACAAAAGAGAACAAGAAAACCTAAGAATGAGGGGGTAGCGAAGGGCCGAATGCAGGAAACAGACTCGAGTTTTATATATATGAAAAGTTTCTCTAATTCTAACTGTCGTGAATTTTTTGAGGGGTTAGTGGTAAATAAGTGCATAAAGTATATTTGATACTGAAAATATGAAATTTAATGTGACTCTCTGCAGCTTCCATTCCAAACGCCTATTCTAGCTTTATAGAAGTTCATTGAGTTGTACAAAATTTAGTTCTGGCTATTTTTGGTATGTGATATTTTTAAGTTTTTTTTTTTAATACTTAGGTGTATTGAAAATCAAGACACAATAAAATCCATAAGGAGATGAGTAATACATTTTCAGAGTTAGTAGCATTTTAATCGTGTAAAAATAACTATGCGAACTGGTGAGATATCTCAGTCAACTTGCTGCAAACCTTGACAACCTGAGTTCAAGTCTCAGGGCCAACATGATAGGAAGAGGAAACTGTCCTCTACAAGTAGTTCTCTGGCCTCCATGTGGGAACTGTGACACATGGGCACATTCACACATGTGCACTCGCACACACACAAACACACATACACACACACACACACACACACACACACACACACACACGCATGCATGCAGACACACAGACACTCACCAAAACAAAAGTAATAAAAATGACAAGAGGTGACATTGGGTATATGTGTAGCAAAAGTCAGTACAGGCTTGACACGTAACAGATGCTAAATGCTTCTAGAGATGTCATGATAAACAGAAAATGGCAGTATCTCACAAAAAGGCATTTGAAAAGGAAATGATCAAATCTATCGATGATCTTCCTCAAAGAAGGAAACAGCACACATATTAATATTAAAATATTATTTCTCATGTGCATATCTGATAGCCACTAAGAATAGATAAAAGAAATGGAAACCAGCCTGCAAGGCTCTAAGAGCAGAATAGGTGGAGTAGGAAAGTTGCCTGAGGAGAGGATGGGAGGAACAGAAGCCAGGTTCTATCCCCGGAGCCTGAGGACTGTGGATCTCGTTTGGTTTGGGTGGAAACTACTGCCACACCATAAGCAGAGAAGGGGTGAGATCTCAGGTGTCTTTGAGAAAGAAAATTGGAATGCAGAGGTGATGAATCTTAGGGATCCCGAGGAAGCCAGGAAACTAAAGAAGAAGGTGCGGGTGGTTCGGGCCTGAGAGAGTGGCGGCATGGAAACCAGTATGATCAGGGCTGTGACAGTCCATGTAGGAGTCCTAAAGTCTGGGAGGTAACTCTGTGTAAGTGGTTCCCAACCTACCTAGTGCTGTGACCCTTGTTCCTCATGTTGTAGTGACCCCCAACCATCAATCATTGCTGTTGTTTCCTCAATTTTGCTGCTTTTATGAATTGTGATATTAATATCTGTGTTTTCCAATGGTCTTAGGCAACCCCTGTGACCCACAGGTTAAGAACTACTGTTCTATGGTGACCTTCTGTGGGAGTAGTTATAAGTGTACAGAGAGCAGGCAGGCATCACCCAGGGTTTCCTGTGAGCAGACCAAGGTGTAGTTGCTGAGCTGGGAGAAGAACAAGATTAGAGTGGGGAATGAAGAGCTTGGCTTCAGATGACTAAGCTGTGACGGGATTTCATGACCCATTGGATATTCAGTTTGGGATCTCTGAGGAGAGGTCAACCGTTGGAGTTAGAATCAAACTTTCTACTTTCCACCAAAACTCACACAACTTACTTGGACTAAATGAATTTCTGGCTTCAAGCAATGAACCTGTTAACATTCCGTTGAGGAATACTGTAGATCACTATTTGGTCTTCAGCATGCTTGAAGCTTGAGTCAGGCATTCTACTGGTGTGACAGTAGAATCAGCTCTGAAATATCCAAGTTAAATGTACCTGAGCGAAACTTCAATTTTCTGAATTCCGAATTTCTTAATTCCTCTGATTAAACATTTTGTTTAATTCCCTTATGTTAATAAAATAATGGGGAAAATACAGGTGGGAAGAAAAGACCTTGTACTAACTAAGAAAAATGAATGTCACTAAAACAAAACACTTTAGAGATTTTCTAAAAGCCTTATAAGATAATATTGAAAGAAAATGTCTTGATTTATTAAAAATCTAGATGCAACACATTAAAAGTGCTTGTCTGATATGTTACATTCTGATTGCGTCTTTAGCATCATGTAAGTATAGGATCACTGTCTCTACAAGTCAGATATAAAGGAAATCCCATCAGAATAACAGCTGATTTCTCAATAAGAACCTCAAAAAGTATATCCCAGAAGCCAAACCTAAAGAAAATACTTTTACCTATTCCTTTCCTACTTGTATCTTTTTATTTCTTTCTCTTGTCTTATTGATCCAGCTATGACTTCAAGCATTGTATTTGAGTAAATGAGGCGAGGTGGGTACGTGCTACTCATTCTTGATTTTAGAAAATATGATTTTGCCTTTGCTTACTTAGTATAAAATTGACCACAGTGGGTCTTTTTAAATATATATACAGATTTTGTTAACTGACATAAATTCCTTATTTTCCTGATTTTTTCTAAAGTTTTATCAGGAATGGATATTGACTTTATTGAAGGCCTTTTCTGAATCTATTGAGATGATTCTGTAATTTGTGTTATGACTTTATGACTTTGATTTCTGTGTTCTCTTAACTTTCCTGTGTATTTTGAGCCAACATTGCATTTCTGGCATAAAATAACTTGGTTGGCCATGGCATGTAATATTCTTAACATATTTTTGAATACAGCTTGTAAGAAATTGAAAAATTGGCTTTTTAATTCTTTCTGCAGTCTATGTGCTATGCCTATTTTTCTCATCGGCCTGAAATAATATTTCCTGTATTTTCTCTAGGTTTGATATCTATGGTATAATGTTTTTAGGCTATTTATGTTGTGGAAAGTTGGGGTTTTTTTATCCTTCAACTATGGCAGATAGTATTGCTGGGTATATTAGTCTAGGTTAGACATCATAGATTTAGGATTTGGAATGCAATTAGTCTCTTCTGGCTTTCAAGGTTTCCATTGAGAAATCAATTGTTATTCTAATGGGATTTTCTTTATATGTGTCTTGTGTTTTCTTTCTTGTACTTTCAATATACTTTACCTTGTATGTATACTTAATATTTGAACTATGATGTGCCATGGAATTTTCTTTTCTGACCTTGTCTATTTGGTGTTCTATGTACCTCATGTATCTGTATAGATGTATCTTTCCTTAGTTTGAGGAAGTTTTCTTCTATAATCTTGTTGAAGATTTGGTCTATACCACTGAGTTGGGATTCTTCACCCTCAGCTAGTCCTATAATTCAAAGGTTTGATTTTTTTTCTCGTGGTGTGTCACATTTCCTGTATATGTTCCTTTCCTATGTTTGTAAAAAGAAAATAATATTCTTTGCTTATTTGGCCTATATCAGTGGTTCTCAACCCGTGGTTCATGATCCATTTGGGAGTCAAATATCAATCAAATATCCTACATATCAGATATTTACATTATGCTTCATAGCAGTAGCAAAATTACAGTTATGAAGTAGCAATGAAATAATGGCATGGTTGAAGATAACAACAACATGAGGAACTGTATTCAAAGGTTGTAGCATTAGAAAGCTTGAGAAGCAGTGGTCTGGATCCTCTAGATCCTCTACTTTATCTTCAAGACCTCATAGTCTATCTTCTACTTGATCTATTTTACTTGGAAGGCTTTGGTTTTTCAATTTCATCTTCATTTCCAGTTGGGTCCTTCTCAATGCTACTATCTTCTTACTGAATTCCATTCTCTAGTCTTGGATTGTCTTCATCACTTCTCTCAGCCTAACATTCATGATTTCCTGAGTATCACTTGGGTGTTTATTCTCTTTAAGCTCTTTCTCCATAATTTCATTGAGATGTTTCTTCATGTCCTCTTTAAACTCCTTGAATTTCTATGAAGTTTATGACTGTTCTTTTATATTCTGTATCCTATACTTCATCTAGGTAATTCTCATTAGCAAATATTTCTACAGGACTGGTAGGATTTGGAGAGCAGATACTGATCTTTGTTATTGTTGGAATTCTCACCATGAGATGGTCATGTGCAGTTCCTTTGGTAGTTCTGAGTTTCTTGTGAACAGATCAGGCTGAGAAAGAAGAGAATAAGTGGTGGAGTATTGGGTCTAGAGGTTGGAATAGTTGTTCATATGTTCAAGAATGCTGGCCTATAATTTTCTCTTTTCATTGTGTCCTTATCCATTTTGTATCTGGATACTACTAGCCTCATAGAATAGGTTTGGTAGAGCTATTTATCTTTGTATTTCAAGGTGCAGTTTGAGGAATATTAATATTAGATCTTCTTCAGTGGGTGGTAGAATTCAGCAGTGAACCCATCTTAACTATTTTGCTGGTAGACTTTCCATTGCAGCTTCGATTCCTTGCTTGTTATGGGTCTGTTTAAGTTGTTTATACCTTCTTGATTTAATTTTGGTAGTTCACATGTGTCCAGAAATTTATTCATTTCTTCTAGGTTTGGGAAAATATGCTTTCAAAAATACTTCTTCATGGTCCTCTGAACGTCATTGGAACCTGATGTGACATTTACTCCACGTCTCTCATTTTGTCAATTTGGTCTTTCTAGTTTTTGACTGGCTTATTTAGATGTTTGTCATTCTTGTTTAGCTTGTCAAAGAACCAATTTTGTTTTATTTATTCTTTTATCTGTGTTTCATTCATTTCTACCTGGTCTTTATTATTTCTTACTGCCAACTCTTCTGGGGTTTGACCCGCTCTTGCTTTAGGCCACTTATTTAAGATTGCACTGGTGCTGATAGCTATGAACTTTCCTCTTAGTGTTGTCTTAATTATCCTAAAGGAGCTGGTATAATGTATACTTTCTCTCACTACTAAATTCTATTTTTAGTCCACTATGGTCTGGTGAGATACAAAAAAATTATCTTGATTTTGTTTTTATATTTGTTGAGACTTGGTTTGTGGCCTTGTGTATGATCTATTTTAGAAAAGCTTCCTTGAGCTGCTGGCAGGAATGTGTGATCCATATCAGTTGAATGGAATAATCTGTAGACTGTTCATTCTGCCCCTTAGCATCAGAGGTTTACTAGATTACTATGTTGGATACAATAGATTCATTCCAAGTTTTCTTTTGCTCACCCATTGCTCTCATGGAATGTATTCTTTTCTATATTCCCATGATTGAGGCTGTCTTTCTTTCCTCTCTGAATGTAGCAACCCTTTAAAGCTTTTCTGCAGTGCTGGCTTAGTGAACTGCATGAACTGCTTTAGTTTGTCTTAAGATGACCCTTTACTTCACAAGTTTTAAAATGTTAACTGCTGGACAGAGAATTCTTAGTGAACAGTGTTTACTTTCACAGCTTAGAATATATCAGCCCCTGCTTCCCCGGCTATTAGAGTTGTTGGTAAGAGATCGGATGTTATTCTGATGTGGCTTTGTCTTATAGGTGAGTTTGTGCTTTCCCTTACAGGTTTTAATATCATGTCTTTGATCTGTGTTTTTATGTTTTGACTGTAGTATGTTGGGAGAGCTCCTTCTCCAGGCATATCTATTTAGGGTTCTAAATCCCTAATAGTAGTTCAGTGTCTAGTAGTTCAGTGTCTTTCTCTAGATTTAAATTTTCCTGCTATGATATTACTGAATGGATTCTTTACACTTTTATCTTTTGTGTCAGTTCTGTCTTCTACCCCAAGGACTTTTTGACTTGCTCTCTTGGTCATATTCTAAGGTTCTTAGAAGTTGCAGTCACATTTGTTTATTCTTCTTTATTGATGTTGGACATGGTATTTCCTCAGCCTTGTCTTCCACCCCATAGTCTGTCTTCTGCTTGAGCTAGTCATTTGGTGGTACTTTACACTCTATTTTTTTAGTTGAATCTTGGAATTATTCAATTGCAACATTTAATATTTGGCTTTCTTTTTCTTTCTTCCTTCCTTCCTTCCTTCCTTCCTTCCTTCCTTCCTTCCTTCCTTCCTTTCTTTCTTTTTTTCTAAAGTCTCCTGGCTTCCTTCTCCAGGTCTTTCTTTGACATCTCTGATCACTCTTAGCATTAAGGTTTTGAAATCTCAATGTGGCATTTTACCCATTTCAGTATCTTTGGATTCCGCCATTGCATTGGGGTCTTCTGAGGAGCCATGCTGCCTTGTTTCCAATTTCCCTCCTTCTCCACACAGGAAGCCACATTAAAATGCTTTCCTCTCCCACAGCATTGCCCTTCATCTCTGCACACATTGTAACACTTCTATCACTCGCTTTCTGAACTTCCTAAGCCCTTCCTTTCTTTTTCATGTCCATTTCAAATAGACATGAACCCCAAATAAACAAACTGGAGAATGACTGTCTCATCCTGACCCCTTCTTTCCCAGTCCCCAAGGGGAAGCTTCCAGCCAATGTCTTCTGAAACACACACTTAACATTCATGTATCTTTTTGAAGATTAATCCCTAATTTAAATATGCTTTAATCCTCCTAACATCTGGAGAGTTAAAAGAGTCTGGGAAATTCCCTGTGTGGGACTTGAGTGTGTTTATAGTTTATGTTCACTTAGTTAAAATGTGGAGCTACAATTATCCCTGCAAACAGCATTTTAATTATTCAGATGTCATGGCAGCCCAGCATGGGTACAATTGACCTTTACATTTCTCTTGAGTCAGCAATGTTCTTCAGCCTCTAAGTATCCTTCTAGAAAATGAATCACCAGTTCTGTGTCCAAGAGAGAAAAGAAAAAGCAGCTAAAGTCATTTGCTCCCTCAGAACTTGAACAGGACTGCTTTGTGCGTGTCAGTTAACAACACCAACTGTTTGAGTTGTGAGCTGGTTGGGTGTTCCTGTGGACATTCAAAGCACAGAAGGACAGCTCACCATAAAACATTACCCACAGCATCCAACTCTGGTCTAGTTCTTCACAGGTTATAATGGGGGAAAGAGAATGAGAAAAAGCTTGACTGATTTGCTGAGATATCCCCTTAAGACAGTCCAAGAAGAGTACCCATCTTCTGACCTCTAGCCCAGAATGCCTTCCAGTTCCACAGCCAGGTCCTCCCAAGTGGCTGAGATCCTTCAGTCAGGAACTGTCCTTTTTAGCTTAATATTTCAAAAACACAACACAGGCCTAGAGTCTAGGGTTTGATGTATATTAAATTTGAGGTAAACAATCTATTCCCTACTTGATATCTATAGATTTGAAGTAATTAGAATTTTACAAACCCAAAATACTTTTATTTTCTTTTTGGAGTATGTGTCGTGTGTGTGTGTGTGTGTGTGTGTGTGTGTGTGTGTGTGTGTGTGTTGCTAGAAATCAAATTTATGTATGCTAGCCAAGCACTGTACAGCTGAGCTTTATCCCAACCTGCTGTAAATACATTCGTGCGTCCAGATTCTTAGAATTAATTAAGGCAAGGTAAAGTTTCCTCTAAGAACAGTAAGTGAGATCCCAGCCCCTAGATGTCCACCCACCTTGTTTTTCTGGATTAGTCTGAAGATGATGGAGAGGAAAAGTAGAGTCAGGCAGACTTCTGCACAGCCTCAGTTCTGGGCAGATGAACCATCTCTGTGTGAGGCATCTCATCTCTACCTGGTTAGTAGAAACAGGATCCACTTGAGGAATTAAAGGAGAGCTTAAGAAAGAGTGTGTCTCTGTCAGTTCAGGAAGTCATTTCTCCACGAGGGATTATATGTACCTCTCAGACCTGGGTCTTCTGCAGAGTATGATCTGATGGGAACAAAAGTTGCAGCTTGTCTACCATTCACTGAACTCACCGTGACTCAGTGTTAAATCACACTCTTACTGAGATCACAGCTTAGTCCTATGTGAGGTTGATGGCTCAACAGAACTGGCTAGGAGGAGAAAACCTGCAGGAATGCATTGTCTCATGGTCAGAAATCACTGTTTGCAGCCTCCAAAACTTCTATATCCTTCTCAGCCCCTTCCTGCTCTCTAGCCTCAGCATCCCTTAGCTTGTATCAGCATCAGATTGGACCCAAAGAATCTCATCTGGACTTGGTTATACTTCCCAAGCCTTTCAATCCAGCAAGACATTGTCTTGACATTTTTCTCCTTGCTATGCAAAAATATCTGTTAAAGGCGACGTAAAGACAGAAAAGTTTTTTTCTGTTCACATTTTGAAAATATACTCTATCATGGTGGGGAAGTCACAACAGCAGCAGCCAGAGGCAGATGGTCACACCACATTCATACTGAAGAATCATAGAGGTGAGGGCAGATGCTTAGCCTCTCTATGTGTCATTCAGTCAAGGATTCTGGCGCATAGAATGGTACCAGTCACATTCAGGGTGGATCTCAATGCAAAAGGAAACCTATCTATAAATGCCCTTGCAGGTACAACCCTCTTCTAGTTGTTTTTGGCCTCCTAGATATATTCTGGGGATATTGATACGATTATTGTTTCAATAGCCAGCATAGCCAGCTCCCTTTTCCACACCTGGAATTTCCAAGCTAAGAGCAACTTTGAATCAGACCAGATCCTCTGCACTTCCTCCTGTGGCTCTGAGCCCTGCAGAACAAGACCCACAATGATGAGGGTAGGACAAGGACCTCAGCCTTGCATCACTGATTGGGCTTCTTAAATGTTCAACATAACCACAGGCTCTCATGTTCTGCTTGCATGGATTCCTCATAAACTATTACTTGGAATACTCAGATGCAGTTACAGTGAGAAAGTCACCAATGCTGGTCCTTCTACGAAGATTTGGGGGACAGGGCATGGAACTCAAGATAGTTACAGGTCATCCTGCTCCTGTGTGGCCCAAATCTGGTCTTTGAGAAGTATGCTCTCATACACTCTCTCCACAAGAATGTTCCCTGAATTTAGCACTTTCCTAAGGATTATAAGTAGAATAATGGAAAGCCATATACAAGTGGGTAGATAGATAGATGTCTATATACCTAGTCATATATATGTATACATATATATGACTAGATAAAGAGATAAAGAGATAGACAGATTTTAAGCACTTTTTTAACATACCTTGCATGCAAAGTCAGACACCTATTCTTTCTTTGTTTTTTCTCTCATTTCTTTAGAACATCAGTCAAAAATAAAAGTTCCTTTTTAGTATTCTGTCGTAGTTTTCTTCTTGATAGAAAAGAGATTGAGGGTAAGATGCAAGATCGGCAGCCTTGTATTTCTAAACAGAATGAACTTGGTTTGTCTCGACAAATTGACAAGAGACCAACTGAAGGGCTGTGTCCTGCTTTTCCTCCAGCCGAGATATTTGCCCAGCAATGGCCTTGATTGATCCTTCAGCCAAGGGCAATTTAGAAAACCAGGGTTGGGTGAAGGGAAAGAAGGCTGCATTGGAGGAAAGAACACAAGTTTGAAGATTTGACTTGGGTCCAGTGTGTTAGCTCCTAGTGACTTAGACAAGCGGCTTATGAAGGTCAAATAAGTCAAAATACATGAAAGCTCTTTAAAAACACACATGCTCAAGATTGACAATGTTGCTGCCTAAAGAGGCAAAGCAGTTTGGTGTTTATTGATTTTTTTTTTCACCTAAAAAACAAATCTCAGATTCACCCTCTCCTCTCCATTTCTGTTACACTCCAGATGTAAGTGTTCACTACAAAAGCCTTATAGCTCACCTCCTGCCTACATCATACCATTTATCCAGAGAAATAGTTGGACTATATTCTCTGGAGGTCATGCTGTTCATGTCACCATAGTCAGGTGCAAATTAGAAGTAGAAATGCAGACATTCCTTCCGCCCCTGCCCTTAGCCTCATCTGCAACTGAAATAAAGCAGTTAAAGGTTAGACATTGCTATGTTTTTGTAGCAAAATAATAGTATTGGGAATTTTACTCTGGGCCCATGACCCATGCAGCCTCAGTTCTTGGCCACTTTAGGGGTGTCAGGTTCTATCTTTATGGAGTGGGCCTTGAATCCAATCAAAAAGTGGTTGTCTACTTGATTTAGTTACTTTCTATTGCTGTGGTATAAAACACCATGACCAAAGCAATGGATTTTTTAAAATGTTTAATTTGGGAGCTTATGGTTCCAGAGGGTTACGGTCCATGACCACCACTGGAGAGAGCAAGATATCCAGCATGCATGTCACTAGAGCAGTATCTGAGTGCTTACATCTTAGTCCACAGCATGAGGCAAAGAGATCTAACTGGGAATGGCATGGGTTATTTGAAATTTCAAAGCTCACACCTCCTACAATAGGGCCACACCTCCTAATCCTTCCCAAACAGTTCCACTAACTGGGTACTACACATTCAAATATCTGAGCTTGTGGGGGCCATTCTTATTCAAACTACCACATTACTTCCATAACATTTACACCACCATTGCACCAGTATATCTTGTGGACAGGTCACTGTTGTAGGTCCTAGAGTATGTATCTGTGTGATATTGATAATTACCAATTGCAAATAGCTTCTTGTATAGGAGTGGGAGCCAATTCAATAAGATCCTGTCTCAAAACAAACAAAACAAGAATTATATGAGTAAGTTGGTAAAGAGCTGTATAGATGTGTAAATTACATATGAAAAATATGCCATTAAGTGAAGATGGGATGTTTTAGCTACCTCTCACCCCTTCAGTACCGTAAACCCCACAGATGTCATATTTACTGTTACAGCGTAGGCTTAATTCTCTATTACTTGCCCTCTTCCCTCTCTTCTCTCCAATTCCTCACAAGTCTTCTTCCTCAAACTCCTTCCATGCACCCCCTTTCAAATTGATAGCTCTTCTTCTTCCGTGTTATTATTGCATAGTCTGTAGACTATGTTCCTGTAGTCCAAGGCAGTCCAGCTCACAGCCTATTCTGTATGTGTTGAACTGGATGAGATAGTTGTGTATCTGTTATTAACGCAGGCCTGTCTACGTCATTACACACTGGTAAAACACGTCCATCACTTATGAGTTTCTTCATCTTCACCTTTCTCCAGTGAGTCGCCTTGCCTTGCCTGCCCCCGTTCCTGATGTTACTGGGAGTTTAATGCTGGGAAGCACACTATTTCCTCCTGACCCCTTCCCGTGGGTTCACCACACCCTCTCCAGTGAGTCCAGTCAACACTCCCCAAGGCCCGTATCACTGGCTATGGATGTACTCTTGAAAAAGAAACACAGACCTTCTCATTAGCAATGTTTTTATTCTCTGGGGATTTCATACATTCATACAATGAAACCTGACCATATACATTCCCATGTCTTCCCCCAGCTTCCTCCATAACTTTCTCCTAACTTTATCTTTTTTTAATCACATATAAACTAAGACGCCCCATGAGTGCTCCACATACTTGCATGGATGTGGGCTTCTCAGGTGGAACATGGGAAACTGCCAGCAGGGACATCCTCTAAGAAGAGTGATTCTCCGTCCCAGCAGCTGCTAACACTACGAGTAGCCCCTCAGTAAGGGGTGGGACCTGGAGATCATCTCTCCCACCTCTGCTGGAATTTCCATCAGCTTGATCTTGCTGAGGCATTGTGTAGTTAACCAGAGATGGTGTGAGTTCGTGAATCAAATACCAATGCTTACCCTTGAAACCGTAAAGCCCAACAGACCACAGTGTACTCTGCACCATACCTAAGCATCCCAAAGACACTCCATGCATTCAAGTCAGATCCAAACTCTACACCGCAGCCATGTTGGCCTTTCCTAATCTATCCCAGACCTACTAGCCCCATAAGGCTCCTCATGGCTCTCTCCCCTCTGTCTTCTTCTCCTCCTGCTTCACTTTCTTATTATCTTATCCTTGACCCTTTTGTTGTCTCCCTTCTTTCTCTTGTCCTTCTTCCTGCACTAATATCTAATCAAGTATTAAATCCTATTGATCCTGTGACCTGTCTCTCAGAGCCACCATTTATCCCCATCTCTGCTGCCAACACCCCACTCTAGTTTCTACTGTCTCTTATGTAGACAATGGGAACAGTTCAAACTGTGCTCACACCAGTGTAGGGAATGCGGGTTCCTACTTAGCCCACTTTTTGCTTCATTTGAGTAATTTTCCTAAAACACAGACTTAAATAATGATTTTTTCCTTAGAACAGTCCAAATCCAGTCACTTAACTAGAAAGTCCTTTCTAATCTCCACCTCTCTTAGCTCTTCACCCTCAACCCTGACTCCTCCCAGGGTGATGTCTACACTAGCCCCGAATAAAGCATCTCTTCCCAGACAGGCCAGGTCGCCTCCTCAGCTGCTGTACACAGTGTGCTCTCTTTTAGAAATGTTTACCTTGCCCTCTGACCCAGCTAACTTCTGCATGACTCTGGGGTCCCAGCTGGCTGTCAGTGCCTGTGACTACTGAACCCCCAAGTCCAGCTCAGATCCTCTCCTCTCTGCCCTTCTCTCTGCCCTTCCAGCTCTGTACTGTTTCTTCTCTGCACCCCACAGCTTCCCTGAAATTGTCTTCTTCTCTGCTTCAAACAGCACCCTCTCTCTATTGCCTTCCTCTAGGTGCCCACACTGTGCCCTTCCCTCATTTCCTCTGTGTTACCAGACTGCACCCTTCCTATACCCTTGTCTCTGTCCCCAAACCCCATCCTCTAAAGACACGCTGTCTGCCACAGGGGAAGACTGGCAGTAAAGTTTGCTGAATATGCAAATTAAATGTAAACAGATACATAATAAATTACTTGGAAGAAATGCTGCCTGTCATATTTTTAAGATTGCCTCAATCAAAGAAAATCTGTACCAAAAAAATCAATTTACAAAGACATTAGAGGCATTAGATTATAGTCTTGTTTCTCTTTTTGAACATGTGTGTCTGGTTTTTCAAACTGTGTCTTTATTATGTAATGGATCCTGCTTCAGCCTGGCAGATCCTACCCCTGCCTACAGATATGCAGCTGAAATGGAGGTGTGTGGGTCCATCAGTCCCCTATGAATCTGTATCTGTCAGGGTCTGTGGAATAGATGCTTGCAGAATAAATTTCCTTCCAAGCCAATGGAGTCTTCCACCTGGCATTTTATTGGTCTGATCATCTGCTGTTTTGAAACTGGGTACATCCAAGAAGCTAGATCCAACGTCTAGTATCTTGGCAGAGAAAATGTTTCTCTAATTCTGTCCAAATTAATCCTCACAGACCAATAAATCAATACACAGGGAAAATGTGTGATGATTTGGGCCATCTGGAAATTTTCTGAAGCCTCGGTGGCCGTAAAGGGAGAGCTAAGACACCTAACTCTACAATCTTCAGACACAGCCAGTTACCACAAGTTCAAGGTAAAAAGGGCATGTCCATATTACCACCACCAAACTCTGGCCTGAGTGTTCTGCAAAGATCATGGTCCTGGCTTGCAGAAAGCCATCTTGAGCCATCTTCTTACCCAAACTTCAGAAATCACAGGCTGAATCCAGGTTCTGTTTTCATATCTGGGCAGCCAAGTCATTGAGGGAAAGAAAGAAAATGGCCTGAGAGACAACTCAATCAGAATATCTGTAAGAAAAAGCCACATAGCATGAGGATCATAGAAAGCTGGACACACTGGCACATGCTTGTAAATTACAGTGCAATAGAGACGGAGATGACCGATATCTCAGAGTCGCCGGCTGGACAATCTAGCCTAATAGGGGAGCCCCATGTCCAGTGTAAGACCTGTCTCACAAAATGACAATTCTGAGATTGACCTTTTGCCTTCATGTGTATATTCACATATGAGCAAACAAAGAAAAAGGTAACAAGGAAGAGAAGTTATCACAATAACAGCATATACAACCAACCACACAACCAGTATAGTTGTGTGTGTGTGTGTGTGTGTGTGTGTGTGTGTGTGTGTGTGTGTGTGTGTGTGTTTGTTTGGTTTTGGACTTTTCCTGGCAAAATGACAGAGCCATTTTTGTGAGGAGCAGGTGGGAACTATTTGATTTTAATTTTGGTTTATTTTTATTTTTTCTTTTTCACATAATATTTTTATTCTTTGAAAGTTTCATACACTTATACAATGTAAAGTGGTCATCTCTGCATACCACTGATGTTTCCCCCAACTCCCCCTAGTGCCCCACCCCATCTCTATCCTAATTTCATGTGCCTTTTTATCATCAATAACCCAAGTCCAACTGGTGCTGCCTATGTATCCATGGTATGTAGTCATCCAGTGCAGCACATACCCAGAAGAGAATGACTCAGTTCTTCAGTAGCCATCAACTACAAGTAGCTCCCCCATGAGGGGTGAGGCCTTCAGGACTGTCTCAATCTTGTAAAGTTCTTGTGCAGGTCACCACACCCTCTATGAGTTGCTGCACGCAACAGCCATACCATGTCCAGAAGTTGTCATTCCATAGTCTCCTCCCGGTCCAGTGGCTCTTAAGTCAATTCTCCAAAGTTCCCAGAGGCTTGGGTGGTGGCGGTTCCCAGCTGAGCCCTCAACTTCGATGAGTTATAAGTCTCTGTATTGACTGCCTCCTACTACAAAAAGAAGCTTCTCCAATCAACAGTAAGAGTAGCACAAATGTATTGTATTATAACACTACATGGTCCAGTGCCAGGTAAGACCTCTGCTGCCTGAATAGCACCTTCTGGCTGCATGTCAGCTAGCCAACAGGGAGAGAATTCCCTGCTTGGTTCAAGATTGATTGACATTTTTCCTGCCTCCAAGTGGTACCTTCAGCAATGGAGTTCTGCCACCTAGTTATGATGGGCAGCCAAGAGCAATAGCTATAGTCTGTATTTTGTTGGATGCTTCTGTGGCCTTCTTGACCAGTAACTCATAGTAACGTATCCTGTTCCATAGCCCTAAGATTTTCATTTAATAATCCATGTCTTCTGGAAACTTGGTTGTCTACCTACATGGGATACTTGTGTTCAAACTCCATATGTAGATATGTAGATGTAGATATATTCACATGCAAGGATTTCCATAAGGCTTCTTTGTGCAGCCTCATCTTTAACTAAGTTACTCCCTACCTTTCCCATTTCCCAAACCTCCCCCCATCCCTCTTAAACCATTAACTCGAGTCAACCCCCATTTCCTCTCCTATCCCCTGTGCTCCCCTGTCCTCTCTAGCTGAAGGTTTCCTTGGGTTGGAAGGTCATGCATGTAGTTTTCTTCATGCATGTTTTCATGCGCCTCACTCCCCATCCCCCACCCTCCCATGCTTTCTCTCCAGCGTTCTCCCTTTCTACTTTCATTTACCTGGATTTTGCTATCCTCTGTCCCTCAGTGGCCTGTTCCCAACTTCTACGTGTTCTCCAGTTAAGGGTGCAAAACCAAAGAGTTAAAACTAGGATCTCTGTATGAGAAAGAACATTGCGTATTTTTATTTTTCTTTCTGGACCTGGATGGCCTCTGTCAGTATAATTTTTCCAGTTCCGTCCATTTGCCTACAAACTTTATGATATCATTTCTCTTTAAGGCTGAGCAGTATTCCATTGTGTGTGTGCACTTTTCCCCTATGCACTCCTAAGCTGATGATAGACATCTCGGTTGATCCCATTCCCTACCTACTGTAAACGGAGCTATAGTGAACATGGATGTGCCAGTGTCTTAGGATATAAAGTCTCTCTGGTCTATGCCCAGGATTAATTCGATTTAGTCACACTGTAGTTCTGTTCTAAAGTTTTTAAGGACTCCCCCCTTGAAATTGATTTCTTTGTAGATGTCTTGATTTCCATCCCCTGCCAACAGTGAAGGACTTATCTTCTTCCCTAACATCTGTTATGGATTTCTTATGACAGCCATTCTTACTGTAATGAGATAGGATGCATTTCCCTGATAGCTAAGGATGGTGATTGATTTCTAAACCATCTCCAGGCCATTTACCTCTCTTCCTTTGAGAACTTTTGTTCAGTTCCATACATCGTTTTAAATGAGTTTTTTTTTTTTTGTCTTCTTTATGTTTATTTTTCAAAGTATTTTGCATATTCTAGACACAAATCCCTGTCTCGTGGATACATCGTAGGATTCTTTCCCCTTCTGTGGTTTGCCTCTTCACCCAGTTGACAGTTTCCTTAAATTCACGAGATCCCATTTTGTCAGCTGTTGGTCTGACTTCGTGCACCATGGGACTCCGTACCTTGAGTGCTGGAACGATGGCTCAGCAGTTAAGAACTCTGACTGCACTTGCAGAAGACCCAGGTTCTGGTCAACAACATGATGACTATCATCCATCACTACAGTTCCAGGGGAGCTGATGCCCTCTTCTGGCTTCTGTGGGTACTGCACACACATAGTGCACAGGTACACATGCAGGCAAAACACCATCCACATTTTTAAAAATCTTTTTAAAAGAACGTATAAGTTGAGCCACATTCCCTACTTTATCATCTGGCAGCTTCAGATGATAAAGTGTCAGGTCTTAGGTTGAGTTCCTTGATTCATTTGGAGTTTACCTCGTTCAAAGTGAGAGATAGATCAAACTTCATTTTCTGCATGTAAAAATCTAGTTTTCCCAGCACCATTTGTTGACAATGTTGTCTTTTCTTCTTTTTTTGTCAAAAGTATGTAGCTATAGTTGCATAGACTTACATCTGAGCCTTCTGTTTCATCGACCTATGAGTTTGTTTTTAGGCCAGTGTCATGCAGTTGTTAATACTATGGCTCGGTTAGTTCTTAAAAATTCAAAAAGGATAGTAGAAAATATCCTACATTATCCTACCTAAATTAGTATTAAATATAGAAAGTCTGTGTTCTTTATGATCCTTCTAAGCAAGCGGTCCTTCTGGTGGCTCATTCTCTCATGAAAAGAACAGGACTAAGGAGAAGCCGGCCTCTCCCTGGACCCTGGCAGGTAGCTGTACTTGGACCCCCCTTTGAGCACAGCTTCATGGTCCAATTCAAGATTATCATTTCACTTAGTGCTCACAAATGCCTACTCAGTGGCTGTTTCTCCCACTGAAGTCCCCAGGGACAGAGAGAGAGTCACTTCCTTATTCGGGGTCACACTACTCACTGTGAAGGTCACACCTAGGGTGCTAGCCTGCTCTAACTTCAGAGCTGCCCTTCTCAGCCCCTGTCCCTGAAATAAAGCAACATCCCTGTGCTATTAGCTTTGCAGGCCCCAACCAACCTCAGAAGTTACCATTTGTTGACTACCAGAATAGTTCCTTTATCATAGCTCTTCTCCTGGGAAAGATATTTTAAATGTTAGATTAAAAACAACAATATAAATTTTTTTAAAAACCCTCTAGGGGAAGAGAGGCCAGAAGCTGCTGAGAAATGCCAGTACACTAAATAGTAACTTTTTCATGTTCTTTGTCCATTCTGCATACATAATTATATATATTTGCAAAGGCTATTTTGAATAACTGGTTACTATTGAAAAGCTAAGTATTATCAAATGATTTGTCTTCTCAAAAATAGGCAAGATTTATTTTCATTTCCACCTCCACATTCTGGGTCTCAGTTGAAGCAGTTTTTAAGCTGAATTCCAAAAACTGTGAACACACACACTTGCCACATATATGCATACATACATATAAGCATGAGCACACCTATGCTCACATACAGGTACACACGTATTTATATACATATAGTACACACACACACATACACATGCACAGCACATATCTCAGGCCATCAACACAGAATGTCTAAGCAGAAAGAATTCAGAGGTAGAAAATTGCTCCAGAGCCTAGAAAAATGGCTCAGTCAGTAAATTACCTGTCAAGCAAGAGAATCTGAGAAGCCCTCAGAACAATGAGAATCTGGGTACCACAGCACCCACCTGTGATCCCAGTGTTGGGGAGACAGGGGCATGGGATCCTGGGGCTTTCTGGCCAGCCAGCTTAGCTGAACAAGTAAGAAACACTGTCCCCCAAAATAGGGTTGACAGCGACTGAGGAAGGCACTGGATATCAATCAGACTCTGACCCCCACATGCACACATGTACACACAACACACATACACCATATATAGATATAGGTACAGGTATAGACATAGATATATCACATACACCATACGTGTGTACATACAATACAGTTTACAGCATGCACATGTATACATAACACACACACCACACATATACACAGCACACACACACCATGCTTATGTATACACAAGCCTTGCACACATGCACCACATGAGAGAGAGAGAGAGAGAGAGAGAAGAAAACTGATATACTATAAGGTCATTGAAGACAGTGTGGAATAGAATTGAAACAAAATTAAGCTTTCTTTTTAAAAAAAATTACCACCAAAAGAAAATATGGGATATTCTGAAAAGCACAAGAAAAGACTATGGAGCAAATTCCCCCTAATCTCCTCCCATAAAGCACTGCTGCTGGCACACTAATCTGCAGCCGTGTTCCCAGGAGCCTGCTCCCCCGGCACCGGAGGACGTTACACAACGTTCCGTGTTTATGATGCTATTCATAAACATGGTTTTAATTGCTACCTAACAGCCCGTTCAAGAGGCTCTGTTGTAATTTTCTTAACCTTGTCTTAGTTCTTGAATAATTAGGTGGAAAACAAAGATTTAAATGGAAAGACAAGAAGTGTCTAGAAGAGGAATAAGTGTTTACAGGAAATTAAATCAGCAAACAACCTATAGCATAGAGATAGGAATTCTGGGGTCCTAGAAAATATTCTGTTGCACTCTCTGTCTTTCTCAATGATATAAAAATACAACAAATACTTTTATTATAATGTTTACATTATTTTGAGAATTTTATACAAGCATGCAATGTATCTGGATCGTGTTAGTCTTCCTCTCTATAATCCGTCAGCCCCTCCCATCTCGGGTGCTCTCTTTGTTTTTTTTAAATAGCCCACTGCTTCTAGTTCATGCTGTTCCTATACTGATGAGTCTAAGGCCATCCATTAGAATATGGTCTGCCTACTAGGGGCCACACCCCTAATGAATACTAATTCTTGAACCCCCAGAAGCCATCAGCTCTTCACAGCTCCTCGGTTAAGAACTGAGGCTGGTGAGCCTCTGCTTCCTTCCCGCTGGAATGCTGGATGGCTTGATCTTATGCAGTCAACCACAGTTGCCGTGGGTTCGTAGGTGCAGTCACCCCATCATGTCCAGAAGATAGTGTTTCACTCCAGTCCTCTCCAACTTCTTCTCTCTTAGAGCCCCCCCCCCTCCTCCTAAATAGTGCCTGAGCCTTGGGGGCAGGCCTGTCATGTAGATCTCCCATTTGTGGCTGACATCCACAAACATCTACTCAAGTCATTGACATTGTTCTCATTTTCTCATCAGAACATTTCACCCAATTTTCTATTGTATCTTCATTTCAAGAATAAAGAAGACAATACCCAGAGAGAACTTGCAGACAGTCACACATGGAGTAAAGAGTTAGCCCCATGTATGTCTGAAGGGACCTCTGTTTTCCTAGTCACTATACTGTATATCCCAGGTTGGCTTTTGAATATATTCTGTAGATATCATTTGAAGGCTGTCATTAAAATGGAAACAAATTCCAAACAATTACTCACTCCTGGTGGGCCTTAACAGCTTTTCAATTGTTGTGACAAGACACCATGATCAAGACGGCTTATAGAACTGTTTGTTTTGGGACTTACAGTTTCAAAGGGTTAGAGTCCATGACCACCATGGCTGGGAGCATGGCAGCAGGCAGGCAGGCACGGCACTGGAGCAGTAGCTGAGAGTTTACATCTCAATCCACAAGCAAGAGGCAGAGAGAGCTAACTGGGAATGAGATGGGCTTTTTGAAACCTCAAAACCCACCCCCTCCCAGTGACATATCTCCTCCAAGACCATACCTCCTAATGGTTCCACCAACTGGGGACCATTAATAAGAACCGATAGGGGCCATTCTTCAAACCACTACTTGGTACTAACAGATTCATTTGTTACATGTCAGTTCTGAAGAACAGTCTACTAAGAGCCCAGAACAGCTAAAGGAAACCATCAGTAAATAAAATCCCTTGGTCATGTCTAAAATGTTTAAAATTCAAATACGTTGGAGGTTTTTCTCGACTTCATTAAAAATTGGGCAGGGAGCTGTGTTAATTGCAGCTATGGCAGTGAAGTCTGGGTTCTGAGACTGAGTGGAAATTGATGACGCTAAAAGTATTCTGTAATTAAATGAAAACTGTGCTCTGCAGCTTAATTAGTCTGCTGTGACTTAGTTTAAGTGGAAACGGTAAATCTTGCTGAATCTCATTAAATGGGAGCCAGCAGCTCCACCTCACCTGAAGTTCTGGTTCCTAAGGAGGTAGGATTTACACACGTACTCCTCTGGTATGGAACATGGGAAAGGTGACCCTGCGGTACACGATATGGAAGCCCTCTGTCTTCCATTCAGGTTACAGAGGGCTTCAAGTCCGAGGACTCTTGAGAGGGTGAGTTGCTGACTTTCTAGGATGTGAAGGCACTGACCTCTCAAATAGCTGGGCAGGGTGTTGGGAGATAGATCAACATTGTAAGGTTCCCTTGGTGGGCTCTTCTTTTCCACAGACTGGAGGAACATGTGTCTTTGAGATATATTTTCTCCATACTTGTCAGCATTTGATCATAGTCAGGCTTAACAGGGCTTAAAAGAGGGGAAGCAATTTATTTGGGGGCTTTGTTGTTTCATGTTACTGATTAATTACCAAAGCAAACCATACTCATCACAGAAAATTCCGGGAATACAAAGTTTGAAGCAAGAACCCCTCCCCTCCACCAGCTTCTCCATCCCTTGTTAACATTCTAGTGTGCTGCCTCGGGTTTCCCGGGCTGCTGCTGTTTGAGATTCCCCTGTTTGCACATCTTGGTGTCTACTAGGAAGACGTCTTAAAAGGAAATGTTTCCTTTCATCCCCAACTTTAGCCTGTATACTGTTCCCTTTACTTACATCTCAGACATTATCAATCCACCTGCTGCTTCCCTTCCATGAAGGCTTTCATGGCTTCTAGGTCCTTTGAGAGACTCACTCCTTTCTCCTTGCTCTGGATACCTGAAGTATTCTCTTCAGGCTTAATAACACTGAAGCCAACCAGGGGGGTTGCCACTCAGACAGACAGTTCTGCCAGAGTTGAGGCATCCACACTGCCCTTCATGAAGTAAGAGGGTGAATGCCTGGGCTTCCCTGAGAAGACATGAATAGGAAACTTAAAAGGAAAACAATATATACTGACACAGAAAAGTCAAAGGTGCACAGGGAAACATGAGGTTCTCCCATCCCGCACCAGGAAGCAAAGCTTGATGTAAGCAGATGATCCTGGCCTAATAAGACAACTTGACTGAAATCCTGTGACTCCCTCGCCAGAGCAGTAAACTCAGGCTCCCTGCCCTCCTGGTATGGTGCTTAGCATGCAGTAAAGTCAATTCTCCTTGTGTGTGCCCAGGGCTACCTAAGTCCCTGCCCAGGCAGCCCAAGAGAGCTGTTCCAATTCTTTATAGTCTAGGAGCCACTCAGGTTCAGGCCTCCCTTCTTAAACTACATCTGCTACCACATTTGAAACTGTCTCTAAGTGCAGGGTGACCCAACCTAGGCTAGCTTAATACACTATAGTTTAACTTCACAATGGTGAATAAGCAGCAGCCATTCAATATGAACTGCACTTCAAATTTTGACTGTCACCTGGGCTGTCAAATACACAGTAGGGTCCCCCCACTGTGCTAGGCAGCACTCACCACTCAAGCACCCAACTGCAAACGTAAACACTCCGTGCCCTGCAGTGGGTTGTGTCATGAAGGCACAGTGTTCAGTAGGTTAGGTTCATTAATTCATTAATGTCTGTTTATAGTATCTTTAACTTGCTGTGGATTTTTTCAGTAATAACACCCTCATCAACTGAGGAGCAACCGTGGTGAATTCTTAGCTGATTTATTGGTCTCCACAGTGTTAGTGGTTATTTTTCTGCAGGAGAACATCACAGCGGGGGCTGGGATGTGGCTCAGTTGGTAGAGTGCCTGCCTAGAATGTGCAAGTCCCTGGGTTTGATCCCCAGCACCACATAAACCCAATGTATTGCACACAATCTCAACACTCGGGAGTTGGAGATAGGAGGATCAGAAATTCTAAGTCCTCCTCAGTTACATAGTAAGTTTGAGGCCAGCCTGGAGTGCAGGAGACCCTGACTCAAACAAGTCAAAAGTCAGAGCTGATCCACTTTAGCCACTGGGTACCCTGCAGAAGATACACCATCTGCTGGGTCTTGCCCACCTAAATACTCCTCCTCTTCCTCCCACTTGATCTAGGGAAACCGTATCTCCAGGGGGGAAAAAACAGGTAAGCACAGTGTGAGTCTCAGTCCATTTCTCTCTATTTCTCCTGCTCCTTAGTCAGATACGGAGTTCTGGGACAAGATGCAGGCAGAATGGGAAGAAATGGCCCGGAGGAACTGGATATCCGAGAACCAGGAAGCTCAGAACCAAGTCACCGTCTCGGCCAGTGAGAAGGTAAGGCCGTCTGTCTGTCCGAGCATGCTAGCAAGGGGCCTCAGACTCATCAGGTCACATGTTATGGACCATTCAGTAATGGCTCCGTTTAAAAAAAAAAAACAAAAAACAAAAAAAACCACCTAATAATTAAAGGTAGTTTGATATCAGTATGACCTAGAAGAAACTGTACTTGAAGGGAAATAGGTAAGTCTGGTCCAGTGAACCACCAGCCAGATTGCCTAGTAAGTTCCAACTTCCTTGAGATCTCTGCCTTTAAAAACACTTTCTGTTTTTAATTTAGAATTTAATTAAAATTAATTTCATTTATAGTTACTACAAGCACCCTGAAGACAGAAATAGATGTTTCTTACACAGAAAAAAAAAATCACACATACTCACATAAAAATGCACACATGTATACATACATGCACTTGAGAACACACAAATACGCATACACACATGTGTATGTATAGACATATGTACATATACACACATATTTATTGATAAAATTTACTTCATAGTTTAGGGACATGAAATAAGTCTCAGTAGTATTCAGTCCTGGATAATGGTCATGACTTTTTACTCAATGTAGCAAATAGTTGTGTAGCATGTACTTTGCCCTAGGTAGAGGAAATATGATGAACATCTCTGATTTTAGGGAATCTACAGTCAACAGTGCCATCCAAAATGTCTCTTTCCACTGGTCTCTATCCCTCAAGAGACTGGGTAATTTCAAAATATAAAAATTTTAAAGTAACTGTCTTTCCCACAAAGTATATATCCAGTCTAAGTAAGGAAGACCCTGTAGCTCACCAGACCCTAGGCTGTAATCACCCATCACCGTGTGACCCAGGCAGATGCTCCGGCTTTGGACAGTGTTTTTCTTTTCTAAGCACCTGTGGAAGATGAAGGCCACGAGGGTGGGTTTGTATCACTCAAATCAAAAGGATTTTATGAGAATTTGAGCCAGTAAGTCAGCAACAAGTGATAGTCTCAAATACTACAGGGGATATTTTAACCCGAAAGCACATCAGGTGCATCCACACAGTCTAAAATCAGCCCGTGGGCTTTCTCTGAAGCATCCCTTCTCCAGGCTAGCATAAAGTAAGAAACAAATGCAAACAAAGCCTGAAACACGAAGTTTTCACTGTAGTTTTATGTGAAAACAAAAATAACCTTTGAGACAGTGGTTTATTTTGTAGCCCAGGCTGGGCTAGAACTTACTATGTATCCCAGGCTGACCATAAACACAGGGTGATCCTCCTGCCTGTCTCCATTGTTCAGAATTTCTAGGTATGAGCCACCATGGCACTCTCAATTTTTTTAAAGTAAAATGTCCATCAATCAGATTGGTTAAATAAATTTAACGTATTTATATAAATCATTTTATATAACCACAGTCCAAAACCAAGCATGGCCTAATTTTAAGATTGAGCATGAGTCTTTTGCCTAATTGGCATATACACAGAGCATACTAGATAAGTGTTTGCATAGTTTATGTTAGATCTTTTTAAAAGATGCAATTCCAGTAGAGGCACCTGTACCCCTCCCCCATGAGATAACAAGTTCAGGGATTCACTGGCTGTAAGAAGGAAGACATGCATCAGTCATGCTGCGGCCTCTTCTGTGTCACAGGGGTATTACTTTCACACTGAAAATCCCTTCAAGGACTGGCCTGGAGCATTTGAAGAAGGCTTAAAAAGGCTGAAGGAAGGGGACCTGCCTGTCACCATCCTGTTCATGGAAGCAGCAATTCTTCAGGACCCTGGAGACGCTGAGGTGGCGTTGCTCTTCACTCTGTGCGGACTCGGATAGTGCCTGTGTGTGCTAAGGGGTCGGAATGAGATGGGGTGCTGCAGGGTGCATCTTCATCAAAGTTTACAAGAATTCACTTGGCTGGGGCTGATCGCGTTAGAAATCGATACATTGGCTGCTTTCTAACTGAACTTCTCATCTTTGAGATCCAGAGCCCCTAAGGATAAAAACCGAGGACAGAAAACACAGAGATAGCCAGTGGGGTGCACACCTTTCATCCCAACCCAGGTGGAGCAGAGGCAGGCAGAGCTCTGTGAGTTCGAGACCAGCCTGGTCTACATAGAAAGGTCTAGGCCAGCCAGGGCCTCATGAGACATCCAGCCTTTAAGAAAAGAAAACAACAAACATGAGGCTCAGCCCGTGGTATTGTCTGGGTCTTAACTCACACCATATATCACCCTTGATTGATTCTCCCAACATTTATTGGATGTCTACTGCATCCTCAAAACCACACTAAGTCCTGGCATACAATGCTGAAGAGTTGAGGAAAGGTTCAGGGGTTAAGAAGACACCTTTGTGGCGCATCTGGAGGGCTAAGTAAATAAAGTATGAGATCACAGAGAAGTAGAGCTGGGAGCGTGTGGCTGGTCCTCCCTCCTGGTAGCTTCCCTATAGTGAAGTGTGCTCCCACAGGGGATCACAGCTAAACTAACTAAAATAGCAAGCAAGTCTGCTTTGTTTTGCAATGGTAACAGTCTGTTTTGTGTTTGTGTTTGTCTGTTTTGTTGTGTTGGTTTGGTTTGGGCTTTGGTTGGTTGGTTGGTTTTCTGTTTTGTCTTGTTCTCACAGGCATGGCAGTTTCTTGGTATAACCCAGGCTGAGAACGAAAATGAGCAAGCAGCCATTGTCGCCCTTCAGAGGTACGTGAAGCTAAGTTCACAACTGTGTGCTTAGGGACAGGTGGAACTTTGCCTTTGGGCTCTTAGAATTTGTCCAAGGCGTGTGCTGGGTTGCCAAGTGCCATGCCTACATAGTTCTGATGGGATAATTTCCCCAAACCATTGAGAAGAATTTCCCTTAAATGCTTCTTAATCTACATATCAACTCACAGCAAAAGTTAACTGGGGCATTGTGTTTTCCTTGGGAGCCTTTTCCTATAGCAAGATCTGGAAATGAGGGAATGCCCAAGCCTCTTAGATCATGTGAAACAGAGACAGGACTTAAACCCCCATCCCATGATGCAAATTCTAGAGCACTCTGGTCCTTCCTAAACCTGCATGCAATGCATGATGGGATTTTTTTTAAGATGTCTTAGACACCCTCAGAAATCATGATTGACTTGGTGAGGACTAAGGAAGCATCATTAGCACTAAAATCTCCAAGGGGATCCTGATACCCACTCAGAGTTTGGGGCTGAGTTTCCGAGATACTGGGCACTTGCTCCTCCAGGTTTTAGGCAGCTCCTCCCGGCATCTCCATCACGTGGGCTTGTCAGACCCTCCCACCTGAGATCCACTGCAGCCCCCAGTGCTAGAATGGGCATAGTGCCAAGTCCCTATTTTGCACTTCTAATTTTGGAAAGTCCTGTTAGAGGCCAGTAGAAAGGAGCTCAGGGGCCAACAATAGCCTGGGATTGCTATAAGGCTGCATTAGTAGTCTAGAAACAAAGATATCATCCTCTCCTTTGCAAGACACCATACGGCTTTCCATCTTTGTGCATCAGAATTTTGCTCAGGTCCAATTAGGGGAGTTAAGATACTATTTAAATAATATTCTCTTTATACCATATAGCAACCACATTTCCTGTGACTTTAGAAAGGCTTATTAATAAAACCAGAGCTAGAACAATGAGCTTGGTGTTTATTAGCACTGGCTGCTGTTGCAGAGGACTCTGGATCGGTTCTCAGCACTTACATGGTAGTTCGCAACCATCTGGAACTCCATTCCAGGAATCCAGTGCCCTCTTCTGCATTCAGTGGGCCCCAGGCTCAAGCATGGCACACAGAACAGTCATACACCTAAAATAAAATAAGTATTTTTAAAAAAATAAAATTACAAATCCAGCTGCCATGAGGATGCTTTAACCTCTTTTAAAAACATTCTTTGGTCTGGGTTCTCATTTGGAGAAATAAAGTACTCTCCAGTGACTTGACATAAATAAATTTAACTTCTGCACGTTTTAATCAATAAAGGTTTCAAGGCTGTATAAAATACCTCTCTGTAACCGTTGATGTTTTGCCTTCTCTCGAGGTGCCTGGAGTTGCAGCCCAACAACTTGAAGGCTCTAATGGCCTTGGCTGTGAGTTACACCAATACCAGCCATCAGCAGGATGCTTGTGAGGCACTGAAGAACTGGATTAAGCAAAACCCAAAATACAAGTACCTTGTGAAGAACAAGAAAGGCTCCCCAGGCCTCACGCGGCGGATGTCTAAATCCCCAGTTGACAGGTTGTCCTCACTCTGTGGAGTCCTTCTATTAACTCAGAATAACTGAAATAAGTGTCTGATGAGGAAGAAATGTTTATCTTAGCTCACATTCTTAGAGTTAGACAATGGCCAGTTAGCCTATTGCTTTAAGAGCTGTGATACCGTGATGCATCAAAACAAAGGTTGAGGAGGTAGCTCCTCATAGTGGCTAGGAAACAAGGCGGATGTCAAGGTTCCCCATATCTCCTTCACGCACTGCTTCCAAGACCTGACTTCCTTCCATCAGATCCCACTTTACAGGGTTCTGCCACCTTTCCACAGAGTTACAGGCTGCTGCTTTAGAGTTACAAACATATCTCTGAGCCCCAGAAGCTGTCCGTTAGACATAATGGCCACCATGATGGCCATTCATAGACATTTACCCACCTACTGTATTTCAAAGCCAAGTGCTTTGGAGTTAATATCAGTACTCCGAGAACTAGGGGTGCGTAGACCTAAGTCCCTTGTCAGAGGAAATCTGTTTCCTAAATTTTAGCAATGAATCCCAATGCTAACTCCTTCTCATTGAATCCTTGGTCAGCTCAGGTTCAAGAATAAAGCACTGGCAAACACATGGTCCACAGTGCTCGCTCCATGAGAACCTTACTTAATGTGGTTTGTATATGTGTTTTGTTGCATATTCGTGACAACTTACCATGTTGTTTTTATAATTCAATATCAATAGCCCTCTCACTAAGCTAAGATAAATGTGCATTATTTTTTTAAATTTTTATGGAGATGAGCATTTTGCTGAACATAGACCGTGTACCCAGTGCATGCCTGGTGCCTGCAGGGGCCAGAAGATGATGTCACTTACCTGGGACTGGAGTTACAGGTCATTGTTGGCCCCTATGTGGGTGCTGGGAATCAAAATCAAGTCTTCCACAAGAGCATTAAGTGCTGTTAGCCAGTTGCCACCCCAGCCCCTAAACTTTTTAAGGAAAACTTTTCAATTGGGGGCAAGAGGGATGGCTTAGCAGTTAAGAGACCATAGTTTTCTTCCAAACACCCCAAGTTCAGTTCCCAGCAAGCAGATCAAATACTACATAACCGCCTATAACTCCAGCTCCAGGGCTTCCAACTTCCTGGACACTGAATCAGATTCTTCTTTCATAGCTCTGTTCTGGAAGGAGTGAAGGAATTATACCTGGAAGCTGCCCACCAAAATGGTGACATGATCGACCCAGACCTGCAGACAGGTCTTGGAGTTCTGTTCCACCTGAGTGGAGAGTTCAACAGAGCAATTGACGCGTTTAACGCTGCCTTAACTGTTCGGCCAGAGGTGAGGAATCCCAGCACAGCTGGCGTTTTCGTAACAAACGAGCCTTTATGATTGAATCTTTGTGTGTTCCTTCTACATTTTACCTCTGCCACTAGGGATTTCAAGCAGACACGCACACACCACTGCAGCCTAAAAAGTAGAAAAGTTAATTACAAGATATCAAATGACCATCACCCTTTGAGGAATAAAAGTCCTTTTTACCAAGTTAACTAAGGAGAATTTTTAGTAATTCAACTCATTACAGACCCTGTCCATGGGCCCTGAATGAATGTTCAGCCACCTTGCTTCACCTGCGGAGGGTTATGGGAACATTACCACAGTGCTCCTGGGTATTAAAGAACTCTGGTCTTTGTCCTAAGGATTACTCATTGTGGAACCGTCTTGGGGCAACCTTGGCAAATGGAGACCGCAGTGAGGAAGCTGTAGAGGCCTACACGAGAGCACTGGAGATCCAGCCAGGTTTCATCCGGTCCAGATATAACCTGGGGATCAGCTGCATCAATCTGGGTGCCTACAGGTGAAGTATGCCTGGGCTCAGACACTCAGCACCCATGCAATTCTGCGTGGACTAGGAACAGTCAAACATTTAATGCTTCCATTTAAGGAAGAAAGAGCCTTGGAGAGGGACAAACCCAAGGGGACCTAGTAAAACTGCCATGGCAGGGTCTAGATCCACTGTTTTGCAGAGCAAAACCAAGTATATAGTCTGATATAAACCTGATGTACAGATGGAATGAGTTGGAAAAGAAAAAAAAAAAAAATGCCAGGCGGTGGTGGCGCACACCTTTAATCCCAGCACTTGGGAGGCAGAGGCAGGCGGATTTCTGAGTTCGAGGCCAGCCTGGTCTACAGAGTGAGTTCCACGGACAGCCAGGGCTATACAGAGAAACCCTATCTCGAAAATCCAAAAATAAAAATAAAAATAAAAATAAAAATGTGAGTTTATTGTTTAAAACGTAATAACATTAAGGAAAGAAATTTTTAAATGATGGGTTATTGTTTATAATGTCCTGACACAGTCATGGGCCCAAAAAGCTTCAGAGCCACTGAATAGCCAGGAAGGAGCTGGTCCCACTCCCTTGGCTGTTCACAGGGTCCCTTTACACTTCCTACAAACCATAAATGGCCAAAGCCTTTGGATAATGTGAGGTTTATCTATCAGAGATTGAACTAGAGCACTTTAAAATATTCATTGAAATGTAATAAAACATTGTGTGTCGTCAGAAATAACATGCTTTACAAGAAAATAATCACTTTCCAAAATCAAACGGTGCTGAGAAAGAAGAGTTGCACTGTGTTGTGCTTTGGAAAGCTCCTTAACACCTTGCTTACTAGAAGCAGGTTCCTTCTGCCTTTGTATTCTGTCTGTTGGGCTATCTCATAAGCATGCTCCCTAGGCGTGAGCAGGTCAGGGGAGCAGGGGAGCAGGGGAGCTGAGCAGGGGAGCAGGTGAAAGTGAAAGGGTCAAGTGCCTCTGTGGGTTTTGTAATGAAAATCATTTGCCCTCACAAGCCCCAGGTTCCCCAGACCACACTTTGAGAACTATCGAACTTAACCATAAAAGCTTTTACAGAAATTAGCTCCAGGGCACTCCACAGCAAAATTCTAAAATGACTTCTGCTATCCCTATTCTTCACAGAGGGACTGAATTTCAGCAAAGAAATTTGTCTAAGGCTCAACAGCTGGGACTGAAGCCCAGGTGGTCTAATAATGAAACTTAGTCGCTTATTTCTGCCACTACCAGGCAAATCGAGATCACTTTGCTTTGGGGTGGGGGCAGGACATTTTTGTTCTTAAAGACAGGGTAGGCCGGGCAGTGGTGGCGCACACCTTTAATCCCAGCACTTGGGAGGCAGAGGCAGGCAGATTTCTGAGTTCGAGGTCAGCCTGGTCTACAGAGTGAGTTTCAGGACAGCCAGGACTACACAGAGAAACCCTGTCTTGAGAAAAAAATAAAAAAGACAGGGTATGTAGATTACTTCTGCGCACAGCTCACATCTCCAGGTCATTCCTGGAGCAATGGAAATGCATTGACTTAGCAGTGGTTATGTTAACCTCCCTCCTAGTTAACTGGCTTTTCCTTTCTCTTTCTGGCCCACTATATTTAACAATACATGCTCACAAGAGAATAGCTAGAGAACCTGAAAGTCACCAGGGAACCTAATAGCCCTGGACAGACCTAGGGCTTGGCAGCTTAATCTGTTTATTTGTTTTAGTACGCTGACTCTGAAATTCACAGCATTTTAAGATGTGCTTTTCTCCCTTTTTAGAGAAGCGGTCAGCAACTTTCTCACTGCCCTCAGCTTGCAGAGGAAGAGCAGGAACCAACAGCAAGTCCCTCACCCTGCCATCTCCGGGAACATCTGGGCCGCCCTCAGGATTGCACTGTCGCTGATGGACCAGCCAGAGCTCTTCCAGGCAGCCAACCTGGGTGACTTGGATGTCCTCCTGAGAGCTTTCAACTTGGATCCTTGAAGGAAAAGAAAAAATAAAGGATAATAACGCCTCATCTGTGTTATTATACTAAAAAGGGACAAAACTATTTTATTATAAATTTCCAAAAAAAAAAAAAAAAAAGAAAATTTTTAAAGGATAAAGCTTAGAGTCAAAAGGCCATGGTCATATAACCCAAGGGAATTGATTCCTACAGATCCAGTCTCTGTTCAGACCCAAAAGCACAAAGTGAAGGTCAAGTTCAAGAGAAGAACTGAGATTCTCAGGACAAACCAAGATAAGGTAACTATGTTCTCTTCCAAATTGCAAGTGTACTTTGAGTTATGCTGTCCATGGTCCCAGCTGGTGGCACATCTTAAGGACATTCGTAGGACATAACATGACAATTTGTCCACAGTCAGTGAACTCAGACTGCCTCTGTGTCCCCCTTTTGCAAGACTGAACATAGTTTGGGCCATTGGCAAATGTACACATTCAGCCTGACTAAAGGCAGCCACTGCTCCCCTCTCGCCCATTCTAACTTTGACTGTAAGCCTTTGTTTTCAGAAAGAGAGCTTTGCTGGAAAAAGCAGTTTTTGCACTAGAAGTTTTCGCTGTTCCCAATGAAATCCTTTGTAGGATGGTACATAAGCACTTTAATATCTTATTTATGCCTTGCCGGGCTTCTGGCTTGCTGCTCCAGTTTCTAACTTTGGGGGGTGGAGGGTGGAATGAAAGATTTGAGAACTCAGAGTTGTTAGCTCAGTGGACCAAATAAAAAAAATCTAAGAATAGTTTTTATTAGCACAGAGTTTGGAAGGTTTTCTTTGCATAGAATGTAAAGATGTTAAACCCAGTTTTCTTTGTGTGCTTTCGGGAGTCTATGGATCTCAGTGGGAAGCAAAGTTTCTGTCTGTATCCTCCCTGCAGAAGGGAGCTTGGCGATTCTGCCATTTCTAATGAGTTGTGTTAAACTTGTTTTAATATCCTGTTTTCCTGGCTTTCTAACTGCCTTGCACAACGATATTTCTTTTAAACTGTTACTATTTCAAATGGTATTTCTTAAGCGTGATAAATACATTTTTCCTAAAGTTGATATCTTTCCTGAGTTATATAATAACCCCCACTGTCCATGTCCTCGCATTGTAAGTGACAGAAGGGTCACATTTGTAACCCAGCAGCACAGAGCATCAGAGGTCACATCTGAAAGAGACATGCAATACTCAGTGAAAAACAGGCCTTCTCCACTGACCGAGAAATCTGACTTAATTGTTGGCCTTCTACATATTTCTTCAGAGGTGAGCGTTTGGTGCTTGGTAGTCATTTCAAAAGATGCATTCATTAAAAATTAGAAAAATGTTGGCAAAATGCTAACAAAAATAACATTTTGCTCAGCGCAAATTCTAGAAAACCACCCTATTCTTCTTCCCTCTGTAGCCTTCCTGCCTCCAGAATCTTCCCAAAAGTAGTTTGATCCCAACTTTTTCATGTCCATTACTTACTAATAATTCACTTCACTAACAATTGTAGCTTCCAAACTTTGGGTCAAAGCAGATATTGACTGTGGAATCATCTACTAACGATTGAAAATGTGCCAGAGGCTGACTGGACCCTTCTGTCACTTCGGAGTTCCCTGGACTGGGAGGTGCCTGAACTTCATAGGTGACTGCAAGCCCTTGAAGCTTGTCTATCAATCACACAAGCTTCCTGGCTCATAAGGACAAGGTGATAAGGCCCTGTAGTGGCCTCTGGCTTCACTCTTCATGGTCAATACTCCCTATGGCAGAGCAGAAGCCCCAGGTTGGCACCAGGCATTGGGAGGCATTGGGGCAGCCACTCCTGGACACGGAGACAGCTCACACACTCCCTAATAGTCTGAGCAGCAAAGAACAGCTCAAATGTATTTTGAAGAGCAGAATTTTCTAGGCTGTTAGAAACAGATTGGGAAGACCTCTTCTGGCCAGACTGCAGACAGTGGCACTGCCTGCTGGGACATTGTTGATAGTGTAGTGACCATTCCTGCGTTCTTTGTCACTCCATGTGTCACGTGGTGACCATGTGATGTGAATCCTTCAGAGCCTCTTCCAAGCCTGTGAACCAAGGGTTCGAAGCAAGCTGCTGACCCTAATGCTCTCCCAGGCCCTCAGTGGCACCTGATCTTACCAGGATGATGACCCACCACACCCTCAGCCTTGTCACTCCACACAGAGCTCAGTCACAGTCAGTCTAGTACAAGTGTGACAAGTCTGATTTCATTCGATTGTAGCTGAACAGTGTCAAATATTGTGACCCAAGTTTATGTGGCCATCAGAATACTTTTCTACTTCACCATTAGGGAGCAATGTGTAGGACACTGGGTGGCACTTTAACCACTCCAACAGTTCTATCCGTCACAGTCCAGATGTTTATAGGCCATCACCTATCGGGAAGTTCAAAAGTATTGCCTAAGCGGGAAAGAGTTGCAGTTTTCAATGCTATCACAATGATAGCAAGTAAAAACCAATAACTAAAAAGTAAAACTTTGTATAAACAGAGCTGTAGCAGACACTAAGCAGTGAGCTTCAGTGTCTTCCTTCAGTATCCCCCCCATGCTTCTTAAAAGCAGAACGTTTAGGGCTTTCTGTCCTTGTGGCATGAAATTGCCTTTTCCTCTTTCCATTTGAAAGAGTGAGGCATTCTTTTGAGGCCCTGGGGAGGAGCCTGAGGATGGTAGTCACTCATGTGATGGCCAGTCAGTGGCTTCCCTGGACTGATTTTGTCGGTAAATTGGATGAAAATCCAGAGGAAACCATTCATCACTGCTAAGTTCTGATAGAACATCTCTACGCACAGAAGAGGCAGTATAGAAGGAGACTGGGGGTGTAGCTCAGTGGGTAGCATGCACCCACCACCATATAAACTCCCCATGGTGGTGTACACCAAAATCCCAACACTTGGGAAGCACAGGCAGGAAGATGGGGAGCTTAAGGTCATCGTGGGCTATGTAGGTGGCACTGTAGAGATAGATGCGGAGAAGAACCTTCTAAAGGAGTCAGTCTCGGTGATTCTGTGTCCTCTGCACTTCATCCTGACACCCCTCCCAACGACCCACCAGAAACTTTAATAACTAACAATGAAGTGCACTTTCTCAGCCAGTCTGATTTCTGCCAGAATTGGGTAGGAATGTCCAGAATATACTCACTCTCAGATTTATATGCCATTGTCACTGAGAGGTTAGGTTGACTTGTAGATCAGTATCCATTGTCTTTTATAGAGAAATCGTTCTGGGATATTCCCAACATACGGGCTAGCCTTGACTGTAATTGTGGTTCATCTCACAGTTCCCAAGCCTCATACCACAGAGTTTATCTGTGCCCTCCTGGGGAAAGCAGAGAATAGAGGATGCCCACTCCTCATTTGTCTCTGAATTGCTTCAAGGTTGAATTGCACTTCCATTAGTATTGTGAGGATGGTGAGATTTTTTTCCCTCACCCTGACATGCTTCTAGAAGCATTCTAGAAACCAGGTGTTTGGAAGATTTCATTTGTGGGCCACCTTTCTGAGACCTCTGATTTTGGAAACAATTGCAGGGGCAGCACCCATGACTTCAACCTTATAACATAGCTTCACACTGATTCCCCGTGCAGAGGTCCCTAACCTACTCCTCGCACTGTTTATAGGACTGGCTGAATTAAGCTGTTTTGAACTAAGAAGTAGATCCATATATTTTTAAAGAGTGTTCATAGATCCACTCTGGCATAAAGTTTGTAAAAAGGCAATTTTTTTAAAAAAGCAAAACATATAACCTCAGGTACAAAAACTATCGCATGCATCAATACTTAAAACCTGCCTATAACTATTAACCAAAGCATGCAGGATAACGTCACTGAATGTAAACTGGCCCACTCACCCCCAGCATGACTGGTGTCATAGGCTAGCTTGTATTTCCACCATTCTCGACAAGCAAGCACTTCCTACCCTTGTTCCAGTTCTTTCTGTTTGCTTTTTCCATCTTGTCTTGTAGATCATTGACCTGCTATCACATTGGCATTGACCATTGCTCTCAGGTTGGTTCATACACTGTGACTGCCAGTTCCTGGCCCATCTTCTGAGGGACCCAGGTATAGACATGGGTCCTTTAAAACCCATTTGAGGCTAAATAGAGCTAAAAGTGTGACAAGGCCACACAACCGTCTGTGCGCAAGAAACTTTGAGCTTTAAATTCTTGGGGTTTTTGTTTGTTTGTTTGTTTGTTTTGGTTTTTCGAGACAGGGTTTACTCTGTGTAGCCCTGGCTGTCCTGGAACTCACTCTGTAGACCAGGCTGGCCTCGAACTCAGAAATCCACAGAAAGCCAGGCAGTGGTGGCGCATGCCTTTAATCCCAGCACTTGGGAGGCAGAGGCAGGTGGATTTCTGAGTTCGAGGACAGCCTGGTCTACAGAGTGAGTTCCAGGACAGCCAGGGCTACACAGAGAAACCCTGTCTCAAAAAACCAAAAAAAAAAAAAAAAAAAAAAAAAAAAAACCCACAGAGCTTTAAATTCTTAATAGTGGATTTCAAGCCTTCTTTTCAGAAAGTTTAGGGAGAAATAGAAAGCATCTGGGATTCTAAATTATGTGGGAAGTTTAAAGAGATGTCACACACATGAAGACTGCCCTGATCAAAGTGGCGGTGGGCCCTCAGTTTCCCATCGGAGTGGTATGTCACAGAGTAGAGTGTAGTGTTTTCCTTGCAAGGTCAAGTCCCCCTCCCTTCATAAACTAGATTTGATCAACCTGACCACAAATGCTCAAATTAAGGGTAGAAGACGATTTTATAGCCAGTGGCAATGTCATTGCTCTGCCTTTTTCTGTAACCCCAGTTTTATGAAAAGGCTAAGAAAGGAGCAATTCAAGCTCAGTTTAGTGAGGCTGGTGCTGGGGACAGTGCTTGTCTACCGTGCACAAAGCTCTGGGTTTGGTCCCACACAACATTCAACTGGGCAAGATGACACCCATTTGTAATCCCAGCAAGCGGGAGGTAGAGGCAAGAAGACCAGGAAGTCAAGGTCATCCTTGGCCATACAGAGTTCAAGGCCAGCCTGTGCTATGTAAGACTCTGTCTCAATTAATTAATTAACTAATTAATTAGTTAGTTAATTAGTTGATTAATTAATTAGTTAATTAATTAATAAGAGCTTTAGGTCATATGTGAAGAACAGCTTTTTTACCCTTTCATAATGCCCCATGTCCTCCACAAACAACCCCAGAGTCTAAACTACCTTTCCTACACACAGAAAGATCATGTAAACAATTAGAGGAAAGCAATAGTAAATCAACGCATGAGGCTTAATAGTCCCTCATACTCCACGAGGATGCTGCAAATTGCTGCAGAAATACCAAATAAGAGGTTCTGGAGAACAGTGCCCTGGCCTCAGGACCTCTGTAACGAGAGACTATAGCTGAGTCTTCCTCAACGAGATATAAGGCAGTCTAAAACACATCACTGAAAGGGATAAGGTGAGAAAGAGCAAGGCCGTTCACGGCTACAGCGTCCAACGTGCATCTGTGGGACTGGCTTTGGTTCTCCTTTGAATGGAGGGAGAGGGAAATGGCCTGCACACAGGAGATGACGATCCATTCGGATTGTGCCATGTGAGCAGCGCGTTCCTGTTACTGTCAGTGAAAGGACACAAGCCTCATTTATCAAATCCCTTCATTTCCCCCATATCTCATGTGACCCAAACCCTCCTCGATTTTCATTATCCAAATTTGTTTACATCAGTTGAGAAAAATAAGTGATTAATTCCGTAAACTTTTTACAGCCTACAAGAAGCATTTACTATCTAGAAACATTTCTATCTATTTTGTATATCTGTGAATACTGCATATCTAATCTAACCTAAGAATTGTGTTTTAAGAAAGTTCAATAATGCTACCTTATTGTGCTCAATGTTTAAAATCTTGGGATTTCATTTTCAGGCTGAAATAGGTAACAGAAAAAAACTTTAAATGTTTACACTGAATTTCTAAGTTAACACCAACTCCAAATTAAGTGATCTATACTCAATTAACTGCAATGGGGGATTTGAATATTATTGGCATTCTGTGAGATAATATTTCTGTGGCATAGTGAATAACACAGCCTCCCCTGCCGTGTAGTAGGCCTTCAGTGTAGACTTTCTCTGCATTGCCTTTTGAAATAAAACTATTAGAAAAATAACCATGTATCCTACTGACATGTTAATTCACAGATGGCTTCTAATTTGCAAAGTATGGAGCTTAAGGTAGTGTGTTTCTACTTTATTGAAGGCACGCCGTCCTTTTTCACGTTATTAACCTGTATTTACATTTGTGTAGTTTTAAACTATGTTTCCAAATAAACGCTGTCTGTGGCTTCATGGTCTTTTCAGAACTCTTCCAAGACAGGATTTGAGGTCAGACCACATTGGTTTCAAACAGAAACCAATTACTACTGCTTTAAGATGTCTTTCTGTGGAGTATCACTACATATCGTTTTGCATGAATTATCTGGAAAGCGGGAATGCATTTGTAGATAAAGAACAAACCTTGAAAACCATTTTCCTTTGTTAATTTTTTTAAGACTAAAATATTAACCTGAAATTGAAATTTGTGATCTTTTTAGAATAAAAGCATTAAAATGTGTCACTTCAGGGTCATTCTTGGAAGGGGCTTAGTCAGGTTAACTTGGTGCTTTTTAAAGGCCTCCTACCTCCACTTTTTAAACATCCGTTGTACTTAACTACTATTCCAGAAATAGCTCCTCCTCTCCATGTGTGTAAAGCCAACCACAGGGTTAAAGCACTGTTGATGATTTTATTTGTCTATGTACCTGTCCCTGTGTGTATGTGTGGAGGGGGGTACATATGCATGTGGAGGTCAGAGGTCAGCCTTGATTACTCTCCACGATTTTAAAATGTTTATGTGTGTGATCCCTCTGTGTGTGTGTGTGTGTGTGTGTGAGAGAGAGAGAGAGAGAGAGAGAGAGAGAGAGAGAGAGGTATGTGTAAGATGTGTGTGTGAGATGTGTGTGTGTGTGTGAGGTGTGTGTGTGTGTCTGTGTGAGAGAGAGAGAGAGAGAGAGAGAGAAAGAGAGAGAGGTATGTGTAAGATGTGTGTGTGAGATGTGTGTGTGAGGTGTGTGTATGTGTGAGGTGTGTGTGTGTGTGTGAGGTGTGTGTGTGTGTGTGAGGTGTGTGTGTGTGTGTGTGAGGTGTGTGTGTGTGTGAGGTGTGTGTGTAAGAGATGTGCATGAGCGAGCCCACATGCATTGGTCAGCAGAGAGCATCAGATCTCCAGGAGCAGGAATGACAGCCACTGTGAGGTTTCCTGGCACAGGTGCTAGCTAGGAACTGAACTTCCCAGGACTCTACAAGAGCAGCAAGCATTCCTTCCCCTGAGCCATCTCTGCAGCCCTCAGGTCTCTAACTGAGCCTGGAGCTCACCATTTCAGGAAGACTCTGGCCAAAGAGCTCCAGGGTTCCTCTTGTCACCTCCTTCCCTGCACAGGGATTACAGATAAACACACACCTGGCTTTTTATGCAGGTGCTGGGAATCTGAGCTTAGTCCTCATGCTTGTATGGAAAGCACTTTCCTGACCGAGCCATCACACCAGCTCCTCTTTATTTTTCACAGGTCTCCCTAAACTATGCAGACAGCACTTACAAGCTTGTATTATTATTTTATTTTTATTTTATATTTTTATTATCATTATTGCTATTACTAACTTTGTATTTCACACACAAAAAATAGTGCTCCCTAGCTGGTTTAGTTTTGTTTGTTTTAAGGGGTTTTTTGTTTTGTTTTAGAGTGCTTTGGGTCTTGGTTTGGCTGTTCTGTTTTTCATGCTAAGGATTCAACCCAGAGGTTTGCAAACTCTCGTGGCTCCTGGTGATCAGATCTATTCATCTTCATTTGGGGAAATGATGGCTAATTCTAGTGTTCTACCTTGTAGAAATAAACTAAAACTAATCCCAGAGCAGGCAGAAAATTTGAATGTCCTTACCTGAGCTTAGATGGAAATCAACTCCCTCCATACAACCTGCTGAAACCTGCTTGGGCCAGTAGGTGCTTCTACTTTGCCCTTTGCACCATGCCCCCTGCTTTCCCCACTGTTAATTTTACCCACTCCGAAGCTGATTATTGCAAATGAAAGAGGAGCAGACTATGGTCCAGTGAGAGGTCTCCGGGATTCAAAGCTAACTGAAAAGCAAAGCTGACCTCCAGACCCACAAATCCGACCCAGGAAAAAGGGAGGCTTCAGAGAGACAGCCAAGGTCATAACTAAAATCTGCTGCTTTGATAGTGTGATGCCTGCCTATCATCCCAACACAGGAGGCCGGGACAGGAAGATGGTGGGTTCGAGACCAGCCCATGCCTCACAGTCAGACCCTGTCTCAAAGGAAAAAAAAAAAAAAAAAAAAAAAAGTGAAGGCAGAATGACAGCAAGAATGACAGCAGCTGTCAACCCCACTGATCCCCAGGGCTGATCTGGCTGGCCATGTCCCTGCCCCCCCCCCCCCACTGCACCATGTGTGCCATCCCTCACTACACACTCAACTTCCCCCAAATAGAAAAAGATCGCTTTTCAACAAGGGTATACAAGTACCTGTGTTCCCCCACTCAAACCTCCAAAAAAGCTCTCAATAAAAGAGAGAAAAAGTCTTCTTGTCATAAATATTTACAAAGTCTGACCCCATAAAAATAATGTCTGCAAGAGAAGATTTATGATGGCAAAGGTCTGAACTGATGACTCTGCCCTCATAAAATATTAAGAACTGATACCAATTAAACTGATCTCATTCAAATAGAAAACATGCAGCCATTTTTAGTTCAACGACACAAACTTTTCATATCTTCTCTCACTTCTAATCTCCCAGGCTTCCCCAGCTGCTGTGTCTCCTCCGTGCTACAGGGCATGGGTTTTGCTTCTATCTCAGAGAAAGGTAAAGCTGGGGAGAAAGGGAGCCACCTGCCAGTGCTGGCCCCACCTTCCTCCCATGTGCTCATTTCTATGGCTCTGTCTACACCAGCCCCCACACTGGCATAAGAGCCCATCCCGTTCACCTGCTCAAGCACATGGGACCTGCACCTCTTCCTTGTCTTCTGCATCGGCCTCAAAAGTTGGTTTGCTATTTGCCCAACCCCCTCCTCACATCTAAAAACAAATATCTTCTTTTGAACTTGTGCTTGTGTGTACCCTACCCACTTCTCCTCCCCTGGGAGCAAAAATCCTGCTGTCCTGGTTTAAAATTTGCAGTTGCTCTCCACACATCTCTCGTCTGTCCTGGCACTCCTATGATCCAGACGAAACAAAAGACAGTCCTAAACTTCAGTCAGAAGCGTCGCTGCTCAATGGAAGACCCTTAATGCGCCACACTCTGGAGTCTCACACCCCCACCTGCAGGACAGCTGCCCCCCTGGTCCTACCATACGCACTGCCTTCTACCCAGGCCTGCTGAGCCTCCAGTGATTTTAAAACAGCAGACAGGCCACCAGTTCTCCCAAAACACCCACCTGATGGGTCCTCTTCTTGCAAGCCCTGGCTTCGATCTTGTCTCAGCCATGCCGTGCCATTCCTGGGTATCTTTTTTATCAGAACCAGCTTCCGTGCCCTGCTCCACGTTCCCACGGCACCATCTTTTCACACGTCACAGAATATTACTGATTCTGTACATTTAGTACCTAGTGTTGCTAGGAAACTAATTCAACAGGGGCAAGGAGCACATCTACTCTGTTTACAGGCACGGTGTAAGCAAAATGACACGCAGAACGCGGCAGATAATTTATTGTGTGATGACCCAGGATGCACAGATTCACCAGTCAGCTGACTGAATGAAAGTCTCCAGGAAAGTTTGTTTGGAAAGAAGTCATTAACTGTGGTACACCATGTAGTTTAAAAACACTTTGGACCACACCAAGGGCTCAAAACCCCCCATAGGCTCCAAGAACTATTTGTGCTAATGCGGTGATATAAAAATGTCCTTGCCCACCAAATTGTCACATGCTCTTCATACCTCATCTGATTAATCATTGTTCTGATACAGAGGACAAGATCAAGCCACCTGAAAGTCAAGAAGGGAAAGGGATCTGATGTTGATCCTGGGTGCCCCATTGCTGACATTCAACCTCCCTACCACTCATCCAGAGAAGACAAATTTCACCCTTTCCTATTATATTCTCCTACTATGACTGATGTCTGTCATTGAATACCTTTGAAAAGCTGAGCTGAAGACTCATAAGCTTGTAGGTGAATGATGGGTGTGGCAGGCTCTCCTGTTAGGCGTGCTTCGATAAAGCAGCAGCAGCTAGCTTGCAAGCATTTCTCTCTGAACCAAAAATAATATCTCACCATGCCAACCTCTCCCTCTCATCCCTTCCACCCAAACTATGGCTGACACTGAAGTAGGCAATGATTGGGATTTTCAAAATACATAGGCTCATTCTTTTAAAACCTTTGAACAGCAGAAAGATGTATTTTCAAACAATAAGTAGCATGCCCTGTGTGCTGAGCAAAATAATGTGCCTATCCCAAAGACAGTACTAATGCCTACACTCTATCCCTGCGCATTGTGAATGTGTTGTCTGGTACAACCAAAGGAGCTCTGTAGATGTGATCAGACAAAAGGTCTTTGTTTGTTTGCACAGGGTCTCTTGTAATCCAGGCAGAACCCTAACTGCTTATGTTGCTAAGGACTCTGAAGTCCTCCTGATCCTCCTGTTTCTAGCTCCCAGGTGTTGAGGCCACAGGAGTATACTGAGGTTTAAGGACTTTGAGATGGGAGTGGTCTAGATTACCAAAGTGAGTCAATGCAACACCAGGAGTTCTATGAGAGAGGCAAGTGATCCATTCAAAGGAGACGTGAACAGGCCTGATATCAAAGCTGTCAGGATGCCGATAGCTTGAAAAAGAAAAAGAAAAAAGAAAAGGGAAGGAAAGGAAGAAGAAAGAAAGACAGGCAGACAAAGTGACAGACTTGAGATCGTTCTGGAAACCACAGGAATAAATTCTTCCTGTTCCATGGTTTTAGCCTCAATAGAACCAGTGAGTGCATGTGTTGTTTTAAACCAAGTCTGTGGTAATAGGGAAGTTTTACACAAAGAAACATAGTGTCAGATATGCCAAATCCCTGATGTAACATGTTCATTCTGTTATTACCACTGGAGGACCAGGACCACAGAGCTCTCTGTGTGGTTAGATACCCAACAGGGAAAATCCAGTTGTCTGCTTCCCAGACCCCCACCATTCCAACCCTCCTTCAAGGTAGTGACATCTGCTGGGGACAAAGAGCCAGGTCAGATCAACAAGCCATGGCCAAAGACAGAGTCAGGCATGGTCTCTAGTTACCCATTCTCCTGTGGCATTTTTCAAATGAAAACCAGACAAGAGCCATGAAGGGACCTGAGTTTGTGAGAATAGCTTTTAATTTAAAACTATCAAAGCATTAAATTATCCATCTCTTTCCATTACAGGCAAGTAGTCTCCCAAACACTTGAAGTAGTTTCCACACCAACTACTTCAAGTGCAAAATAAATAAATACCAAGTCTTCCGGCAACCAACAGTAACGCTGCTGGCAGGTGGGCACAGGTCAGGCTCAGCCTCTGTGCAAGCGGAGGAGCTGAGATCCACACAGCCTTCCCACATACGCAGCGGGGAACAGAACACAGGACACGGGGAGGGGAACCCCAAGAGAATGCTGCCTGAAATGAAAGCAGTATGTCCAAACCCCTGCCCCAGCTAACATCCACAGCACCCTGAGGATGCTGGGAAAAAAGGTGCTAATCCACAGTGCAGCTCCAGAGCAAGGCTGAGGGAAGGCCACAAGGGACACACTGCTTTTGTGTCTAAACTGGGGGGATGTATTTTTTTTAAGCGGAAGAGCCCCAGAAACTACAAGGCTCTTCTTGCAGTTTCTGGGCCTTGTTCAGTGCTTCATATGCTCCCAACTCTAGCAAAACCATCGCAGTTGCTTTGATTTGGAGCCCCTGCAGGTTCCCATCTTACTCGTAGGATTTCACTGTTGACCTCTCAGTGCATAACAATAATGGGAGGGCCTTAGCCACACCTCTAAATTGTTCAGTAGCCATGCTAAGAAGAGATGACAGTGGAAATTCTAATATTAAATTACCATCACATGTAATCAACATATCCCGTGTTATTTGCAGTAGTCATGCTGCTTGTCGAAGCTTTCAAGTTTTAGTGTGTATTTTATGTCTAGGGAACAATCTGAGTATGGATTGACCAAATCCCACCACACTGGAGGGCTACAGGGCCTTCCACCAACTATAAGGGTGCTGATTAATTATAGAGCAGGTGTGCTGACTAGGTTTTGTTTGCTTGCTTTGGTTAATTTGACTCAAGCTAAGATCATCTGAAAGAGGGAACCTCAACTGAGGATATGTTTCCATTAAATTAGCCTATGGGGCATTTCCTTGATTAATGATTGGTGGGGGGAGGGCCCAGTCCAATATGGGTGGTCCTGGAAAGCAGGCGGAGTGAGCAGTGGGGAGCAAGCCAGTAAGAAGCATCCCTCCATGGCCTCTGCCTCAGTTCTTGCCTTCAGGTTCTCGCCTTGAGTTCCTGCTCTGACTTCCCTTCCTGGTGGAGTGTTAAATTATAAGATTAAATAAATCCTTTCCTTTCCAAGTTGTTTTTGGTGGCATCGGGTAGGTGGTTCTATCCACCAACCTCACAGCACTGACCTTGTTCTGTCCCTTGGGATATTGACCTAACCGGCAGAAGCATATTATATCTAATGCTATCCTCTGTTCTGCCCAAGTCTCCTGGCAACCCCACAGATTATAAAGACCTGTGATGAGATCTAGCAGCCATGGCATCTATGATGACGAAGACAGACTTTCTAAACACCCTTTCTAGGACAGACAGCTTTGGCAGCATGTATCTGGGGTTAGCAATAGTGGAATCGGGATTTTAAAATTTTGTGTGTGTTTGAGTGAGTTGAGAGGCATTGAGACTTTTCCAAGAGGGTGTCACAAATGGATTGCTGCTTTTGTTTGGAGGGGGGACAGTAGCAAAGGGCCTCGTAGACTGACAAGGTTTGAGTTCAGGAGTGGGGGAAATAAGTTACAAAAGAAAATAGATTAGGAAGAGAAGTGGGATGTGGACCAACAATGTTGGGAACCTACAAGCCAGAATAACTACAGACTCACACACCGAAACTTCTGTGTGACTGCCACAGCTCATGTCTTATTCTGGTCGGATCCACAGAAAAATAACCACAAAATGTGGTGGCCAGACAGAAGGAGACTTCACAAATTATCTGGTCTAACCTCCCGGTCCAGATATAAGGGCCCAGCAGTAGAGAGACTCAGGCATGTCACACTGAGATGCTGTCAGGACGTAAGCACACTTGTAAGTCTGCAGCTGAGGTAATGGGAGCCCAAAGGGATGCAGGGGACGTGGCAGGCACATTCTCTTGTAGGCTTGGTAAAACAGGTTAGTCAATTCCAAAATACTGAGCAACATTGATATAAAATGTCATTAAAATATGATTCTTCCCAGATTTTTCTCATTTAGAAGAAAAAGAAAATCTGTACCAAGCTGGATTTCTGACTAGTTATTTGGGAATTTCGACCAACTGACAAAACAGATCCATTTTCCAAAGACATATTGGGAGTCTACACAAGTGAATATTAAAAGATATTTACAGGGAGAGAGCTCTGTTCTCCACACAGATGCTTACACATGGAGAGAGAGCCACACAATCGCACCACGTCTCACACAGAAGACTCCTAGCAGGTGGGTCAGCAGACATACCCCACACTGTTCCAGTTGTGGCCACACGTGTCCAGTCTACACACAAGAAAGATAAGTGGTATATCCCACTGGTACTCCAGAGCGGCTTAGTTTGCATATACCAAGACACAGGCAAGCACATTTCTAATGAGAAAGCAAGGCACTGCCCACACCAGTGCGTCCAGCTCCGGGTCTGAATGAAGAATAGCGCGTATACAAAACCTTGCCGTGAATAGCCCTTGTGTTTGTGAGGCAGGGAAGAGGCAGCCATTATACACTTTCTCAAAGTATATCTTGGCATCGGAAGGGTTCATTTGCTTCTCTACTTAATGACATTAAATGGTTTATAGCCTAAAATCTTGAATGTGGATTTTACAACATCGAGTTTGCAAAGTTTTATAAAATTTTTTTATTTTGTTCAAAATATACATGCTATCTTTGACCACGTTTGAATTCAAACCTCCTGAGATGCCCCTACCCCCGTGGGAGGCCTTTGCTTTCTAACACTGCAAACCAGCCACTGAAGGTGCAAGTTCAGTCATTAGCCTACAACATGTGGCCCTATAGGGACTGTGTTTTGTAAGGCTGCTTAGTGTGGGAATTTCCACTGGGGGGGGAGGGGTAGGGGCACTGGTTAGGGACACACACAACAGAGACTTAGGATCTCTGAGCCAAGCCTCAAAGGCGCCTTAGTGGGACATTGCCAGAGAAAATTACAGCATCATGAGCTCCCTCCCGTCATGTCATTTATTCCGAAATGGAAAAGGTCAAGAAGGCAGGAGTGCACTCTGATGGGGCCTACCACGTTCCACCTTCTCTGTTCTGTGCAAGTTCTTAGAACTGATCAAAGCCTGCTGGAAGGAGGGGAGGTATCACCTGACTACCATGCCGATGTGGAAAGTGAGGCACAGATGAAAGGAAGGACTGGCCCAGAGCCAACTGAGGCAGCACCCAGATGCACCAAGGCCTCTGGCCCTGGCTCCACAGCCCCGGCTCACATGGGACCTTCCTGGAGACGGGGCCCTGGGGTTTGAACTCTGACTGTTCAGATTCATCCGCTCCCAACCCAATGCCTCTGCCTTACTCAGCCCATTCCATTCCTACTTCTTCATTTTTCTGCAGTTTCTAAAAAGATCAATCAAACAAGTACACGTCAAGCAGACAGCATTTGATCAATAATCTGAACTAGAAACTCGAGAGGCTGGGATTTGATGAAAAGTAGTAAGAACATTACGGACAGCTCTCATTCCTCTCCACTGCACATCCACAACTCTGCTCTGAGCTCAGGCTACAGCTAGGACACTGAAATGACCAGGTGGGAAGGCCAGTTTTGCAGCTGTGACAGAAACATCTCTGCAGCTCGCATCCTTGAAGTGCCCCAGGATGCCCCATGGGCCATAGCAGACAGGCAGTGAGGGCAGAGGGAAAACTGGCCCCAGAGAAGTAGAGATGTAAAAACATAGGAAACTTCAGAGACCGGAAAATCAGACAAACCCAGGCTTCTAACATGACCCCAGGGAGTGAGCATGAGCTTGAGAGACCAGTTATTTAACTAAAACTAAACACAAAGCTTTGAGGGAATGCGCTGCTGTGGAAGAGATCCCATCTGCCCTTGGCAAAGCACAGTGTGACAAGACTTAGGCACCTGGCACCAATGTCAAACGACACAAAGCCACATGAATGCCAGACGGCACTTAGAGGCCACAGCTCAGCTTGCTGTACTCTTTAAAACTCAAGTGGGAAACTCATTTTTAACAATTGTTCCTGAGTTATAATTTTTAAAGATGTTTGCCTGCCTTTTCCAAATATGCGTAATAGAAACTATTTAGCCTTTGAACACCAATCCATCAGATATCCAGCAGACTACAAAGGTCACACACACACACACACACACGCACGCACACACACACACACACTCTCACACACACTCATACGGTGTAATATAAAGTCTGATGTGATTTAAATTAAAAATAGCGTCCACTGCAGATGTCCTAGTACACATAGCTAGGTCAGAACTTAATGTGGGAAATGAAAATACAATGCCACCACCAATAAAAGCCAGTCCAGGTTTTGATTTCCTATATGGAAAATTTTAAAAGTGGGCATTTTTCTCACTGCAGGGGGGGCCCTCACCGGCGACACCCAAAGCAGAAGACAAATACAGTGCCTACAGGGCTGGTGGCCAATGTCTTTGCTTCCGTCACCCGCTCCCTGAACAGTCACAGAATTCCCTAGGACAGACTATCACTGCCAATAGAAATTTCTTCCCAGTTCTTCTCCAGAAGGCATCGAGTGACCATGCTCTTGAAAGAAGCAATAAATGCCCACGTCGTCTTCCGCATCCGGCTGTCCCAAATTTTTTCCTTTATTTTTCTTTTTTCTTTTCTTTTTTTTTTTTTTCTTTTTCTTTTTTTTGGCAAATTTAAAAGGTGTATGGCTTCTTCTTGCCAATTCTTGTGAGGTTTAGCTTGGTATCCGGCGGTAAAAGTACATATAGCCCAGGTCTTTGGGCGGCCTTTCTGAGGCACAAACTTTGTGGTCATTGTAGATCACCCATCTGAAAACAAAGACAAAAGTATGTGTGGATCTGTGTCAGCAATGGCCCCATGGCAGGAAGAAGAGTCTTCAATAACCCAGGTGCTTTAATGAAACCATGGCCAAAGACGGCATAAGAGGAACAGAAATTTGGCGAAAATCCCCACCCCCAGGACAGTGTTTCTGACCCCCGGCTGGCCTCAAACTCTCTTAAGTATCCCAGGGTGCCCTTGAACTGTGCATCACTAGCTGACTAGTTAACTAGCTACCCTGAGCCCCAGTGTTTGTGTTTTTTAAACAGTTGAGCATACAACATGTCAGGCACATGTGCATGCCTGTAACTCTAGTACTCAGGAGGCTGAGGCAGGAGGACCTCAAGACCAGCAAAGACTACAAAACAGGTTCAACGCTAGCCTGAGCTACATAGAGACTCTGGATTAAAAAACAAAGGTGAGGGGGAACCTCAGCTTAGGCCACAGGGCTCCACAGCAAATTAGTGCCGGGACAAAGATCCCTCTCAGGAGCTCGGAAAA
>CM052704.1:18334261-18377913 GCA_028551405.1 Uromys caudimaculatus | reverse complement strand
CCCCCCCCCCCCCCCCCGGAAGGGCCTGGAAGGGCAGCTCCAGGCATTTAAGGAGAAACTTTGGTCAGCTTAGCAAGAGAACTAGCTTGGGAGCCCAGGAGAAGCTCAACACAACACCTATCCACTACTGTCTAAAAAGACTCACCGTCCCTCCTTCTTGATATGGCAAACATAATGGCCACTCATTGTAGAGGTTCCCATGTGACTGATGAATGCAAACAACTCGTACACTAGGGAAAAGAAAACAGTTCAGTTACAAGGCAGCAGTCGGGAACCCAGAATGCTTCTCAACAGAACCTGGGGCCAACTGGCTATGTAGATTCACAGTCGAAGTCTATTAACCTTGCCGTGTTGATCTCACACACACACACACACACCCCATTGCACATGCATGCATATACATACACACACACTCTTATATGTACACACACACATACAGAGATACACACACACACTGATAGGGCATTCTACCAGCAAGCAGGAATAGACTATCAAAGTACAGCAAACACTGCTGATGCTAAACTTAAATGTGGAAGCAGGATTATAGTCCCCACTCCTGAGTCTACATCAAGCTTGCAGATCCGGAAAGATGCGTGAGGGTGGAAAAACTGTTTTACTTTTCTGGGCTTGTTTCTATCACTGAGCTTAAAAAAAAAAAAAAAAAAAAAAAAAACAGAAAAGGGAGGAAATGAGGGGAGGAGGGAAGAGGGGCTGGCAAGAAGAGAGAGAAGGAGGGCTGGAGAGGAGGGGACAGGAAAGGGAATAGTAAGGAATGAAACTGGAGGGAAGGCAATCACCCACTCTGCAGAGCTTTGTGAAATTAGGGGTCAAATGTCATACGGTCAGGGGATAAGATAATCACTGTTTTAGAAAGGGCCAACGGTTCACACAAGATATCTGATTTACTCATGCTAAAACCTATGAGGATCATAGGATATCACTGCTCTGCTTTTCTGAAGAGACTGAGCGACCCCTCAGAGAGCAAGGCTATGCTTATTCTCTTCTTAGTAACTCTTGTCACCAAGCTCAGTACTGACTGACTTCTCGTCGAGTTTATTCATGCTGCTTCTACTCATCCTGGACTCACACAAAACCAAAGCGAACTCCATGAGCATGGACCTACCCCCTCAGCAAACTGTTACAGACTACAATGTGATGCCTAAAAAGGCAGAGCAAGCATTTACAGACTTTCACAGCAATGGGTGAGAAATAGTCTTAAATGACTAAGAGGCATTCAAACGGGCTTGCACAGCCATTCCCCAGCATTCAGCTTTCCACAGTCGAGAAGGTTCCCAGCCTACTCTTGCCCTCCTTTTCCTCACCCCGACTGTTTGACCTGATGATCAAACCCTCCTCCCAAATACTTGTCCCTGGACACGACCTCCTGGCTATCCAGATGCCACACTATGATCTCCCATCTGTGCCATCTTCTGGTGCTCCTCACCTACAAAAGTCAGTACCTGTAACTTTGATTTCAGATATTTATTTCCAGGCATCCACTTTCTGGTTAACCCCACCCTGTCCCCTGGAACAAATGCTATTGCTTTCATATCTAGAATGCTAATCATTCATCCCTAGCATAAAACTCTCTAAGCATGAGGGTTGCATGTCTGCAATCCCAGAGCTCAGTAGGCTGAGGCAGGAGGATGCAGAGTTTGAGACCCTAACTCAAAACAAACAAGAAAAGAAAAAAGAAAGGAGGAAAGTGGAACCAGAGCATAACCCTGAAGTTTGTCCGTTGCTCTTTTATCCCCCCCACACACGGCATACACTTATTTCAAAGCTATAGCAACATAGATGGCATGGTCATCCATGTAGTATTTTCTTTTTTTTTCTTTATAATAAAATTTAATTGTTAGAGAATTTTAAAGAAATGTTCCATATAACAGTACAAATCAATACAGTACTTCTAATGAACAGTTGACCAACAAGTATCAAAGTATAAATTGTGTATAAAATTTTATCTAGTAAACTTATTTCTAGGAATTTATGTTGACAAAAATATGTATGTACTGTGGGATGTCCATTGCTCTTATTTCCAGCAACCTTGCAGTGCCTGCTGGTCAGTTCTAAGACTATCAATATAGTCGTTGTGGTTTTCTACATCTAAGACCATGTCACCTAGTTACTTTTTATTGGGTTGAGGACATTTCCTTTATTCCTAGTTTGTTGACAGTTTTCCCTCAGACTTACTGATGGCAATTCTAGTCTTCTAGTAACTTGTGTCATAAATCTTGATATCTCTCTTTTTATCTCTTTTATCTTGCCAAATCACTAGTAAACTGAGTCACCGAGTCACTGTGTCCTTCAAAATATATCCAGAAGCCAGCTATCACACCCTTCCCCACTTGTTCCCCTGAGTCCAGGTCACCAGGGCCCTTCTCAGGACTGATTATAAGTCCCCTGATTTCTGCCCCTACCTTGTCCCTGACAATTTGGACTACTCTGGGCATGGCTCCCAAAGTGGTCCTTTACCTTCCTTTTTTGGTCACTAATGTTCCCAACACCCTCCAGTGACTTCTACAGAGCACCAGAACCTCTGATTCTTGCAACAGCCTATGAGATGCCCTGGCCCCTTCCCAAATTTCACCCATTACTTCACTCGAGTTACTCTGGCCTCTAGCAAGGCCTCAAGCACACCCAGTGTGCTCTGCCCTCGAGCCTCCACACCTACCATTCCTTCTAGCAGCCAAATGAGTCCTCATGTGACTCAGGGCTTCCGGTCTGGTGTCACCTTATAAACCCTCGCCTATCTTCTACCTCACCCCACTCCAGCTGTGGCCTCTCCCTGCTTCGGTTTCCAAACAACGCCAAGTGCCACATGATGTCACATACTTATCTACCAACTGTTAGCTCAGTCTAGAACACACTTGGCAAAGGCAGTTGGTCATTTTTCTTGAGATATTCTAGGCATAGAAAAAATGATTTTATGAGATTATTGAATATTTTAATAAGTGAAAGAGGCAAGTAATTCTTTTCATGTCCATACTTGCTTCTATAGTTTCTTATATTGTATATAGTTTTATAAACCTCTTACCAACATGTAAATTTGGGTATACACTGGTAAATCAATATAAACAGGAAATCAATCATCTGCTAAGTTTCTGTTGCTATCATATTGATTGAATGAAATGGAATCCTAGTTTAAAAATCAGAAACCAGGAGAAAGAGTTGCAATGACAGTCATTATAACTGGGATTCAATTTTAAATAGAGTGATCCACAGATTTTACATTTATCTCCGGTCCTCTGAGCCTCCCTCCTAGGCTAAGAAGCCACTTTGTCTCAATAGGCAGGAAATGCTACAGGGAAACCTTTCCTTAATACCAAGCGGTTTTGTAACCAAACATCTTTGGAACAATTTCATGTCAATTCCCAAATTTTCATCTGAAAAGAAACAATGTTGCTATCTCCAAGTGCAGCTCCTCTATAGGTGTTCATGAAGAGAGGACACAGTACTCCCAAGGCTCATCCACCCCACCAACTCTACCCTAAAACAGTATCATCAGCAATTCAACAGAGCACTGAAGGAGCAGTTCCCACCCCAAGCCAGGATGCCTCGCTGTCGAGTTGTTCATACACCCACATAGCCAAAATGACCAGACGGATGGAGTTAGGCAGATCCAAATGTTATCAACAGAGCCCTACCAGTCTTAGACTTCTAATGCTGTGATAAAACAGCATGCCCAAAAGTAACTTGGGGTGAAAAGGGTTTATTCTAGCTTACAATTCTCAAGCCACAGGCCACCATCAAAATAAGTCAGGGCAGTAACTCAAGGCAGGAACGTGGAGGTAGGAACTGAAGCAGAAGCCATGGGAGGGTGCTGCTCAGTGCCTTGCTCCTTAAAGCTTGCTTAGACTGGTTTCTTAAATCATCCAAGGCCACACATCCAAGGGTAGCAACGCCCACAGTGGACTGGGCCCTCCCACATCAATCAAGAAAATGCACCACAGACTTGCCTACAAGGTCAATGCCATAGAAGAATTTTCTCAATTAAGATTCTTTCTTCACAAATGACCCTAGCTTGTGTCAGGTTGACATAAAAGCAGTCTATAAGGCACTTTCTCCTCTTCAGTTAAGAACCAAATGGATGGGCTGGAGAGAAGGCTCAGTCATTAAGAGCACTGACTGCTCTTTCAGAGGTCCTGAGTTCAATTCCCAGCAACCACATGGTGGCTCACAACCATCTGTAATAAGATCTGATGCCCTCTTCTGATGTGTCTGAAGACAGTTACAGTGTATTCACATATATAAAATAAATCTTAAAAAAAAAAATAACTAAATGGATGTGTATACTCAGAATCATAAAAATTTGAAGTTTAGCATGAATCCCAGGCCCATAATTTAAATTAATCATGTTTATTAATATGAGCAACTTCCCCATGCATTATTCAAAACTTCCTACTAGGGACTGATGGCAAAAGAGAGGATCTCTTTTAACACATTTACAGAAGCTAAGTAGGCAAGAGATGCCAATTTTTATCCGTTTCCAAAAAGACTGAAATGAAATGACTAGAGCCAATGGGAAAGCTAATCTAGGTTGTTCTCCAAGTCCCCTGAGATCCCATCCCCAAACAAGAGCCTCATCATGCACATCCCTTCCTAGCAGAGAGAAAACACAGCTTGAGACAAAAATAACTAGCTCAGAAATGTTGACTTTCAATGGAGAAACACTCAAAGTACCCGGAAGAGCCTGATGTGCCTGGACAAGTGCTACATTCTCCATCTGAAAGGAGCATCCCTCTGAACAGCAGGACTTGAGCTACCTGTGGAACAGGCACTCTTCTTCCACACAAAATTTGCTCGGTGTGAATTTTATGAAAACTAGCTCCGTCTTTCAAAAGGGGGAGGGTTGTTTTTTTTCTTTGTTTTCTTGCTTGCTTGTTTATCACATGGTACCACCACCATCCCATCCATCCAATATAATATCAACTGTGCTCTATACTATTGTTCTTTGAGAAAGCAACTGTCAGATAAATTCTGTAAAACTAACTTTTTTTCTCCTGATAAACTGTTACATTCGAGGTATACTGCTTCAGTCTTCTAACTTTGGCCTAGTCCTGGAAGCTTCTAGCCTCTATCCAATCTTATCTAGACCTAGAATGTTTTCAGCCTCTGAGTCTTACTGCCAAATAAGCTCATCCTTTCCTAGCTCTTTCTGATCTCTGACTGGCTGATTCAACTTAGCTGTTGTGGCTCAAACTCCTCCCCAAGCTAACTGATTCAATCTGGCTTCTCTCCCTCAGCCTCTACTGAAGTTCTCTGCTTGACCTCATATTAACTTTGGCAATATATTCTAGTCTTCTGATTTCTTCTCATTCTCTGAGTCATTTTATCTTCACCTGTGTCTAGCTTGTTCTCTCTCTCTGTAACCTCTCTCTTTACCACTGTCCTGGTAAAAGTCCCTCCTTCTTCTTTCCCTCTGCACTGTTCTCTTAAGGAACTTCCCTTTCCTCTCTGTTCTCATGAGAGTTGGGCATATTCTATTCTGTCAAATCTTTCTCTGATTCATCACTTTGTCTGCCCCTCAATTAGACATCACTTTCAAACATGGTTGCTTCCTTCTACAAACCAACTTTACCTTCATTGTTTGGGATTAAAGTGCTAAGGGTATGTCTGTATTCCAGCCAGAGGGATTAAAGGTATATGCTAAGTGCTGAGCCACACCACACCACAACTAGAAAACCGTTTTCTCAGTAAATAACACAATCTCAGGGTTCACAGTGTGAACCGTGCAACAAAATTCCATCAAAGTTTGAAGGTCAATGAGGTTGACAGCATTTGAATGTCATGTGGAGTAAAAGTCACCCAAAGATCACCCATGAATCAAAGCCCACCCTGTAGCCTGCTTTTTTTCTGGTGGGAGGGGAAAAAGAAATGAGGGGAGTATGATATAGCTGTGAACATGACTGTCAAAATCTGAAAGTACGAGGTTAGAGTTGTACTTTAATAACTCAAAATTATCCAAAGCAATGACATTAGAGTAAGTCTGCTGCCTCCAGTCTAAAGGGTCAACTAGGTTCATCTTACCACTTACTGCTGAAGTCCCAAACTTAGGAAGCTACTGCCAAGTTGCACCTTTTTGGCTAATAGAAATAAAAACCAGTTTCTGTCCTATGAGACCCATATGTTCAAGGATGCAGTTTGAACACATCTACCTTTGATCTAACCCAGGCTCATCCTAATATTTTTTTGTTAACTTGTCCCTAAATAGACCAGAATCCTGGACTAGAGCTGTGACTCAGTAATAGAGCTCTGCCTGCTGTGCACAAGGTCCTGGGTTCTATTCTGAGCACTACAAAGTAGTCAGTCAACAGGAAATAAAGGCGAATATCCTAGTTATTCAGATGTGTTTATGCAGTGGTGGTGTCTGACTGGTTCTCCATCAATCAGCTAATCTGTGAGGTACATTCACTTCATATTCTTAAAAGTCATGACTTTGCCTTCTTGAAAAATCACACTTTAACTACATGTCATTACACCAATCAACTCCAGCATCAGAGCACCTGATATGAGCCTATTGTCATAAGCAATTACTATACACAACCAGCACCAGTGTCTCCTGAGGGCATGACCTCAATCTGCACGGAAAAGAAGGAAAAGCTGGTAGAACATTTAGAGGCTGCAAAGTCCAGTGGTTCACTCCCATTACCTATACTACAACACCTTTTCCTTTGCATCCGAATACTAACAGCTCACATTACATCACTTTTCAGAAACTAGGAAGCCTGGCTACCTCAGTCCAGTTGACAACATCCAGACCCTTAGAGACAGAGACTCCTGCCACTATGGTAATCCTGGACAGGTCACCAGAGCCTTAACTCATAGCCTGTTCCCCCATTTAAAGAGCCACACATGCCCTTCCATACCTGCTCACTCTCCTACCACTCTCAGCCATGGAGCCCAGAAGCATAAAGCCAGGTGCCTCTGCCATAATGTCTCCAAGAACAAGCCACCTAGCAAGTGAGATTGCTTGCAATTTCCCTAAAGGACCGAAGGCAAAACTAACCTCAGCATCTTACTCTGCTACTCAAGAGAGCTAGGTTTTACACACACACACACACACACACACACACACACACACACACACACACCCACACCCATATGATCTCCTGACAGCTCCAGTGGCCTGTGCTTGTCCCCGGGCAGCCAGGCTGCCACACAATCAGTATCTGTGTAGGGTGGCTAACAGTGATAGAAGAAATGAAGCCATTGCTATGGGTGCCCATTCCTCAAGACAAGACCACAGACAAGTTCCTGGAGTCTCTGTCAGAGGGCGCTCTCTCCCTTTCGCACAGTTTAGCCTATATGTTCTGAATTACTTTCTTTGGTTGTTTCTCTTGTTCTGGGCCCTAAAAGTTCAAAACTCCAGTCTCTCTGAGCCAGCACAAGTGTTAGTGAGTCAGAAAGCCACAGACTCCACCCATAGTGCTGAGATACTGTCTTCTGGATAGAACCAGGGCATCTGCTTATGTATGCACAGTCCAAGGACGCCTGCATGTTTGCCTGTCTATGTTCCTGAGGACTGAACCCGGGCTTCGTGTGCTAAGCAGGCTCTCTATCACAGAGCTGTATCCTCATTCCCCATCCTCATTAGAATGCTTCAAATGGTGAAGATCATGTCTCTCCAAATGTAACGGTCCTCGGGCATTAACCCTTGGATGTAAATTAACTGGCTCCAGATAATGGCTTAGGGGTAAGGGGGCGTTAACTATCCCTGAAGGTGGGAGCTCTGAAGTCTGGGTGCCCAAGGACTGAGTAGATGAAATGGGTGTCTGCTTCCTGGTTGAAAACTCTCAGCAGCTGCTGCTGAAGCTGTCTGAACCACAGCAGCAGGCTAGAAGGATGCAGGCTTGAAGTAATCAAGAGTAATCATGTGGTAATTACACCAGCAATCAGTAGGTTCTTTAAAAAGTTAAACACTCATTAAGCACAACATAGAATGGGGATGATTCCGTTACAGCTATGTTACCCTGATATTGCTTTTAGGGAGTGGTTATCAAGTGAAGTAGCTCAGAGAGGCCAGAGTAAAGGCTTCGTTCCCTCGTTCAGAAAATGTTCGAAACTCAACAGAAAAGGAGGTGCTAGGTCTAAAATTCGAAAGACCCAGCAATAAGTAAGCATGATGAAAACTGGGCTTTCACCTCCATCCCAATCGAAGACAGGAAACTAGATGGCAGGCGTGAAACATGGAGAAAGGGAGGCGTGTGATGGCAGATTGGCGGCCATCGGATCTGATCCTCCTGGTGAGCAGAAAAGGGGGAAGCAAGCCTGTGGCATGCAAGGCTGTGACAAGAGCTGCATCCTGAAGGCTGATAGTGTCAGTGCCCTTCCCAAGCAGTGACACTGCTTGCTCAGTCAGAAAGACAGAGTCACCTGTCGGTTCATTAGCCATGACCCTAAACGCTTGGAACCTGAAGTGACCAAGATTCCAGATGTTTTCGTTTTGTTTTTAAATATTTGCCTATGTTGGAACCTAAGATAAAGCAGAAAATTCCTTTATGTTTCATACACATTTCTTACAAGTAGCTGGAAGACAAAGTATTATTTCTAGTGTGACTGCTTCTGACTGTAACCCATCACATGAGCTCAGGTGTAAAATGTCTCGCCTGCGGTCTCAGGTCAGTACTCAACACTTTCAGACTTGGGAGTATTTGGGAAACCTAAATGTTAAGGAGCTCTGGCTACAGCTCTTTATAACCCACAAATCCTCTAAATGTAGCCTCTGTGCGTGTCCTCCTTGAGCCTCCACCTTGGCAATAATCATTTCTGAGTCAGGTACCTACTTCACTGTGTGCAGTGTTAACCCACTATGGAAGCTTCTGGTAGCCACTCTCCAATTTCTTATAGCTATGTTATCCTAATACTGCTTTTCAGGGAGTGATCTTAAGTAAAGACTTCATTTCCTAGCAGGCTTCCTGAAGGATGGAACATTGAGTACCCCAAATTCCAAATTTAGCAGGTTTGAGAGGGCCCAACCATTTACATTGCTAACATATTTTGAAGTAAGGTTCTACTGCCCCAGACCACTTCTGAACCAGGCTTTCAGAAGATTCACACTGCTCTCCTCAGCTCAACTCCAAGCTGTCCTGTATGGGGCTCACAACTTGGAACATATGACAGAGTCAGACCCTTAGAACCTGAGAAGGCTGGGACAAACCTCTCTGTGCTGGTCATAACCAACATAGCTGTAAAGGGGGACCCTGAAAGCCATCTTGGGGCTGTTGTGGAGAGCCTATGTGAAAGTGGAACTGGAATAGAAGCTACAAACAAGAGGACAGAGGCAACCAGTTATGGGCCCTGTTTTTCTCTAACCCTAATGTGCCTTCGGCAGCTATGGCAGCTTAAGTATCTTAAGTCCCTCTGGAGTTACACCTGGAGCCTGGCCTGGCAAAGCAATTAGAATCTCTCTGTGTTAGGAGATGTTGTGTAACTAGTTCCTTGAAATTGAAGCATGAGAGAGAGAGAGAGAGAGAGAGAGAGAGAGAGAGAGAGAGAGAGAGAGAGAGAGAGAGAGAGAAGAGGTTCTTGCAACCATGGAAGCCAAGGAAACTCACAAGGCTCAGAAAACTCTGAAACTTACAGGACTCAACAAGCCACCCCAGCCTCCAAGGTTCTAGAGCATTATGCAACTTCTAGGAAGAAGAGACTCTTTAGTGTAGCCACCTACAAGTTGTGCTCCAGGAATGCACTTTTAGTGCTCCAGGAATGCACCCATAGCAGGATGGGCATTTTAGTGATGCATAGTGGGATGCAGCCACCTTTGACTCATTCATATTCCTGTAAATAACCCCAATAAACTCCCAGGTCAGTAAGTTTGACGTGGGTGAAACAATTTCTTTGGTCTCTCATTGGTGCCCTATTTGGTGTGAGTTAACTATTGCTCCTTTCTCCCCAGCAAAAATCCCACAGCAGGAAAGCCTGGTCTCTGGTCAGTAACAACTCCCTTCTGCTGGTGACATGAAGTCTCAGTTCAGTATAGGCAATCTTTCCTGTATATATCCTGTCATCTCCTTTTCATTCTTCTCCAGTAACAGAACCCACGCCTAGCAAGTCAGGATCAGGTAAAGGCGATTGCATCCTGGATCAAGTTGCCTGGGGTCTGTCTTACCTCCGTCCCTAGGCTTACCAGATTTTGCAAAACCATTTTTGCTAAGTTAGACTCAAGATTTCCCAGTATTTGGCTCCTCAAATAGGGACATCTTATATCTGAATGGCATTCACTATCTCTATGTCAAATATCTCAACTAATTCACCAGCTAAAATAGGTAGAAATAATTTGGGAATTTAAAACAGTATTCTCTAATGGAACAGACATCTCCCCAGGTTAGCCTCTGTGTTCAATGTACATACAATGGCACCCTACAAAATAGCCCAGCACAAGGCCAGTAACTCTACAACCCTCAGCAGTGTAAGCAACACTACCTCCTTGAATTCACTTTATTCTTCCTGTGATCTGTCTGCTGATCACTTACCATAGGCCAGTGACGATTTAAACAATACACAGGAAAACATCTTAAATAAAATTTTAAAGAAAGCACAATGATTGTTTATAAATAAAACCAGAGAGCTTTGGATAGGTAGGAGGAGGGAATCAGAGAAAAAGTATAACATTGTTCTGCCCAAGAGACCTGGTTTCCTAAAGCTTTGAGGCATTCACACAAGAAAACTAGAGAGAAAGATCAACCCCAAGCCCCACTAAGGGAGGGGTGGCCAATGAGTATATAATGTTGTTTCTGGAGGTCATGTGACAGGGAGCTGCAAAAGCCTTCAAAGTTTGCACCTCTCCCTTGAAAACTTACAAGAAGCTTAGTCTAAAAATGAAATAAGTGAAGGCCCAGCCCAGCTCATTACATCAGTTGTATTCTTCTCCTTTTCTGTTTCCATGTCTATGTGGGTGCACGTAGAGGCCCAAGGTCAACAGCAGGACTGACTCTCAACTGCTTTTCTGCCTTAGTCACTGAGGGTCCTGCAATCAAATCCAGAGCTCACCTAGTGGGTCTTGCCCTAATCTCTGCCTCCTAAGGCTGTAATATAGATATATTTACTAAGTACCTTTTCAGAGGATTTCTCGAAGCCCTTCTTCTCCACTGGCACCCTCAACTCCACGGTCTGATCCAAGTGTCTTAAAAGATGCTTGAACACAATTTTATGGTGTTCTACAAGAGCAAAATTCAACATCCAGCAAAATTGGGGATCCTCGCATGGCCCTAAGGTACAGTAAGCCTGGGGGATTATGTGTCTTTTTTGTTTTGTTTTGTTTTGTTTTTGTTTTTGGTCATGACTGACCAACTGACAGCTGGTAGTCTCCATGCCCCTCATAAGAAAAGAAACACTGAGGATTAGTGTTGGGAGAATCTTTTTGTAAGATGTTTCACTGTCCGTTCCCACCTGCTAAGGCATTCTCTGATTGGTTTATCAGACAGTCAATAGCTGTGCAGGGAGTGGAAGGCAGGACTTCTTTGTAGAGAGAAAGAAACCTTGAGGAAAAGATAAGAAGAAGGCACTCAGCACACAGACATGGTGGTAGACATGAGCAGAGAGGTAGATGGGGTCATGGTGGGATATAGGCAGAATTAGTCAGATTAGAGGAGCTGGAAGGTAATCCAAAGTTAAAGGCCTAAGCTTTTAAAATATACAAGAGTCTCTGTATCCTTATTTATATAGCTGGCAGGTCCATAGAAATTAGCAAGGTCAGAGCCCCATCTCTCTGCAGCCCAATGTCATGGCAACTTTACAACCCTTTTACCAAAAGGGCTCAGCATCTCCAAAGACTATCATAGACATCGATGAAGCTGTGAACCAATGGACACACAGCGTGGAACAAGCTCTGCTCATGAATCATTGAGAGCTTGTCTATTATAGTATCTTGTGTTGGGACTACTGGTTTCTGGAAAGAAAAAACACCACAAGACTCTGTAGATCAGTGGTTCTCAACCTTTCTGATAGTGACCTCCAACGAGAAATTTATTTCGTTGCTACTTCATAACTGCAATTTTGCTACTGTTATGAGTTGTGAAGTACATATCTGATATGTAAGATATCTGATATACAACCCCTGTGAAAGGGTCATTTGACCTCCAAAGGAGTCACAAACCCACAGATCGAGAACCCCCATTGTAGATGAATAGGAAATTTGGGAGAGTTGTTTTGTATTCTTTTCTAACTTAGCTAAAATGGAGCATTTCAGTGAGTAAAATTTCCATTTTATAGAGGAAGAGAGGAAAAGCAGGTGATGAGGTCATGGGTTCAGTGATGGGGGGGTAATCATAAATATGGATTCACCTGGCAAAGGCACGGGGCAGGCAGGAAGAGAAGATGGTGGCTGAGTGTGGAGCTGTCGTACAGGCTGCAGGAATCAGGATGCGGAAGTAACAAGCATGGTAGGCGGGGTTGTGACTGTTGAGCACATTGTATGACAGGCTAGAGAGCTAAATGTCATCTGACAGGAAGTGACAGCCCAAGAGGAGGATATGATGATGGTAAGACCACAGACAATGGATCTGAATTTGTCCCTACCTCTGAAGACCTGAAATACCCTAGGAACGGTAGATACTCTTCCCATACCATTTTTCACCTGTGAAATTGGCTATGGTAAGAATTCCAGGAACACTTATATACAAAGTGCTTACAGCAGTGCCTGGCACCCAGCCACTGCATAACAGTTAGCTACTGAGAAACACACCAGTGCCTGTGCCACTTCTCACCATCGTGAGGCAGCTCTTCAGGCCGTCAGCCTGGAAATGGGAGAGTCCTGGATCTAAGATTGCTTTTCTATATTCAGAGCATTCCTCTGTGAATAGTAATGCTTCTTTTGCCCAAAGTTGCCATGCTTCATGAAGAAATGTAAGCCTCACTGGAAGAGACACAATTGGATTAGACATGCAGCTCCATTAGAGAGTGCTTGCCTAGGTTACGCAATGCCTTGGTTCAATAAATACCTAGCACACACAGAAAGAAAAAAGTCTGAACTGGTACCTAACATATACACACAAACACACACACACACACACACACACACACACACACACACACACACACACAGCACTCTTGTGGCATGACTCTACATTATCTAGATTTTTATCAAACCATGGCAGCCAAAGTGGCAGGATACACTTGTGATTTTTAAGAGGCCAGCTCTGGACTAGAGTTGGCATCAAAGGTTTCAATACATAGAGGGAAGGGAAGTTGTGACCTGAAACACACTCATGACTGCCTGGGGCTGGGACTTACTTCCAGACCCATCCTTGACTCTGGGCCCCTCTGGCTTGGCCTCAGACATGATGTTTGCGTTTGCATTGTTCTCCATCTCGATCACAAAGTCACTGTCCTCTTCAAACTCGGGGTGGCTGAAGATCCAGTCCAGTGCTCTTTCCAGGTTATGATTCTGAAGAAAGGAAGTTCACAATGCACCGAGCATCCTCATCACGTCCTGAACATCTGCACCAGATGTCAAGCCTCGAGGCAGGAGGCCTGAATGTATTGATGCCAAGGACCTCTGAGTGAGAGGCTTGGACTCTGTCACTCTCCCACCCATACCCTACCACTGCAGTCGCCAGAAAATGGTTCAGAGCAGCACATCAGCTACGGAGTCTCCATTTGTCTTAGCTCAGCAGTGCTGCAGGCTGGTACTAAGGACAAGGGTAAAAGGGGGAAGGGCAGCATTCAATGTAGCCGTTTCTATAGCCAGAGTAATTATATGTGCCATCTTTCCACCAACTGCATCTTCTGCAGATGATTCTGTGAGGTGAAGATGCCAGTGTGCACACCGGGTCAGTGCCTCTGTGTCTTAAGTACTGGAAGAACGGGAGAACAGATGATGCCTTAGCTAATGGTTGTTTTAATGGAGTTCCGAATGGTTCAAACCAACTCATCATGAAGTTATTTCTACCTTCCCCTGTTTGTGACATCACTAACAAGTTAAAGGATTTTTGGATATAGACACCTCAGTGAAGCAAGTAGGGCTCAAGAAAGTACCCAAGGGGGAAAATCTCTGGTTATAATAGTTTGAGAATTTACAGGGAAAATTCCCATGACCCTGCCAAAACTCACTATGACCTCGGCAACAGGACCTGGCGACACCTGGTCAGGACAGGCAGAAAGACATAGGAGCAGAATGCCATTCAGAATGAACTCCAATTTGACAAGGGAGCGTAGGTTTTAGCGTACTTCCCTAACTACTACACAGATACCTACACCACTGTATCTCCAAATAAATGAAGATATTCATAACTACCAGAAGAACCTCTTCTCTGTAGAGGGACTCGGTGGCAGAGAGCTCCAAGACATATTTTGAGAACTCTCAGGACTTATTTTTCCAAGGTCTTGATATCAAAAAAAGCATGATTTCATCTTAAGGACTTCCTTCCCGAGCCAGAACTTTGGCACCTCTTTGCTCTGAAGCTGCCACACTCCAAGCAGACCTGTGAGCCCCACTAAGAATATCCAACATCTCAATCCTCTTTCCCAGCTTACCCCTTTGTGCGTAAGTTCACCCCGTGAGTGCCGCACTCATTCAGTTTAGTTCCGTGCATACTACATGCAAATGAATCTTTATGAGGTGTGACGGGACACAGTCAGACGAAGATGACGTAGAATGATCAAATGGCCTTGGGAGGTCTCTGTTGCTGAAAACCACCTCCAGCAAGGCCAGTAGTCCCAGACTCACAGTTCCCAGTGCTCACCGTTGCTTGTAGCGCCTGCACTGCCTGACTGCGCTGGAATCCCATGGAGGTGATAATAGCTACGATTTCCTCAGGAGGTTGGTTGTCCAATCCAGTAGCACCAAAGACAGAGGCCCCAGACCCTCCATACCCAGGTATGGCCAGTGGTTCAGCAAAATCTGAGGAAAATAATTGTACTAAAATTGTTCTGGGTTTTGTCTTCAAAACATACATTTTACGAGTAGTGTGGAAAAATACCTTCAAAATTGTAAATCAAGGAATCTTGTATAAAGCTAGACATATGTGTCAAGTTAACAGCATTCGGAAGTCAGAGAGCCCATAGGTCAGGTGAGTTCCAAGCAGACTTTCTAGCAGGGAAAATGGCATTTTCAACAATGGTGCTAGGATAACTGGCTATCTGCATACAAAACCATAAAGATAGATGCCTCTCCTCACACCACACACAAAATCAAATCGAGATGGATCATTGTCTCAAACACGGGAACTAAAGGTATTAATTTAAAAATTAATTTTAATTTTTTTAAATCAAAAGAAACCACAGGCATCAGTCTTTGCGACATTGGAGTAAGCGGTAATTTCTTGTGTACAACACAAAGTATAATTCATAAAATAAGAAAAAGTGCCGGACCTCATCAAAATGTAAAAAGAATCTATCTAGAAGACACCACTAAAGAAGGGGGAACATAGCAAAAGAGAAAGATAAGTCTGCAAATCATATGTCTGAGAAGAAACTTGTATCTAGAACTTAAAAAGAATTCTTAGAAATCAAGAATAAAAAGGCAAATAACTCATTATATGCCCAGAATCATTCATCACTAGGGAAATGCCTCTTAAACAACAGTGACATACCATGGTACAGCCAGGGGCCACTATAACAAAATCACTAACAGTGCAAAAAGAGAGACTGGACCCCTCATTCGGCATAAGCGAGAGTGTAACATGGTTCAGTGCTGTGTGAAATTGTTCAACAATTTTTAAAAATTAGACATAGAACTACATCAGTTCTGCTCAAGAGAAACAAAAGTATAAATCCACATTCACAAGAATGTGTGTGTGTGTACAGCGGCACTAATAAATGCCAGAATGAAGAAACAACCCAACTGTCTATCAGCCACTGATGAAAGGATAAATAAACTGTGGTATGGCGTACAATGGAGTACTATACAGCCATAAAAAGGAAGTACCATTCATGCTACAGCATAAGATCCTAAATATATCATGAAAAGCAATCAAAACCTGGCACAAAAGGCCTCGGGTAATACAATTCCATTTATATGAATTGTGAAAAATAGGCAAATTCATAAGAATTGTAGAATACGCAGAGAGTAGATAGTGAACACGAGGCACTGGAGACAAGGAGAACATGAGAGAGATGGCTTCTGTCTAGAGCATTTCTTCTGGGTGTACAAAAATATTCTAGAATGACTTGGTGGCCTACTTGTGAAGTGACTAAAAGCCATGTGAATACACACTTCAGATGGGTGGACCTGGCAATGACATCTTCAAAAAGCGGACAAAAGAAGATGCTGAGGAAAGGTCCTCGCTTCTTGGGTTGTCTATTTCCAGCTTGAAATAGAAAACCTTTCTAACGATCTTTTGGTTGACAAACTGTGCACACCCTGAAGGGAGCAGTTACTCCAAGAAAGTTGTTTAAAAGAAGTCTAAGCGTGCAAAAGGTTACCATCATCTTTAGGGACACAGCACTGGGAACATGAGCACCAAAGCGCTCTGGGTTGCCACCTACCAGGCTCTTCCATGTGCACGATAATCCAGTTGAAGGCCACCTCAGCTCCAGTGTTCCCAGTGAAGTACACAGCCTTCCTGCAGGCCTCCAAAGGGAAGCCCATCTCAGCCAGCTGCATCACCGAGGACTCATCAATGTCTGAGGCTGCAGGGCACAGCAGAACGTCCCACCGTGAGAAACACAACTGTGCACTTCTTCAACCCCCTTACCTACAGACTGCCTGAAGACAGGTCCATTTGTTGGGTCCTAATTTGACTTCTTCTTATGCCAGCTAACTATTAAGCTATTCATAAGAAGAAATGGTGTTACTATCTTAATTTCCAAATGATGGAACTGAGGGATATAGAGAAGGACGTGAACTGTCCCAGGCCACACTGGCCCAAGCAGCGAAGGCAAGGCTACCAGGCAGCACTTCTGGTTCTCAAACCTACACTCCCTCCTGAGCCATAGGGCCATATAAGCAGCATGCCATTGGGTCTACCTTTGTTATTCATTCAGCTTAAAAACCCTTCCGCCCAGGAATGGCTGCAACTATCCAGCACAGAACAATACTTCTTTGCTGAACTACCACAGAAAAATCTGTCACACTGTGATCTAGAGAGATGGCTCAGCAGTTAAGAGCACTACAGCTCTTCCAGAGGATCCTGGTTCTGTTCCCAGCATTCACATGGTGGCTCACAGCCCTCTCTACCTCTAGTTCCAAGGAATCTGACACCCTCTCCTGGCCTCTGTGGGCATGAGTTCTTCACATAGTGCACAGACATGCAGGCAAGACACTCATATATATAAAATAAATATTAAGTCTTTAAAACATGACACACTAGGAACTGATGTAAGACATCGAAAACATTTTAAAAGATACCTACGGTCTATCAACTGGTTCATCAAGTGGTCTGGAAATGAAGGGACAGGTCATAAGTGAGAGCTAGCCATGGCCAATAGTTTTAGAAAAGAGATTCCCAGACCCTCTCACTCCTGGTTACCCCACACACACCACCTGCAAAACACAGTTCATTACAGCAATGAAGGGAGACAGCAGGCTTTGGGCACTTAGATGCAAATAAAACAGGAAGTTCTGACAGCTCGGTGAGATAAATAATGTTGACCCTTGCATGTATTTCCAAGAACACTGTCTAATTGCAAATCAAGGGTTCTGGCCTAAGCTTTATTGATAGGAGCAGTGTGAAAAGCCACCTTGGCCTTCTCTGCTGCCCAGTATTGCCTGTCTGTAACCCCTTTCCAGAACCTCCTGCCAACAGGACCCAAATCAGTGACGCAGAGCGTATGTGTCTGAAGTGCACAGATGCAGCCAAGCTCCACTCCTATGTGTCTAGGATGACCTCACAGGGAGCAAATTAGGGGTGGAACACAGTGACTGTTCCAGGCTGGCGGAAGAGAGCGTGTCCTAATAGGGCAGTGGTTCTCAACCTTCTTGATGCTGTGGCCCTCTTGTGGTGACTCCAACAATAAAACTATTTTCGTTGCTACTTCATAACAGTAATTTTGCTCCTGTTATGAACTGTAGTGTAAATATCTGATATGAGGATATCTGATATGTGATCCCTGTGAAAGGGTCATTCAAGCCGCCAAGGGATCGTGACCCACAGGTTGAGAACCACTGCAGTAGGAGATGGTACCTTTTGAGTCATCAGGAATGACTATGGGGGGACTGATGTCAGGAAGTTCCTCTTCCCCTGGCTGTAAGCCCCTGGCTCTGAGATGGCTGATATCTAGTAGGTCTGGCATATCAATAGAAACATCTGCAAAACAAAAGATCATATTCACTGGACTCTCCAGAGCCCACAGTCAGAGCATTATAAATCCACTCGTGTTCACTGCATGCATGGATGTAGCAGCCTAGGGGACACTCAGCACAGCAGATTTGTCAAGCCACGTGAGAGGTTATTGGAGGGTTCCGGGGAAGGGCAGAGAGTGATGGGACAGAGGTGCCACGCTGGACAGCAGCAGGTCAGGGAAGCCAGAGGTCAGAGACCAGCGGCCCAGCCTATCTGTGGCCCAGACTCATTCCATTTGGTGTTCTTGAAATATGGACAAGATTTAATGTTAACATTTAGACTTCTGTATTTCAAATATCACAAAGCTGCCGCAACTGTCCTCTGCTAGCTGTCTGAGCTTCCCTTTAGCTTCTATTCTGGACAATGGCGGCTGCTGTGAGCATTTCACACTGACCCCACTGCTCTGGGACCATCATGCTATGGGAAAGGACGTCTTTCTACCCTGTGTCATCACGCACAGTGGAGCCCTCCATGAGGGTGGCCTGTGTACCCCTTTACACGGCAGCTCTCCGTTCCTGGATGCTGCTTCCCCTCCTTTCATGCCTGAGTTCAAAACTCCTAATTGATACTTTTTCTCAAACCATGGTGGTGCTAAGTTATAAATCATAAAGCTCAAAAGAACCTGGCTGAATCGTGTCTTAAGCACCCGTGGGTGCTCTGGGAGAAAAATAAAACCCTCCTGCCTCAGTTGCTACTGCATTTGACTTACTCAAATGTAAGATTTACAAGCCTACTAGCAGCTGAGAGTTAGTGCTGCACCTATGCAAATAGGAATAGAAATGGGTCTACGTACAACTGCAGGGCTTTGGCCTTCAGACCTGGAGAACAACTCTCTCCAAATGACATCAGGTATATAAATCCTATTTAAGACAACAAGGCAGACTGGGCATGGTAGCACAGGCCTGTAAACATAGAACTTGGGAGGTAGAAGCAGGAAGATCGGAAGTTCAAGGCTACCCTCATCTACACAGTGTATTCAAGGCTACCCTGGGCTACATAAGATGCTGTCTCAAAAGGCAAACTAAATAAATAAATAAAACAATGACCCAAGAACAAAAGCTAAGATTGAAAAGTTAAATTTTAAGGACGAGTAAAACTAAACACAAGGTCAGACTCACAAAACAGATACAACTGTCCCTCGAGAGAAAAATCCAGGTCCTACCTTGAGACTCCTTTGAACTCGGTCAATAAAATCTGACTTCTTTTTTGTTCCTTCACAAAAATTCAAAAGGGAAAACAAGCAAACAAACAAACCAAAAACGCTATCCACAGCAGTCCAAAGCCTGAATGAGTCAAGATTCTCAAGTATCTCGACCCTCTCTGAGGCCGGTGGAGAACAGAATGGTCAGCACCCTGCCCTCAGATCCTCTCTTCTCCCTAAACTCTTCCAGCAAGAAAATCAAGGGTCTCCTGGGCATCGGGCATAGCCCCGCACAAAGGATGATCCATCTGGCAGTCTACACACAGCAGTCCAGGCTTCTGGGAAATCACCATGGCTGTCCTTCCTTCTTTCTCCAGGTCCCTCTCTGGATGACTCTTACGACTTGCACTGCTCTGTCAGACAAGTGCCCAAACACAAATCTGTATGAGACTGGCAGTTTGAGGTCCTTGCTAGAGAAGTTATACAGAGTGAGATGTACATCCTTCCACAAGCCTGGGTACCACTTAAGACCGCTCACATTCAGGAGGTGGAGGAGATGGCCTTTATGCCTCATCTGGAGAATGAGCCTTCCACGATGACCGAGGTCCTTGCGTATTGATGAAGACAGTCCAGTGAGGCCCAAACCACATCCTTCTTTCAACTGCCCAAAGCAAATGTTTCCAAGTGATTGGGAGGAAAATGTGTGTGACTTAGGTGAGTATCACATACATACAGCACTGCTGTATCTCAGAGGCAGGGAAGGTTGCTCAGGGGAGGCTATACCTCCAGCTACCTACGACTCCAAGTATGGTGTCTGGACTGGCAATGCGAACACCATCCGAGTGGGTTAGAAACACAGTCTCTCAGCCCCCTATACCTGCCGATCAGATCTGCATTTTCTGAAGATCCCAGGTGACCTGAGTGCATAGTAGCGTCTGAGGTGTGCTGTCACGAGGCCTGTGCTTTCCCTCTTAGAACCTGGTCCTCCCAGAGCTCAGTGGTGAAGCGGTGATTAGCATACGGTGTTGCTTATTATACTGTTTCTCCTAGACTGTGAGTCCAGAGAAAGCCGGGAGTGACAGAGGAAACAACGGGGTGGAAGTGACAGGGGCAGACGTTCCCACAGCCTCTTTCACATGCCATGCCTTGGTAAGTGGCTCACTCTATAGTTTAAGCAAAAGCATGCAAAGGATACCTACCAAATTTTCTGGGAACCCAGTCAAGACCAAAAGTGAACTTCTTTATCTGCACTACCAAGTATTCAGGGAAGGAGGCAAAGCGAGATGTTCTGGGAAACACAAGGGGAGGAGAGCAATCAAACAAGGCGGAAAGAAAGGTGATTGTAGTCCATGGCTCACAGGCAGCTTTGGCTGGGACGCCTGGCAATGCCAAAGACTGTCCTGTGAGGCGGAACCAACCAACAGTCAGTATACAGGGACCCGCGCACGCGCACTCGCTCCAACCTCCTGGCTTCTCCACAGCAGAAAATGCTGACTGCAGGACACAGTGAACATGGGGTGCAGCTATCTCACAGTGACCGCTTTGCTGCAATGCTCTGAAAAGTGCTCTTAAACCACGTGGTTTCCCAGCATTCTTGGGGTGCTTTTATCTGTGTGTGTATCTGGGTGTGTTCTCAGTCAAGCATGCACCGTGTCTGTGACATTCCCTACATGGTAGGGAGAAGCCAGCCTCACTCCTCCTAGACATTTCTGCCTCACAGCACTGACCTGGTGCAAGGGAGGGTTGCCAGAACTTGGGCTGAGCTGACCATTGCAGAGTCTCTTTAAATACCTGGATCCCTGGTCGCATGAGTCCTATAGCTAGCTCTGTTGTGGAGTAATTATCTAAGCTGTCTAAATCTAAGCCTTACCTTTTAAAAGTTTTTAGTTTATATGTATGGGTGTTTGCCTGCATGCGTGTAGATGTTCCACGTTTGTGCCTGGTATCCACAGACAAGAAAAGTGGGCCATACCCCCAGGAACTGGAGCTGCCTGTGGTTATGAGACACTATGTAGGTCCCAGGAACCAGACCCTGGTCCTCTGCAAGAGCGGCAAGTGTTCCTGCCCTTGAACTTGACATTTTAAAATTAACACAGTGAATTCTGAGTTCACTTCTAACTGAAATACAGAATATTCTGGGCTTGGGTTTATCACTTTTATGCACACACTGACTATTCAAATTCATGCTTCTCAGGGCGGGGTCCAGCTCATTCAGTCACCAATTATGTCTTTTCGGCACCTCTTTCTACTTGGCTATCTATGTAAACAGACAATGAGCCACATTGTTTCTCAGCCTTTTGGCTAAAATCAAGTGCAGACAATGAGCCAGAGATGGTACAACGGGTTCCTTTTAGAATAAAGGACTCTACAACGGGTCCCTTTTAGAATAAAGGACTCTGGGCTTCCTCCTCCAAACCTCTCTGTCTGAATTAGAGTCACTGCCTTCTATCTGGTACACATCTTTTGCCAGAATGAACAAAGCAAATGCCAATGTATTGCTGCCCTCTGGTGCAGAAGAGTAGACACAGCACAGGGCTGACCATGGGCAAAGAGTAGAAAAATGTGGCTTTACATCTTCAATAGACTCGTAATTCACTCCAGATCCGGGTGAATCACTGCCCCTTCTGAGGCTCTTTTTAATATCTAGAAATGAACTTACTCATGTATCTGCTGCCAGGGTTGTGCAATGCTCACTCAACCTAGTGAAAACCCCTTGACACACCAGACAGTATTGTGCTGAGGAACTGGAGTGAATTCCATCAGCCCTAAAGTCCTGGACACTGAGCTGGTCTGTCACTGACCTGTATCTTCCCCCAGACAAGTTACATAGTCTGCCGTGTCTCAAGTTCTCCATCACAAGGTCGGTAGACAAGAACAGGCCACAATGCAAAGCAGCTATGAAAGCACAGCCTTGCAAAGGTATTGATCTAGGATTATCTTGGCTTTCTGAAGAAACTTACAGTCCCTCCAGTTAGGTTCTCTGGTTGTCTGAGAAGTCTAAATAAATATCATTCTCATTTAAATGAGGCCAAGACCTCCAGTTTACAGAAAGCCAACAAAATTCACCTGCTATTACAGAATTTTCAACTCATGAAAAAAAGTTTTCTTTCAACTGTAGTCTGTGTGTGTGTGTGTGTGTGTGTGTGTGTGTGTGTGTGTGTGTGTGTGTGTGACAGAGAGATAGACAGAGACAGACAAAGACAAAGAGAGAGACAGAGAGAGACAGAGAGAGAGGCTCATATATATGTCAGTCAAAGGTCAACACTGGGTGTCTTTCTTCCTCCCTCACTCTCCACCTTAGTTTTATGAGACAGTCTCTACTGGAATGGAAATCAGATGAGACTGGCTAGCCAGTGGGACCCGGAATCTGCCCATGTTCACTTCCCAGTACTGTGTTTACAGGCATGCCCCACCACACTCTGCTTTTTACACAAGCGACACCAGATCCCTCGAAGGCAGGCTCTCATTCCTAAGCAGCAGACTTTACAGACTGAGGCCTCTCCCCTGCCCCAGATCTCCTCTTCTCACATGAAGATCAAATCTGGGGAAATCTCATTAAATCAATGGTATGCACATGGTGACTCCAGTGACATGACAGTGGCTGACTCCATGCTAAAGAGCTCTGTGAAAGCAAGGTGTGGGCAGTGGATCAGCTGGGAGTCAGGACACAGGATGGGGGAATGACTCTGCAATGAGTAACTACCAAGATGTCTTCAAAACCCAGGTCTTAAACTCAACCACACTGCAACTATTCCACGTATATCTCAGGTTCGTCTCAAGAGCGGTAAGAATCTCCACTCATTAGCAATAGTTCAAGGACATCAAGTTTACGGTTAAATCTGACAATGTATTAAACTGTGCTTTGCAAGAGAATGACAGATAAGTGTAAACAGATTATTGTTGCACACTCTTTGACTCCTAAACTGAATCTATGGATTTTTTTTCTTAGAGAGCTGTATATTTTTAATAAAGGCTATCAGAATATAAATTCAAAAAATCTGTATGGAAATATAACTCAGCTTTATAAAAAGTTGTTGTGGGAATTAAATTAATCAGGCCATAGAGAGCACTCAGGATAGATCTGGACACTACTACTGGGTTAGCAGTTGTATGATGTCTTTTAACATTGTTCACTAATTATAATTAAGACTAACAAGTTATGAAGACACCTTATTAAGAAAAAAAATGTAAGTCACAGTGACTAAAATGGTCTACTCCATAGTGTTGAAAATTGGCTGAGTAGAAAAGAGTACTAACCCCTTTCTGGTAAATGTGCCAAAAATATGATTAGCCAACTACATGCAAACCGCATGACCCACAGCAAACACACACAGAGAGAGAGAGAGAGAGAGAGAGAGAGAGAGAGAGAGAGAGAGAGAGAGAGAGAGGCATATACACACACACACAGACAGGGATGCACACATACATACACACACACACACAGAACACAGACAGGGACGCACACACACACACACTCACAAAAGATCACAATAATGACAGTGACAACACCATCCTTCCTAAAGCCACTGACAGATACAGGCAAACATTTATTAACACTGCTCAGATCCCTTTGACATCACTTCTATAAATAAAATCCTTCTGTTATCCCCGCTGTACAGATAGGAAAGAGGGCACTGGCAGGAGAGTCAAACGGCCAAGGTCACATTCCAGCTGACCTAGAGTCTGCTCTGGAGCCCACACTATGCTCCTCTCTCCCAAATGACAAAGTGTAAGAGGGAATCTCTCCACAGCCACATTGGACAGAAGTTGGGTCTTGTCCAGCGCTCTGCCTAGAATGAGCAATAATATTTGGTAGGTGAATGAATGTTCCAAACAATGGACTTCCCAGACACAGCCTGTGAGGATCACTTTAAAGCAGTGGTTCTCAACCTTCCCAATGCTGCGACCCTTTAGTACAGTTCTTCACATTGTGGTGACCCCCCAACCAAAAAATTATTTCATTGCTACTTCGTAACTCTAATTTTGCTTCTGTTATGAATCAGAATGTAAATACCTGGCATGCGGGATAGCTGATATGTGACTCTGTGAAAGAGACATTCTCTTGCCAAAAGGGGTCTCAACCCAGAGGCTGAGAAGCGTTGATTTAAACAATCATGTCTGGTCCATCCTGACCTATAGGCCCACCAAAATCAACCAACTCTTTGTTTGTATTTGTTTGTTTTTTTTAACAGAGAGATACGCTATGTTGTCCAGGCTAACCTTGAACTTTCTCTGTTGTCTAGGCTGGCCATGAACTCACCAATCCTCCTGCCTCAGCTTTCCAAGTTCTGGGATCACAGGTATGCACTACCCCACCTGGCCACCAAGGATAGATGCCTTTTGCCTTTTTCTGGATTTTCGGGCTCTGGGTGTAACAAAAGGAAGGTTCAAACTGACATTAACAAAATGTCAGTAGAGTCACAGCCTACATTGCTAAAAGATAAAATAGAAATAAAAAAATTCAGACGTTCACTAGCTGGCTTTGCCAAATGCCAAAATTAGCATTTGAAACTATAAAGTACATAAGGACTGCTAAGCACACTATATGCGGTGGATTACGTGGATAAACCTGGGATAGAAGTGGCCAATTGCTTCTCCTTTTATTGCCCCATCTGTAAAGTGGGAGTGCACTGGAGCCTACCCCGCACTGCTAGGTCCATATTAAGTGTGATAACTGGCGGGCTGAAGGTTGGGCTGCAGCAAGGTCCTGTCTCCAAGCACAGGAGTAGTCTGGAAAGAAGACAGCTGATGGCAAGCTCATCCCCAGCCTGTAGGTAGGCAGTAAAGAGCAGGTGTTTAACAGCTAGCCTTCTTCTTTCCCTCAAGGACTGTTACTTCAGGTAATAACAACTAAGATACAACGCTAATTCTTCTCACGCATAGAAACAAGCGTGTGAGGGCTGAGGAGATGAAGAACTTGGGGGATCTGAGTTCAGATACCCCAACATTATGTAAAGCCTGGCAGTGATACCTCAATCATCCCAGTGCTCCTTCAGTAAGATAGTTGTCCTCTGACTTCCACAAGCACACAGAGGTAAGTGTGTGCCTGTCCGCATGGCACATGTGCACTCGTGCGTGCACACACACACACACACAGACACACACACACACAGAGACACACACAGACACACACAGACACACACAGACACACACACACACACACACACACACACACACCAGCTCCCGCCACAAAACTTACCTAAGGAAAGGCAGCTAATAACAGAATGAATAGCAATTAATCCTCATCTGCTGTGCGCCTTCTCAAACTTATTTAAGAGTGGGGCCTTTTGTTCTATTTTGCTTTGCTTTGTTAGTTTGGGTTTTTGGTTCTACTTTGACATGGCTGTGGGCTGGGCTTTGACCTTGTTTTGTTTTCTGTAGTTCGAAAATCAAGCCTAGGCTCCCCACACTAAGCAGGAGCTCTCCCATTGAGACACATTTCTATGTGGTTGGGTTTTTTTTAAATAGTTGTTTTGTTTTCCCATTTCTGACATGTGTAGTCTGGTCTGAAGCAAAGCAGGGTCCTGCAGGTGCTGCAGACAGCAACTGATGGCAGGCTTGGCTGCCAGGCTGCAGGAAAGAAACAAAAAAGCAAAAACCAGGCAGCTAGCCTTCCCTCTGTTAACTGAGAGCTTGGTCTCACCCTTGAAAGGATGGGCCAAAGGACATTTCAAAGTCGTATAATTCCAGAAACAGAGTGCTTGTTGAGCATCTGTAGAATCCTGGCACTGAAAGGGATTGTAGAGAAAGAAAAAGCAGAGGTCCTAACAAAGAGGGAAACAGAGGAGAAAGAACTGAGTGGAGAGAGCTCCCAGGAGCCCTTTATTCTATGTCTCTACATTTACTCATTCCCCAACTCACGTGGCAATATAAAGTGTGTTGGTAAGGACTGTCAGTATCAAATCAATTAAGGTATCAAGTGGAGAAAAGAAAATACATGTACCTGACAGTCAGGCTCACAATATGAATATGAGATGTCCCCTAACTCACTTGTAAGCAGCTCACCAAGCAAAGGTTTGTGCCAACCCGGCATGCCCAAGACTTCCCCGGGAGGCACACAATCAACCAAGGTCTATGCTAAAACTTAAACATAAGATTACAAGACAATGCAGTAGCATTTACATATTGAAGGCTGCCAAAAGTAATTCTGTGACTTCTTTACCAGTAATCATTCTTGCTATGTAGGAACAAGGGTGTTTCTCAACCTTAACTCTACAATCTTGACAAGAGAAGAGAGAGAGACAGAAACAGAGACAGAGACAGAGAGACAGAGAGGCAGAGAGACAGAGAGAAGAGAGAAAAGGAAAAGAAAAGATTTCAACTACAAAATAAACCACAATTCCACTTTATTTAGAAAGAAAGAAAGGAAGGAAGGAAGGAAGGAAGGAAGGAAGGAAGGAAAGAAAGAAAGAAAGAAAGAAAGAAAGAAAGAAAGAAAGAAAGAAAGAAAGAAAGAAAGAAAGAAAGAACTCCCAATCCCAGAGCATAACCCAAATCACAGGACTGTCTTACTGGTCAGCCTCATCAAGTGAAATGGAGGACAGCTACAGGTGTACATCACAACCCATCCGCCCTCATGAACAAGCACTTGAGGACTCTGAGAACACCCAGTCCCACCCCCTGGCCTCGCTCTGCCCCCCACCTCACTAGGCCCCTCTTTCCCCATCAACAGCCTGCCTTACTCACTTGACCCCTGCAGACTTGGCCTGCAGAGCGCTGCTCCAGAAATCGTCCACATTGTCTGGTTCAGCAAAGGCCTGAAGGCAGGCACTGAATGGGATCTTGGCTCGCACCAGCTCAGGAAGGGGTCTTCTGTTGGCTTCTGCTTCCCTCCGCATTAATTCATAGGCGATCAACTCATCTGAGGAAGAGCAAGGATGGCAGGGACCTGCAATCACTCTTTCCCTGAGTCACACCCTCTGGGGTAGTGTGTTTTCCAGTATGTCTGGGCCGCTGCCTTGTCTGTCCATTCCAGAGAAGCCTGCCCAAGGACCCTTCCCAAGACCGACAGGCTTTGTGGAGCCAGAAACACTTTTGCTTCCATTTTTAAAATTCTCTTTTATTTTTGCTATTTTTCTTTGAGACCAACCAGAGGGAAGTGAGTTCACTCCGGGCTGTGAGTGGGACCTGAATGGAGGCTGCAGGAAGGTACTCTTCTATTTTCCCACCCTGCAGTGGCCCAAGGTATTGCTCCTCTACAGAGTTCACACCAGAGTTCTGCAGCTTGTCTGGGAGCCAGAAGCACACACACACACACACACACACACACACACACACACACACACACACACAAGCACGGAAGAAACTGAGACTGAAGGTCAAAACTAACCAATCACTGACAGGCCTAGACTTAAAAGCCCTAGTCAGCAAACACAGATGAGGCCCAGAAGGAAATCTTTCATTCAAGGGGTGGGAGTTGGGGAGTGATTAGGGGGGAGGAGCTGGAAGGAAGGGAAGAGACAAAGCTCCTGCTGCCAACTTCAGGCGGGCCCCAAAGTAACAGGACCAAGGGAAGGACGTAAGGAAATGAGAAGAACTGTCCCTGAGCCCCAGACTGCCAGATTAGGTGTCTGTGGTTCCTCCAGCAAGTGTGACTGTGGTCCTGAGCCCAAGGACTGTCTGTATAAACAGCATGTCCTTGGGGATTTACCTCGGGCCTCTAATCTACTGCCTGGAGGCCTCTCAGGGCATCAAACAAATACTGAGGGAAAGAAGTAAGTGTGCTGGGGACCTCTCAGGAGCCACAGATCTGCTCCCACTTTGACACTAACTACACACAGTTAAAACATCACGGGCACTTTGAGTGTCATTTCTGGTCGATTATTTCACAATAGCAACAGCCAAAAAGATTCCCTCCTAATAGACCGGCTTGTAGACATATGCATTTTTGAAAACTCCTCCGCAAAGCTTTTAAACCCCCTCTCTGTCCAGAGTTTACAGTGTACTACTTCTATCTATACAAAGGTTAGACGTTACTAGAAATCCAGACACTAAGTTAGAAATCTCTTTTCACAAAAAGAGTGCCACCCTAGAGTCCAGTGAACTGGAGATCACAGAACTGTGAAAGCTATTAAGATCCATACTGCTCCATTCTGTCAAGCCCTAACAGCTAAATAAATAAAGCAAGTGTTAAATAAAGGAGGGGCTCCTATGGTTATACCTGACACACAAGCCAGCACAAGAGCATCCAAACCATAGCCTTGCATGGAAGATGCTTCTGAGGTGATGCCTGCTCAGCCTGAAGCCTGGGATTACCGTGTGCCACCAATGCAAACAACGCTCCTCATTCTGCACTCAGAAAGACCTCTCTGCTTCCCCAGCCTTAAACACACAGAGGACTTCCTGTAGCATGTGTGTTGCATTTGCAATGGGACTCTCACACCATTAATTTTACTGAACAGTTTTTATCACCGAGGCTGACAGAGCTGAACAGAACATGTGAGGCTGAGGTGAGCAAGGAAAAGCGATAGTTCCTTCTGATGACTCTTACTGATTGCCAACCTGACAGGCTCTCCAGCCAGCTAGGAGATAAGCCTCCAGGCACAGGGGTTATCTAGATTAGCTTAGCCCAGTGGGAAGCCAGTGAGGGATCATCTTGATTAGGTTAACTGAAGTGGGACGATCCACCCTAAAAATGAGTAGCGCCATCGGTGGCCTAGACTGCACAAGGAGAGAAAGCAAGTCAAACAAGGAGCATTCATCTCTCTCTGCTCCCTGACTTGAAAAGGTAATATAGCCAGCTCCTGTCAACATGACTTTCCTTTCATGATGGAATATATGCTGTAACTCTGACTCAAAACTAAGCTCATCTTTCCTTCCTTCCTCCCTTCCTCCCTCGTTCCTTTTGTCTGGCACTTTATGGCAACAAAAGGAAAACTAAGACAGCCATCATTCTCAAAAGGCAACAAACCACACATTTCACAGCCTTGCATATCTTGTATAATGAGCAAGACTCTAAATGTAGTCCAAAGCTGTATGCACTTATAGAAAAATGAAAATAATTTTTCTTTTTTTTTCTTTTTTTTTTTATTGGCTATTTTATTTACATTTCAAATGTTATCCCTTTTCCTGGTTCCCCTCCAGGAACCCCCTATCCCATCCTCTCCCTGCTTCTATGAGGGTGCTCCCTCACCCACCCACCCACTCCCACCTCCCTGCCCTGGCATTCCCCTACACCAGGGCATCAAGCCTTCCCAGGACCAAGAGAGTCTCCTCCCATTGATGTCCAACAAGGCCATCCTCTGCTACATAAGCAGCTGGAGCCATGGGTCCCTCCATGTGTACTCTCTGGTTGATGGTTTAGTCCTGGGAGCTCTGGGGGGTCTGGTTTGTTGATATTGTTGTTCTTCCTATGGGGTTGCAAACCCCTTCAGCTCCTTCAGTCCTTTCTCTAACTCCTCCATTGGGGACCCCATGCTCAGTCCAATGATTGGCTGCGAGCATCCACCTTGTATTTGTCAGGCTCTGGCAGAACCTCTCAGGAGACAGCTATATCAGGCTCCTGTCAGCAAGCACTTCTTGGCATCTGCAATAGCATCTGGGTTTGGTGTCTTAAATCAACAGAATTCCATCTGTAGGGATTGGTTCTGATGCTAATGCCCTGTTTCCCAATTGGTTCTTGAGCCATCAATAAAGACATCAGTGACCAATGACTGAGGATAGGGTGGGACATTTAGAGTTGCTCAGGAGGACACAGGCAGATTGGGGCCTGGGGGAGGGAGCCTGGAGGAGTGGCAGGAGATAACGCCTACCAGCCATGTGAATTTTTGGTTTGGAGTGGCTAATGGCCACTCTATCTGAATATGTCTGGGAAGGCAGGAGAGGTTTAGCTGTGCTCAATCATTGAGTTAGCAAAGGCATTCTAAGATTAACTGGTGTGTGTGTGTGTGTATGTGTGTGTGTGTGTGTGTGTGTGTGTGTGTGTGTGTGTGTGTGTGTGTGTGTGTGTGTGTGTGTTGTTTTTTATCCTTGGATTCAAGGTAATCTGGGCGGGGCCTGGTAACTCAGTCTATTCCTGGAGTTCAGGCAGGGTAGCAAAAGCTACACACAACAATCATCGCTTTCCAATATCACAGTAAATTAAGTCCCCCCAAAAAAGTAGCCAAAGGAACTCAGAGAGTGTTAACCTTTACGTGGATGTCAAGAACCCAAAAATGAACAATCCAGCAGCCATTTTGCCTTTTCTTCTCTACGACACTGACTGTAAGGAAGACCATCCATCCATCCATCCATCCATCCCCTCATTGTGTGAGCTCAGACTGACAGCATGGGGAGGAGCCTTGCCCTGCCTCCATTCCAGAGTCCCAACATTCCTCTATTGGGTCTCATGGCTACCAACCTGTGGCTGTCCCAAGGCCTGCCTTAAAAACCCAGATGCAAAGCTTGGTTGCTTCCCAAGATGGCACATCTAATACCCAGAGATGTACTCCCACCAAGCTCCACTGCAGCAGATCACCAATGACGAGAGAGAGGCTCATACCCACATCACCACAACAACCTGCCCACAATTATGCTGACTCCCGCCTAACCATGAACCACATTCTCTGGGTACCAAAGTAGCTCCTGTCTATAGCACTTCTACAAAGCCTGCTAGGATACACTTAGACCCTCCAGGGAAAGTCACATGAAACTTAAAAAGAGATAGGAAGGGCGGTGCAACCCAAATGCAGCCCCGTCTCAGTGACTGGCACCTCATCTCTGGCGCAGGTCTCGATGAATGGAGACACTACACATACACACACACACACACACACACACACACACACACACACACACACACACGGTTCTTTTCCCTTGGGGGATCATTACCTTTGTTGGTTGCTGCTTCCATGGCCACAGGTAACTGCATAAGGTAGTCCACCCTCTCTGTGTAGCGGACCTTTCTGGTCTGACAGCACTGAATTCGCTCCTCCACCAAAAACCGGAAAACATCACTTGGGTTTTCTGAGCCAATGCGATTCCTCTGAAGGTCAGATAATACCAGGTTAGCAGGTGCAGGGAAGTGAAGCTATGAAAGAAAAATAGCATAATTCTGATTCTGGCATCAAGGTCTTGCTTTACTGAGTATTATCAGAATGGACCAGACTAAGACACTGGGATTTATATAATGTCACCAAATGGGTAGTACTATTACAAAGCCATTAGAACCATAGAAGACAGATAGATGGGCATGGGTGTAATTAGATGAAGGAAGGAAAAGAAGCTAACGAACTAGAGGAAAAGATACTGTCCTTGGAAAATCGAGGTATGTTTGATACAATTTCAAATGCAAACTTTATGTAAATAAAGAAACAATGGTGTATTAGGATACTTTAGGATATGAGCATCCTTCCAACAGATTAAGGGGAAACACTGCTCACAAACACAGAGAATTCACAAATGATTGGTAAATCACTGAAGGGAGGGTCGGCTGCCAAAATGTTAACAACGGAAGTTGCTACTATGGCAACTCGGATTTTCTCCTGAGTTTTCTCCCTTTTCTATTCAAGACACTTTTATAACCAGGGGGGAAGGCTGCTGGTTTGGTTTGGTTTGGTTTGGTTTGGTTTGGTTTGGTTTGGTTTGGTTTGGTTTGGTTGGTTTGGTTTGGCTTGGTTTGGTTTAAGGTGAAGGAAAGGCTTTACTCAGGAATTCTTCATGGTTTCCATAGGATTCAGCTCTGTTGCATTGGAAGTGGGATCGCTTAAGTGGTACCTGGTATCAAGTACCTGGAGGAGCTCTCAGGGGGCTCTGTCCAGAGACCAATCACAGTTGGGAATTGGCCTGGTGTGGTGTATATGAATGCTAAATTTTGACCCCCAAATATGGTTGCTCTCAGACAAGTGAATTCTCTTTGCTGTGTAAAGCTTGCTCCCCAATTTAAAGCTATTGGTTAAATAAAAGTGGCTACACCCAATTACTGGGGAGAAGAGAAATAGGTGGGGCTTTAGTTACTGGGATTGGGGTCACAGGCAGGGACCACAAGGAGAGTGAAAGGAGGAAGAAGGGAGAGGAGAAGGAGAAAAAAGAGAAAGAGAAGAAGAAAGCATGAGGTCTTCATTAGACATGATGGACCAGGAGCACGTGCCCAAGTGAAATGGGCCCTGAGGACAGACTACTAGAGCAGAAATAACCCAGGTGAAATTCCAACAGCAAGTACTGGGGAAGGCAGCTGGGGAAGTAGCCAGTCTAGCTCTAGAAAGAAAGATTGGGGTAATCCCCTCAGTAATTATGCTAACGCTGAATAAATACATCCTAGCCTCAGTCTCTTTCATTTAGAAGCTAGCCAGGGATAGGAATAAATTTATTAATTTATATTTGATATCCAACATAACAGCTTAAATCTAAACCTAAAAAGTTCCATGTGAAGACAGTTTAAGCACTCCCCAGGAACAGAGCAGTATCCTAACTCTGTATTTCACAGATGGCCCAGTCCAGCGTGGCTGGGACACAAAGCTGGGACAACAGTGGTAGCAAACTAACTCATGGGTTCAGAACTGTGGGGCAGGTCCTAGTTAAAGGTGGAAGACTAAAATGCCTCTTGTTTGTAAGCTGAAGGACAGATGGAGGGGCAGGGGGCCATGGCCAAGCACGGCAGAACATCTGAGCTGAAATGTAGACTAGGAGACACACAGAAGATATCCAAAGCAACGGAACTTTTGATCATGTAAAAAATGTTCAAAAATCATGCTTTTATGCTAAAGAAAGACAGACACTGGGTATAAAACAACATAGACATAATGCTTCAAAAGGAGAGAAAAAGAAAAATAGATAAAAATGTTTTCAAAGGTACGTAGATACTAAAACAAGCAAGCAAATAAATAAACTGAACATAATCAAAAATTAAAAATTTAAACAATAAGTCTTCATATATATATATGTATATATATATATTTCCATATTAAAAGATGGAAAACACTGTAAAAGGGGGCATTTTGACCCATATAAATTTTCTTTGATTGTTAACATACAAATAATATGTTCAGTAATAAATATACTTCTATGTATCCTTTTTAGAAAGATCAAACTAAAACTGACTTAGATAAAGAAAGAACTGATGAATCGGATCAACATATATATGTAATAACTTCAGAATGTAAAGCAGAAAATGTGTTATGCTGGGGAGGAGATTTTACATTTCTTCCAATAGAAAAAGAAAAACTGTCTCCCATCCTAAATGATAAAAGTCAGATTTGACAGGGGGAGGCCTCCTGAAGATCTTGGCTACAGACAAAAGGAACGAGATCAAGAAGACCAAACATGACAGGTAACCAGATTACATGAATATCTATGTGTAATCAATCAATAAACCTTGTTGGCTACAAAATCCTCAGGACTAATCATAAAAACTTATACTGCAGTTTAGTTACAGTCCAAACTAGCTTATAAAAGAGATAGATATGCTTTACCTGCTGAAACAAAGACCAAAGAATCTCCATTAACTGTTCTATGCACCTTGCACCACATTCCACACATATGTTAATACAGAACTGTATATGCTGAGGGCCATGCAGGAGGAACGAAAAACTGCTTTAGAACTCACGGATTGCTGTCCAATGGTTAGCACAGCCTTGATGGGTGTGCCTTGGTGAGGCGTGGCCCCAAGGACTCCATGTCCTGTTATGGAGTTCTGCTCTGCTCATTGCCCTCACATCCCTCTGGATCTAAGAATTGTATGAGCACTCTAAGGGGGATTCTAGCCCCTCACTGGGCACTCACAGTCATAACACTTGACCTCTTTCAGGCATTGCTGCTGGAGCAGATTAATGATTCAATCTCTACCCTAGGAAAGAACTTAGAGATGGAGATTCTCAGTTATGACCTTAGAAGGTATTTGGAAAACTAAAATTGTTAGTGGAGTTAGGTTAAGATGTTTTTGCTACTGGCTCTGATGTAGACTATCTTGGGGAACAATGTGAAGTTCAGAAAGGCACACTCTTAATAGTTAACTCAGGAATTTTTTATCATCAGGGAACGAGAACAGTGGCAGCACTGGCTGACATGGCTCTCACTGAGGCTGCACTGGTGATGACTGAGTCCTTCTACCGAGTCCTCCCCTCAGCTTCCTGATGTGATTTAATAAGAATTTCTGATGAGTAGTCTGAATTCTAAAGGTTTAAAGTAGACATGACTGATTTTTATATAAAAGTTTAGATTTGTAATTCTTTCAAGATTCTCACAAGATTACTTGTAAAGATAAGTAATACAATAATTGCTCCTTTCTTTGCAACCACAGATTGCTGCCTGCCAGTAAGAGAGGGACTGAGAAAACTACTCTGCTTGCTCATGCTTTGTTCATCTATAACAAGTTGCTTAGGTACGAATGTACAGAGGACTTTGGGGATAATTTATTTTCTTTACCTGTACTACGTAATCTTATTTCTTACAAACTTTTGGGGAACGTACTGTTTTTTCATAACCATTCACTAAAAGAAAAGAAAATATAATCACGTTGTAATTTTACATTGCTTGGAAGATTTTGCTGGGATGTGTAAGCTATGGGAGAAAGAATAGAGTAGTTGGAACTTTGTTCCTTCTATCTGTCAACTGTATGTTTGTATGTGTATGTGTGTATGTGTGAGATGCTTGGAGCCTGCTTGTTGGAGCTTTGCTCCAGCTATCCACTGTGCGAATGTGTATGCCTGTCTGTCTGCAGGTCTGTCTGCATGTCTATATGCATGTAAACATGAATGTATGTATATATGCATGTATGTATATATGTATTTATGTGTATGAAGTTACTGAAGTCTGCCTTTTCCTCCATCTACTCAGTTTGTATGTATGTGTACATGAGATTTTTCTCTCTTTCCTTTTCTTTCTTGCTGGCTCCAAGGAGTTAAAAGAGTTCCGAGTTTTTCGCTGGCCACAGGAAATGCCAGCCCCAAAGTTTTTTATCCCCCTCAGAGAAAAGTCTGCTGAGTAATTTCTCTAATCACTAGCTGCCATATGCAGCAATCCCTGTTGATATCTGGACTGACCCCTGAGAGCAGCTCTAAGCACTGACCCCCACCGCTGCCTGCCTTGGTTTATCTCCTGGGTGCCAAAGCTTTTCATTGGTATGTATATTTCTTTTGAAAGCTTATATGTTCACAGAGAAGAGCAACCAGACAAACAGTCCTGATCCACCCTCAGGAATGCTGAGATGCTGAGGCATACTGTTTCAGCACCCTGCTGTTTCCTCAAAAGACTTGCTTCCAGGACAACTTCAAAGCAGCTAGTGCAAATTGTCCAACATCACAGGCTATTCCTGCCAGAACTTCATTTAAAGCTGCACTCTCTCAGTATACAGAACTAGACAACAAACACTACAGCTAGGTTTCTCAAGACTAAACATTATTCAAATCGGGGGGGGGCAAAAATTAATTCTTCACCCCAGATCAGCAAGAAGCAATTTTAAGAGAGCAATGTCCCATTCACTTAACGTGGAGTGGGTAGCTTTTGGTTGTTCTATTGGGTAAAAGATGCTTTTCGTTATAAAAGGGTTGGTTACAATTTATTAAATGTTCTTGATGAGGAAGAAAGCAAGGTAAAAGAGGTTAGACCTGGGGATTTCTCACCTTTTCTTTCTCTATCCTTCTTTCCTTCTTATGTGGGGGGAAGGGGTTGAAAAGAGAAAGAGGGGACATAGGAATATTATAGCAGTAATAGAAAAAGGGGGTAGATATGGAATCTACTCTTAAACCAAAGAACGCTTTATAGCCAATAATCTTACATTACTATGGATCTTTATATACTGATACATATTTAGGTTACATTTTGTTACATTGATATAAATCTTTGTATATTGATGCAAAGATAAGGGTTGTTTTTGTAATAACATACTATGTATACATGTTTTCAATTCTTATTTGATAAGATACTTACTAATGTAAAGTTCTAGTCCCTTTTAAAGCTACTATTATAAATTTTTAGGATAATTAAGAAGTGCAAGTTAATAATCAAATAGTCAAACCCATGGTTGTGTTAGATACTAGACGAGTTTATCACAAAATTGGCTTCCTAGGTTGAACAGAGTAAGTAACTAAAAACAAACAAAGTTTGCCTATTCAGATATGCTAAGAATAGATACATGGTCTTCAAAAACATCAGAGACTTATAAAATATGTCATTTAAAGATGTTTTTATTAATTTAAGGCCTTTTGACAATGAGTCATGTCAGCTCCAGGCATTACCCCATTCTACTTGAAAGAAGACATAAGCATCGAAGAACCTCCATTTGGAGTTTGCTTCAAAGATAGCAAGCTGCCACTGGGAAAAACTGCCCTTGCTCTGACTGCAGACAAAATGCTGTCGGAAATGGGCAAACATGATGCAGGAAAGTCAACCACTAAACTCTGCCAAGAGAGGGTAAGAAAACCTTCATAATTCCTGCTCCACAAAAAAGTCTGTCCAATATTCTGGGACAGAAGGCTAAAGATAGATGCTGCAACATTTTAGAGACATTCTGGGGGAATGTTCAGGCAGCCAACTTTCTCTGTCATTTCTATAACTTTTGGAAGCTGCTTGTCTGCACTTCCTGCATACTCTGGAAATACTTATTCCTTCTCAGGTCTCTGATGGGGTTGAAGACTAGATAGTTACAGTCTTACAATTAAGCTTAAATTGTTTAGGATTAAAAAGATGATTCTAGGTCTAATAAAATGTTTTTAGGTTAGTAATACAAGTTATGATAGAAAATGATTTAGGTACAGAACTCTAAACACAGCAATACAGGATAGATAATAAAATACTTTATCCAATATTGCAAATTGCAAATGGACTAGACATTATAAATGTAACTCCTACCTAATAGTTTTCATAATTGTTTCATAATTGTTACATGTCATTTATTACTATAAGAGAAAGAGGCTTTTCATTTAAACAAGAAGGAGGAAATATTGGGGGTTGGTCTGGAGCTGTATATAAAAATGCTAAATTTTGAACCCCAAGATCTAGTTGCCCCCAGACAAGTGAATTCTCACATGTACCAGCCTTTGCTGTATAAACCTTGCTCCCCAGTTTAAAGCTATTGGTTCAATAAAAGTGTCTACAACCAATTACTGGGGAGAAGAGAGGTAGCGAGGCTTTGGTTACTGGGATAGGGGTCACAGGTAGGGACCACGAGGAGAGTGGAAAGAGGAAGAAGGGAGAGGAGAGGAAGAAAGCAGGAGGTCTCCATTAGACCTGATGGACCAGGAGCACATTCACGAGTGAAATGGGCCCTGAGGACAGACTGACGGAGCAGAAATAACCCAGGTGAGACTCAAAACAGCAAGTACTGGGGAGTGCAGCTGGGGAAGTAGCCAATCTAGCACTCAAAAATAGATTCAGGGTAATTCCCTCAGTAATTATGCCAAAGCTGAATAAATAAATCTTAGCCTCAGTCTCTTTCATTTGAAAGCTACCCTGAGATAGAAATAAATTTATTAATTTACAAAACGCACCAATATAACACACACAGCATGAGAGGCATACTATCCAGCAGCACCTGGAACTTAAATTTAAGTGGCTGCCACATCAAGTATGCATAACAGAGACAGCCACCAAGAGGCCCAGTGAGTGACTGAGGTGAAGAGAAGGGGACATTCGATCAAGCCATCACCACAACAGCTTGGTGCATTTCTGACCTTCCCAATGGATTCTCTCAAGACTTACCTCTACCAGATTGACCAAGTGCAAGAAAAACTCCTGGGCATCCTGCTGTCTGTTGGAGGAGAATTCCGGGTGGCTCTTGCTGACAAAGGCCTTGAACATGCGTGGAGAAATCCCATTCTGCTGAGGCTACAGTACAAAGACAAAACCATCTTATATATGTGAAAACCTGCTACTGTCATTCTGCAATAAAATGACTCCTGGTGACATACTGCTATATTCATAGATCAGAGCCTCACTCAGCCCACATCAGAGAAGCTTCTTGACATAGCTGGTGATTAACCATCTGGACCCATCATGTGGAGACCCAAAACTGGACAGTGGCAGAGAGTGAGGGACTTTATAAAGTGCCCAGTCCTAAGTCTTTGTCAAACTCTTCCCTTCAAGGCTCAGGGATCTATACAGAAGAGGGAGCAGAAACATTGTAAGCACCAGAAGTGCTGGACAACCCCAAGGAAACAATGTCTTGCGACACTGCAGGACTGATGTACATATGAACTCACAGAGACTGTGACAGCATGCACAGGACCTGCAGAGGCTCAGCCAAGGTAAAATCCCAGCACAGAGAGAGGGGAGTGGATGCATGATCCCACCTCTAACACAGAAACTGTCTGCAATGATACTTGCCGATAAAAAGAAAGAAAATCAATTTTCTTCAACGGAGCATCACTGGATATATCAACAACACTCCAGGGCAGGCACTATGACCAGGAGTAGTCAGCAACACAAAATAAACTCCGTGTTTTCTTTTGTTTTAAAATTTTGTCTTACTGGGTTTTTTGTTTGTTTGACTTTTGGGTTTTTGTTTTGTTGTTTTGTTTTTAGAGAAAGAACATGAAGTTGGGTAAGTAAAGAAGATCTGAGAGGAGTTGAAGGAGGGGAAAGAATATGGTTGAAATACAGTGTATGAAATAAGTAAGTAAATGAAAACACGAAATTAAAGATAATCAGTAGCCAGCCCCTCCCCCCCATATACATTTGAAGCCTAAATGGCAAGGTGGTTGGGTCTAACTGTGAATTCTACCTTTCCAATGAGAAAAAAGACGTTAACCATGACAAAAGGCAGTATCTACAGGGTACTTAGCATGTATCAGATACTGTTCTATAAACTATGTGAGAGCATGGTTGGCTCAATCAGTAAAGTGTTCATCTAGCATGTATGAAGCCTAGGGCTCCACCCCCAGCACCACAGAAAGCAGGTGGGGTGATGCTCATCTGTAATCCCAGCACTCTGGAGGTAGAGGCAAGAAGATCAGACATTCAATGACACCCTTGGCTGCAGAGCAAGTTCAAGACTAGCCTGGGATCCATGAGACTGTCTAAAAATACATAGACACATATGTATACATATGTGTGTATGGATAGATACAGAAAGGGACGCATGCATACCGAGCTCTTCATGCCAAAGCCTTACATAAAAACCAATTAAAACTCTAAATATGGACTCAGAGGTAAGGACAGTGGGTGGCCAAGGACCCACTTTGTAAACAGTCATGAAGCCCACCATCTTGGTTATAAGCTGCCTCTTGACCACTCACTTTGTAAAATGGTGGTGCAGAGTCTCCAAATTAGCAACCGCCAAGGGAACCTATGGTATGACTAGGAAACTGTATTTACTTTCTCCATCAGTAAGTAAAAATGAGACTAACTAAAATTAGAGGGAAGACCACAGTGCTCAGACTCTCTCCCAGATGCTTATGCATGACTTTGCAACATGCAGGCACACAGCCAGACAGTGTTTACTCGCTACCCCAGAACCTGCTGTTTTCATTAATAAGAAGGAAGAGGGCCAGCTGGAGGCCTCCAATATCAGAGCAATGGCTGATGATATTTCTGACCACACACACATCTCAACCTGTCCCTAACACAAGATTACAAGAGAGTTGCTGGTCAGTTTTAGCACTGTGGAGTAGTTGCAGAGAGGACTGTTAGTATTATTGCTCTGAATAACTGACACGGTAGGAATGGATAAGTGCTCAGCATGAAGGCAGCACGGATGTACCAGTGCCATGAGTGGAAAGTTCTACCGGCAGCCACACTTCAAGCCCTACTGTGAAAGTGCTAACGCTGTGTCCTAGACAGTCTTTTCTCCTCCTGTTTGTTTTATCATCTGACTTAAAACAACCAGATTGAAGCTGGCTAATTATGGTTCTGGAATAACATGGTGGAGGAAAACAACCTGGAAAAGACACTGTGGCTATGGTTTGGTTCACTTAGAAACATCAATCACTATCTTGTATTTATGTGCAATTAAATGTGCTTTCTCTTGTTAAAAAAAAGAAAGAAAAAAAAAAAAGACAAGAATGTTACATTCGCCCAACAAGGTAAATACAAATTAAAGAAAGCAAAGCTCCATACTTAAAGCTAAAATCCTACCACCTCTCGTGCAGCAGGATACTGGTTACCTCAGATGACATAAATCCCACAATGGTGCCAAAGTGATTTAATTTGGGAATCAGATAAGCTGTCCAGGACACTGTTTCTCGGAATTCACAACTACTTCAAATATGCTATTTGCAGGGGGGGAAGATTCGAAAGCACTTGTCTATCAAGCAGGAGAATCTGCATTGGGTCCTCAGATTTAAATAAATAAATAAACAAACAAATATCAAGAACAAATGTTTAAGGACATGGTAGAGCACAGATCAGATACTAGGCTAGAGAGATGACTCAGCAGCTAAGAGTGCTTATTGCTCTTTCCATGTTCAGTTTCCAATTTCCAGCACCCACATACTGGACTGCTCACAACCACTTAATCCCAGCTCTGGTCTCCACTAGCACTTGCACATGCTTGCACACGTGGACACACACACACACACACACACACACACACGAATAAAAGTAAAATCTTCTCTGAAAGAAATTCCAATACTAGTTGTTGGCTGGTCTTGTCAATGTGACACAAACTTAGACACATCTGAGAAGAGTCCAGCATAATTGAGACAATGACTCTCTAAGAATGGCCCATAGTCAAGCCTATCGACAAGGCACTTTTGTTATTAGTAATTGATAAGGAAAGACCTAGCCCATTATGGATGGTACAACCTCTGGGCAAATGGTCCCAGAGTGTATAAGAAAGCAGGGTGAGTAAGTAATGAGGAGCAAGCCAGTAGCAGTATCCCTCCATGGCCTGTCTCAGTTCCTGCCTCCAGGCTTCTGCCCTGCTTAAGTTCCAGTCCTGATTTCCCTCAGTGATGTTACCTGGAAGGGTAGGACAAAATAAACCCTTTCCTCCCCAAGTTTCTTTTGGTCCTGGAGATTTATCACATCGATAGAACCCATAACTAAGACACCGGGAATCTTTTTTCATAGATGAAATGGTTAACTGAGATATTACTAAAAAATCTAGGATTTCCTTTGGTCTGTAGCAGATGATTTTATATCAGGATGCCTACCTATCAGAAATGAATCAAGATACAAGACAAAAGGCAGAGGTGAGACGTGAAAAGCCCATGCTAATGAGCTAGCTGGTAATCTGAATACTTGAAATGCCCCATCCAAACAAGTGCAGGAGCAAGATCATGCAGTTGTCAAGAGCAGCCAACAGCAGCTGCACAGGGACCAGATGGCCTGAGGCAACTCCAAAATCCACAGTGCTCCACCTTTGTAAGATCTTTCTGCTTGGATTTCGGTTTCCACACAGGAAGAGCCTGGCGCTCAACAAGCATGGTGTGATGTGAGCTCCCAGCAAAAAATAGTTCCCCCCACCTCCCCACGGTCAACAGAAGCAGAGAGAGCTGCTGTGAACTACAGTCTATTTGAAAAATTGTTTCCAACCCAGAACATACCACACACACACAATCAATTCAACCTCTACCCCGAATGTCACAGGAGCCATACAGATGTGAAACCAAAGACGCCCACCCTGCAGACAAGACGTTCTCTCCACTGCCAGGGAGTGCACCATACCTCACAGTCATGGTTTTTCCCTTTTAGCTTTGTTTGTTTTTGGCAGAACCTCATTTAGCCCAGGTTGGCCTTGAGCTCACTATGTACCTTGAATTTCTGATCCTCCTGCCTCCACCTCCTTTGTTGTCAAACAGAGTCTAGTAATGCAGTCATGTGAAGAGAATTCTGAGTGCTTGTGAGAAAACTCCAAGAAAAAAAGACAAGAGCCTTATGTCCTCAGTTTCTTTAAACACAGAACTGTTCCTGGAATGTGTTTCCCTGCTCCTCCCAGGCATAGCAGATAGGAGGAAGTGTACTTCACTTTACTCATTACTTCTTGCTGTTGCTGTTCAATTAGATGTTCAAACTAGACTTTATATACCTCTGTGGAAAAACATGTTTTTGCCACTTGTGTCTTGTTCTTGTAATTGTATAGAGATTGAATTTGTGAGAACTTTACTCGTGTGATTTTTCTTTAACCCTCAGAGTATAAATTGTCTTATGTTCTGAATAAACTTGGCTGTTGCGTGCGACTTTAGTCTGTCTCATTTATCAGTTCCATTCCCTGATATCCCAAGGCTTGAGACCTGTGGCACTCTGGAAGGATCACAGTCCTGTAACACCACACTCAGTCTATGCAAGGCTGGGAATGGAGCCCAGGGCTCTAAGCATGTTAGGCCAGCACTCTGCTAACTAAACGTCCCAAGCACTTTGGGATCCTTTTTTCTAGACCACTGGGTTCTGGTTCTACACTGCAGGAAAGGGTTTTCTAAGTCATCTAGACCAAACCCAAATGCCAGGAGCATTAAACAGGTCACAAGTCACAGGGATTGGAGTCACCTGGGAATCATGTCCTTCCATGCACAGAAGGTCTGTCAGTGGGTCCAGCTGCCACTGACGGACTAGGGCTTCCATATTATGTCGAACCAAGAAAACATATTCAGCAGCCAAATTACAGCCCAAGTATGGCCAGTCATACCTCAGACAGACAGAGCAGAGGCTCCCACCTGCCTATCAAGGACATCATGATAGTAGCCAAATGCAGTTTTATTTCCAGACACTGTTAACCTGGAGAATTTACTCTTCCTCAAACAAGGAGATTGTAAAAGCATAAAATACACACAAATTTACCATCGTTGGATAGCAGACTCCTGAAAGTCTCACACACACACACACACACACACACACACACCTGCAGCCATTTGAAGGTTGTGGTTCCATGTTCTGTATTCAGTCACACAGCCATTCAGGACCAGACTTCTTGTCTCTACCAGACAAGGCAGAGGCTGCCTCCAAGAAAGCCACCCCAGGCCCAGCACAGCCTGAACAATGTCCCAGAATAATGAGATCAAAACACAGTTTTTAAAATTAATCATCATCCCTTCCAAGTTTCATAGAAGCTAGAGAAAGAAACCTGAGTGAGGGAAACCTCAGCTTGGGCCACAGGGCCCCACAGGTAATCAGCGCCGGGACAAAGATCCCTCTCAGGAGATCGCAAGACCCAGGAGAGGGCCAAAGACACGCCCCACAGCTCACCAGGTACTGCCCGAACCCGCGAGACACAGGGACGGAGGTAGGCGGGCCTAGAAACCCCCCTGGATCCCAAAAGCGGGCAGCTGTGGCAGGAAACTTCTGCCTGGGACACTAGGATTCCATAGACAAGCAGCCCCGGGAGAAAATTCTCTCTCCCAGGAACGAGGAAAAGCCTTCAGCAGGGGCAACACGAGCCTGAGAGCTCACTGACTCTGCCCCCTTTCCGCGGGCCACAGAGACTGAAGGTCAGCAACTTC
>CM052704.1:18303774-18333761 GCA_028551405.1 Uromys caudimaculatus | reverse complement strand
AGTATTGTTACAGTGTTGGCCATCACCTGTCAGTATTGTTACAGTGTTGACCATCACCTCTCAGTACTGTTACAGTGTTGGCCATCACCTGTCAGTACTGTTACAGTGTTGACCATCACCTGTCAGTATTGTTACAGTGTTGGCCATCACCTGTCAGTACTGTTACAGTGTTGGCCATCACCTCTCAGTACTGTTACAGTGTTGGCCATCACCTGTCAGTATTGTTACAGTGTTGGCCATCACCTGTCAGTATTGTTACAGTGTTGGCCATCACCTGTCAGTATTGTTACAGTGTTGGCCATCACCTGTCAACATTGTTGCAGTGCTAACTCCCAAAGCATAGGCTGAGGTTCTTTAAATCCCAGAACACTCAGCAGACCTGGTTTATGCACCCATTTACTTGGATGGAAAATGTTTCCTACTTGCACCTCATACTTTTGCAACCACTTTTCTTTAATGAGTTCAAATAATTCCCTGACGAGAAGTCTGGGAAGGAGAACGACAAGTTTGAGGCCAGCCTAAACTATGTAGTAAGTTCTGTCTCAAAAAAACTGTCTCAAAAAAAAATCAATAATAATAACAACAATACTAATTCCATGAAATTTGGAAACAGAAAAATTCTCCAAATGGGAAACCAAAGAATTCTAACATGCCCTAACGACTAGCCCTCAACCATAAAACGAAAGGAAAATTCAGCCAGCTCACAGGAAAGCAATGGTCAGACCTGAAGACCAACTCTTGAAGGCTTGAATAGGAAGGCTTTGATCAGTGAGCTCTGAGGCAGGTTAACTCCATCACGGATAATCACAAAGAGGAAAGAAAGAAGACTCAGGTCTTTATTCATCTACAAACATCATCCCATCTTAGAGCAGAGAAGAAACAGACACAAAAGAAAGCTGAAAAGATGGAAATCCAGGGCTGGGTGCTGCTCTAGATGTAAGTTTATAAATCCATGATGACAAGATGATGTATCATCATGGCCACTGCTCAGAATTTAAGTTTTGTGTTGTGACTTCATATTATGTCCCTTTTCCATCACAAAATGGTGGGAGGAATGAATGATGTGTACAGATGTGGCCCAAAGCTAACCATTTAGAGAAGATGTGTTGGGGGAGGAGAAAGACAGAGCAGCTGGCTGTCCAGGCAGGCATCTGACCTTCTGGAGACACGAGAATCATCATCACTGGGCTCGTACCACAGGCAGGGTTTTATTTTGGGTTTTTTTTTTTTTTCTTTTCACATTTTTGTCTATCTATCTACATATTCATATGTTTATTTACTTACTTGTGTGCAACCATGCAGACAGACAGATAGACAGACACACACATACACATTTTCAGGAGACACTCTTGCAGGCCACAGCACACCTATAGAGATGAGAGGACAACTTGCGGGAGTTGTCTCTCTCTTTCCACCATGTGGGTCCTGGGAATCAAACTGTTCAGTAATCACGTTGTCGGGCTTGGCAGCAGACCTTTTACCACTGAGCCAGATCTCCCTCCAGTCCGCTGATTTCTTGTAATATACTCATCCCTAAGTAGTACTAACAATACTCACAATCAATTCTAGGGTTGCCTCTTACCATCTTAATGGAGGATTCAATATGCACATTACTTCTTCAATGCTATTTCCTGCTTAGATCCCCTTAGCCATGAGATACACAAAAACAAATAATTTTTATTCACGCTTTACTGAAAGCCACGGGGCTAAATACCTTAGGCTCATGAATCACCACAAGACTAGCACCATCAACATCCCCAAGACAAGGCATCTCATGTACTCACCAGGAGGCAAACTCCAGGTCTCAGACCTGAGCTGAGACAAATGTGAGATGCCAGTCATGCAAAGCCACACTCACCTGCCCCATCAGGTGTGATGGTGCCCAGCTTCACGGCCAGAGGATAGCCCATGTCTCTGTAATGCTCCAGTGCATGCCCATTGCCTCCTGAGCTGTCAAAAAACCACTTCCCACACAGAACAGAGCCGTCAGTCAGATTCAACCAAAGATTCTCCCGCAGGTCACATCGGGCACACTTCCAGCCACTAGAAAGTCATCAGAGAACAGTCAGAACAGTTAGTACATGGGGAAACGTTGACATGTGAAAAATGAACAGTGTCTCCTACTGGCTGCACTTCCCCAGCGTTCTTATCCAGAGTATTACTGGTCCCCTCCAGAGCCCAGGACCACCCAGTGCCCTTCCCGCCTCCGAGACTGGGCCATAGACTGTAAGTATCTCCAGTGTGGCTCTTTAAAAAAAAAATGGCATATGACATGAAGGGCAAGAAAGAGGCCATGTCCTCCAAATCCCCACTTGCAGGACAGAGGCTCCTGAGTAGGGTGCAAAAGCGGAGCATCCTATGGGAAAGACATTTCCGAAGCCTCACACACAGAAGCCTCACACACACATGGTAAAACTGATATGGATAAAAACTATGCTGTAGTCAGTTTGGGCACATCCCAGGAAGGGCGGTGTGTTAAAGGCATGGTCTTCAGTGTGGTGTTATGAAGCCAACATGGTTTGGAAGCTGTTACATGGACATAATGTACCATTTCAGTGGTTGTCTAAATATTTATGTTTGGGGTTGTAGATTATTGATACAATCAACTTGGGTCAATGATGTTTGTCTTTGCAGTGGGCGGCAGGGAGCACGGAGAATAACTGGTCAACAGCACGCTGAGGACAGGAGACTGTAGAACACCTAGCTATGCATGGGCTTCTACAATATATCCTCTGAGGCTCACAATACTGAAAAATGAACATGAGATGTGCAGTGTTGTGGAATACTGTCTTCTGGGTATGTCACAGCCACTGCTGCACTCCTGAATTCATAGTGGCTGTGACTACAAGATTGGGCCCACTCCATCACGGGGTAGGAAGGCACTCATGAGGGCTGCCCATCCCTGAGAACTTACAGGAAATTAATAGGCTTGGGGAGGGAAAATATTCTTCAATGGCATAGTCATTGGTAAGATGCCACTGCTCCTGTAAATAACCCATCACCTGTGCTCCTCTAAGCAGCCCTAACTAAGCTCATGGAGTCCCAAAAGAGAAAAGCACTGACGGAGAAGGGACTGGTTTGGAAGATGAGGGCAATCTGCAGGAGTGACAGGGGATGCAAGGGGCTAACAGGAGTGAATGTGAGCCAACGATTACATATGTGTATGAAAACATCATAATAGTGCTGGCTAGTTTTTATGTCAACTGACACAAGTTAGTGTTGTTTTGGAAGAGGGAACTATAATTGAGAAAATGCCTCCATAAGATTGGACTGTGGGCAATCAATTTTCTTGATTGACAGTTGATGTGGGAGGGCCTAACTCATTGTGGGTGGTACAACCCTGAGTGTATAAGAAAACAGGCTGAGGAAGACATGAGGAGTTAGCCGTGAACAGCATTTCTCCAAGGTCTCTGCTTCACTTCCTACCTCTGGGCTTCGGCCCTGCTTGAATTCCTACCCTGATTTCCCTGAGTGATAGATTCGTTACCTGGAAGTAGAAGATGAAATAAGCCTTTTCCTCCACAAGTCACCTTAGGCCATGGTGTTTTAACACAGAAATAGAAACTAACTAAAGCAATCAAACATGAAACCTGGTATTATGTGAGATAAATATATTTTGAAAATGTTTTAAAGAGGTATAGCTGAAGAGAAAGTTCTGTGTTCACTGAGTGTACTTTTTATTTTTAAGATTTATTTACTTTTTTTTATGTGTACAGTGTTTTACCTGCATGTATGAAAGTATATTGTGTGTGTGCCTGGGGCCATTGGGGGCCTCTTGAACTGGAGTGAGAGACAGTTTTAAGCTGTCATGTGGGTGCTGAAATCCAAACCCAGGTCCTCTGCAAGAGCAGCAAGTGCTCCTATCCACTGAGCCATCATCCCAGCCCCCACTGGGAAATACTTTAAAAGGGAACATTAGAACTCAGGACCCGCCTCTTCTCTCTTTCCACCCACCATGAGCTAAACAGCCTGTCCCACCACAGGTACCCTTGCTTGATATGTTATATATCACCACCACCTAAAAGCAACGGGGCCAACTAACCACGACTGATGCCTCTAAAACCATGAGCCAAGACTAACTCCCCTTTATAATGCTGATCTACCTCAGGAGTCTGTTATAAAATGACTGACATACCCTACCACACTACAATTCTAAATTAAGAAAATAAGTGAACCAAATTGCACACTAAACGCCAGTTATGTGTTAAATGATTAGCAGAAAGCTCCATCATCTGATTCTAGCAAATTCTGCTCAGTATCAGTGTAACCATCCTTCTTCTATGGGGGTAGAAAATAAGGCCCAGCAGTGATCTGCCTCACCAAAAACTACTGTCTTAGGAGAGAAAGTAGAGTGGTCACAGGTCAATGAAACTGGGGATATCTCTAAGTGTCACTTGCTCTTCCTCTGAGACCTGCCTCCAGAGATGCTACTGAATCCCTGAGAGCATTCTGGCCTCCTGGAGACAGCCCAACACTGTCTCAAGTCAGGCCCCCTAGACTGAACTCAGATCTAGATGTGTGGGAGATAAGTCCAGCAGAATAAGAAAGACAAATAAGAAAGTAGAACACCAGAGCAAGATATGTCAACAAGCAACCGCCACGGACACCTGGCCCTTAGGCCTGGTGAGGACCTCTAGTGGATATGTGTCCCCCAAGGGGGCAGGAGGCATGGGTTCTGATCCACTCACTCTGCTGCCAATGTGAGTTCGAGGACAATAGCTTCAACTGGCATGTCTGACAACCCCACGCACTGCTTAGCAGGTGCTGCAGGTAGAAAGTCCCTGACTTGCACGTGTGTGCAAGCACCAGTTTTGCTGCAGGGCAGCACCTGGGCTTAGGCTGAGGGCTGAGAGGACCCAGCACCTGCTGCAAAGGTCCAAAAATGTTCAGAGAGAAGTTTTTATCTCTTTGGTTTTTATTTATTTGCATGTTTTCTTTCTTTTGTAAAATAATTTTTAAAGTTAGCATACAAGATGGTGGGTCTCATTATGACGTTCCACACACATGAATGTGTATTATTTGTTCTGGAAACTCTTCCCCCACGGCGCTCCCCCATGCCCCTTCCTCTCCTTGTGTTTTCATACCATGTGTGCTCCATCACCTCTGTTTTACTCTGTCACTAAGGATCTCTTCCTGCAGTCCCAATCGCCTTTCAAGCCTCATGATCTGTACATACAGAAATATACATGTGCACGTGTGTATGTGTGCACACACGTACATAAATTTAACTCTAAGTCCACATATGAGAGAAAACATGAGGGATTTTGTCTTTCAGAATCTGAATGATTTCTAATAAAAAAAATTTCCATTTCTCAGTGGATTTGTAATAAACGGCATCAGGTAAGAAAATATAAAACTGCTGGCTCAGAGAAAAGGTAGAAAACCAGGTGTTGCTTTGACTAGTTTGGAGACTAAACTTACCTTTTGCTAGCAGACTCTCACCTGGGAGGAATCCTGACCCCGTTGTCCAGTTGCATGAGGTTGCTGGCATACTTTGATACTGGCACTTCGTTTTCCCACGTGTCTGGATCCTGCTTCCTGTACGGGGACTTTGAGCTGAGCACGGCATCACATGCAATTGTTACCTGAAAGACAAAGCCAACACTGAGAACTCAGCATCTAGAAATGAACACAGAAGCTTATTTTACTAAACGCGGCCTCACTGCGGATCTCAATGACCCCACAGTGAGGTCTGTTCCCCTCCATCTAGCTAGATTTGAGCCAGGCCTTGGAGACAGATGGTGACTAGAGAACGAGGGAGCACATTCACTCATCAGCTCAAGCTTCGAGTTCACATAATCCCTACGACTCAGCAAGTAGGGTGAAGAGGGTCCTCCTGATGTACCAAAATATCCAACACCCTCAACTCACACGGCACGAGGTCAAGGACATGTGATGGACTGCACACAGCACATCTCCACTTCTGAGTCTAATGCAGCTATGACCCTGGCACAGGACATGTCTGGGTGTCCCTGTGCTAGATGGGCCCACTCCCAAGCAGATGCGTGGTGTCCTGCTTGGTGTCCCTGGCTCGGCAGAACAGGAAGACATGCTTTCTCTTGACACCCTCGCCTAGAGCTAAGAGCTCTTCTCTAGCCAGTAGCAATGCAGCCACTTTGAAAATGTAATTCTTCAAATGTTTAAACAGGAGCCCCAGGACCCTGAAGATCTACGCTAGGGATACATCCAAGAGACATCAAACATTCAACAGCAGGAGGATGAATCAAGAGATCTTTGTAATAGCATTTTAGCTACAGAACAAAAGCAGAGCAAATGCCTATCAATGATAAATAGAACAAAAAACCAAATGTACAATGTTTGTACAATGGAATTTTATTTGGCAATAAAAAGAAATGGGATTCCGATATATGATGAAAAGGATAAATCTGGAAAATATATGCTAAGTGAAAAAAAGAGGGTGGGTAGGAGGTGGAATACCCTCATAGAGGTGGGGAGGGGGAGGGGATGGGGGTTTCCAAAGAGGAGACCTAGAAAGGGGGAAACATTGGAAATGTAAATAAAGTATCAAAAAATAAAAATAAAATAATAAGAAGAAAAGAAAAGAAAAAAAGCCAAATTAGATTTCTTTCGGGCCATGGAAAATTTAGTCCTATCAGCACAGGCACGTGTGGATATTAGACCTTTCAAAATGGCCATCTGTATTCATCCTGTCCTGTATATAACCTACGGTGAGTTGTCCTGCCAACCCTCACAATGCGTCTCCCACCACCTAGCCGATCCCGTGCCTGGACCTCACAGCCTCAGCATTTCACCCCAGCAAACGGTGTCCTCAGCCCTGCCTTCCACCACCTGCCACAGTGCGTGTCCCTACGGCCTGGATCATGCTTCTCCGCGTGCCACCCAACTGACGATCAGTATGTCAGTGACATCAGCCAGTTACAGAAAAAATGAGTATCCCATGCCCTCACTCATGTGTGCGACATTACAAAGTTAGTCCCGGGAAATTCAGCATGATCTTCCTCAAGTAGTTACCTCGATCTGAGAAGAGGAGCAAGCCCAAGAGTTCTTATATATCAAATAATTTAAAAAAAAAAAAAAAAAAAGGAAACATTAAGAAATTTTGCTAGAGAACTGCTAAATTCAATCATTATCAAAATTTAATTACTTAATCTTAATTACCCCTAAGAAGGCCACAGAGTCAAACTCCGTTCCTTCTTCGCTGCTTTACTGTAACGTACAGTGATGTTTTGACATCTGTGTTGCTGAAGGTTGCAAATTCCCAACAGTAGTGTTTCTTCCCAACACATCCCGAGACGCCTCACTGTTGGCCTGGAGTTGGGCATGCTAGGGGTCTACTGTGGCAATCAGCAGCACCCAGCAGCTTGCTCCACTCTGTTAGGCACCGCAGCTGGAGCTCCTCTGGCCAAGGCCCAGATTCCAGGCCCTGGGAGCCCTGCTGTGAGCCCACCACTCAAAGGTGGTCTGCCTCTCTGGTAGAACTCACAGGGCCACACAAATGAAAGTGCTCTGTGCTGCCACACCCAAGATGTGAAGGTAGAATCATCCGTTGAAGATTTTGTTTAGACCAAGCATTTTCTTTTCATTTAAAAGTTCAGAAGGGAATCCTCAAACACTAAAAACATAGCAGGTGCATAAAAAGGAAGTGCGTTAACTAGAATCCTCTGTAGAGCTCAAACCTGTAGAGAGCATCAGAGATACAAAGTCAGGTTTCCCTTCAACCTGCTCAGCTCACCTTCAGTGTTCATTTGTTTTCCAGTTTTTAAACCATTTCTTAAAAAGAAATTTTATTCACGTTTTCACTTTAAAGCATTCTCAAATTCTGTTATTACAGATGTATCTTGCTAGCTTTGGATTTCCAGGGCACTTCTTCGTCTTTTATACTCTGAGTAAAGGGGTGCTTTAACAGTGGTGTATGCGGGTGACTCTTTGTTCTTTGAGCTTCAGTGTGTAGTTTGGTTTGGTTTGGTTTGGTGTTTGTTTTGGTTCTTGTTCGAAGCAGGCTCTTATATAGCAGTGAATTCCTAGCAATCCTCCTGCCTCGGCCTCCCAGTGCTAGATTAAAAGCATGATTCACTGTGCCTGGTTTGAGGTCTTTTCTTAATGTTTACTTTTCTCACATAAAAAAGTGAATGAATAAAAAATTCTCACATTTATTCACAATGTGCTTCTTTACTTCCTTTCCCACAGCAAAACCAGAATTATATTGAACTGGAGCAATAAGAATTCTCAGCATTAGGGCTGGAGAGCTGGCTCAGCAGTTAAGAGCACTGGCAGCTCTTCTAAAGGACACCAGTTCAATCCCCAGCACCCACATGGCAGCTCACAACCGTCTGCAAGTCCAGTTCCAGGGGTTCTAGACACCCTCACACATACATGCAGGTAAAACACCAATGCACATAAAAGAACTCTTGGCATCAGAAGCATCAGTACACTTCAGGTTAAGGGCTGGCTGGCATAAGACCATTGTATCCACTAATGCGTTTTATTCCTGGTAACAGCCACATGAGTCAACTCGGGAAATCTGAGAAAAGAAACAGCAATTCATTTCCACAAGCCTCACTGAGCACCTCATCTAGAAAAGGATGCCTCACTCTTAGTGAGTGGGGGGACCGTAGGGCACAGACGCACAACGCTCTTACTTCCACAGTCTTAAATTTAGCTATATGACAAATCAGAAGAAGATAGGGTGCGTTGGAAACCTAGTCCCTCTGAACATGGAAACTCTAAGCACACACATCCTCTCTCCCCTTTTGGCAGAAGCGACTGAGCAGTTGTTCTCACTGATCAGGGTCTGTCAGAAGGTTCTGGGACCAACAGACCTGGCTTTTATTCTGATGGAGTTTGAAGACTTGGGGGGGGGGGTGCAGGGGGAGTGCAGGGAGATAAGAATAAGCTGGCATGTCTAAACTCAACCCACTTTGGCCCCACTGCCTTCTGGGAGCAGGCTATAGGAAACAGAGGTATCCATGCACATGATGGAAGGAAGGTGAATCAGGGAGAAGCAGGAAAAACAGCTTGGGTCACAGGAACTCTGTGACCTCTCAGAGGACCCAGAATCAAACACAACAGGCAGCTTCCACCCACCACCAACCCGGCACCAGTTCCTGCAGGAAAAGCAAGACCCTTCCTTGAAACTGACTCTGAGAAGATCACAGAGGAAGGGAATAGGGGTGGGGGAGCTCACTAAGGAAAATGTAAGAACGCCATCTTGGTTCTCAGCAAAGCCAAGGTGAGGTGCAAACAGCTGCTGCTTTTTATAACTGCACCGCTGCTGTCCCAGCAGGCAAACTTCCAGTTTCTCGGGCAGAATCTTACACGGGAGGACAGCATGAAAATCCGACAAACACATGGCCATCCCTCCAACCAAAACACATTCCTCCCTAGCTGTCCCAGCATCTGGGAAGTGCAGGCTTTGACAATCCCAGGAACAGATGGGCTAAGACATAGGAGCCAGCCCAGCCAGCCCCGGACTCATGGGCAATGAAAGCCAAAGAGAGACGGCAGAGAGGAAATAGACAGCAATCAAGAAAGGCTACTCTGAGAGATTTCAGAGGAGACAGATACTCCTGTTCACACTTTGTTTTCATTTCTTTATTTTGTTGGTTTGGTTTGGTTTGGCTTTTGAGAGAGGTCTCTCTATGAGGCCTTGGGTGACCCTGAACTCACTAGTTAGCTCAGGCTAACCTCAATCTCATGATCTCCTGCCTGAGCATCCTTAGTACTGAGCCACCCCACCCAGCTTTTTGTTCCATGTGTACCCTTCTTCCTCTGGATCGGCCTTCCCCAGCAGTGCACAGACACGTGCGCGCACACACATACATACACACACACACAACATGCAGCCACGTGCACACTCACTGACCAGGGCTGGTAACTCCTCAATGTTAGGAAGGGCTATTTCATAGTGGTCTGGGAATATAACAAGTTTGGCTTCGTCTTCATATTCGTAATCATCACTATTTAAATCGTCATCCATATCTAGATCTGAGGAGAGAATAAAAACAAAGAAAAGAGGTGAGGAAAAGGTGGCCATGCCAAGGCAGCCCTCACAGGGAATCCACAGAGTTAAAACACCAAGGACAGGATCCAGCCCTGACAGGACTGGCCATCCTCCTATCCCACACCGGGAGAAACGGGCCCTGCCGTCTTCCCTGAGAGGTGTAGATTTGCTTATAAATGACTGGGTCACATTATGAAGTTTCGCAGGATGGACAGACCTGCTGCAATCTGAGTTCATACACTTTAAAGGTAAAGATGTTTGTAGTATGACCTTAGGGCCATAATCTCACCAGATCAAAGGAAACGTGTGTGTGTGTGTGTGTGTCTGTGTGTCTGTGTGTCTGTGTGTGTCTGTGTGTGTGTGTGTCTGTGTGTGTCTGTGTGTGTGTCTGTGTCTCCAAAGGTCAAATCTAGGTATCATTCCTCAGGAGTACTCGTCTTGTATCTTGAGAGAGGGTCTCTCACTAGCATGGAGCTCAGTCAAATCTAGGTATCATTCCTCAGGAGTACTCGTCTTGTATCTTGAGAGAGGGTCTCTCACTAGCATGGAGCTCAGTGCTTCAGTGAGCTGAGTGGTCACTGAGTCCTAGAAATCTGCCTGTCTTGGCCTTCTTGGTGCTGGGATTACAAGTGTGCATTACCACACCCATTCTGTGAGGACTGCGGATCAATTCAGGACTCCATGCTTGCATAGCAAGGACTTTACTAACAGCCGCTTCTCCTATGCAAGAGCACATGAGTTTGAGAGTGGGTAAGACTGGCTTCAATGCTTGTTCACACATTTAATACAACTATAAGCAAGTCACAAACTCTACGCCATGTACTGCCCTCATGTTCAGCATGGAGAAGATAGCCTTCCCCTTACACAGGAAAGAAATAAAACTGGGGAGAGAAGAGACCAAACACAAGGTAGGTCTCCAATAAACAGAAGCAGTTACTTAGAAACCCAGCCTTCTCCCTCACTACCCTGTCCTTCTCTCAGTTCTCCCCATCTCTAACAGTGGTTGGAATCTTGTAAGCCAGAAGGAACTCATCGTTTGAGCAGTCCTGTGGTCCTAGGGCCTAGAGAATTCTCCATAAACAAAACAGGTCTCTCCAGCCCACCCCGTCAGGCACCTTCTGTGCTTGGCTCATCTCTGGTGAAGGATAGCTAATAGCTCAAGGAAAAGTCTGGTCATAATATTTCCATGGATGGTGCAGCCTTGCCCTCACAGGGGGTGCCAGTGTCCCAGGTCATGTTTGTGTGTTTGGGACTGTGGTGATGAAGACAGTCACGTGATGCTGCAGTCACATATGAAGGCACACAGACTCATGGACTCTATGGGAAGTTCCTGGGCTACATATACTAAGCAGGTACTTGAGAACCAATGATCTAAGTTCTATTATCACCTTTTACAAAATGCTGGTCTACTTCCATGTGCAACTTGGCTTTTCACTCTCAAAAGCAGGACCATTTTAAGTTAAAAGAAAATACAGCAAAAATATAAGCCAAACATAGTAAAAGACTCTAAAATCCTAAGAATCAGAAATACCAAAATAAAGACCCCCAGTGCTTCAAAGGGGCTAACAAGAAAGAGCAGTTGCAAAGAAGAGTCTAGTCGTTTAAGAGACAACTCAAGAGACTTACTTACAGGGAATAATTCAAACCAAAAGAGACATTTAGGTGTGTCATAAAAAGTTGAGGCTCCACCAACTGTAACAAACGTTACAACTAAATGTTCAGTGAGAAAGATGACCAGTACCACAGCAGAAGCGTAGAAGGTTTACTCTGTATAACAGTAAAAACAAATACCAAGGGACCCTCAAGGCAAAGGCAGCTTTGTATTAATCCCATGCACAAAAATTGGAAAAGAAGGGAGGAGACTGAGGGAACGGAAGTTTCAAATAAGTTGCTCCACTCCCTGTTCCTTTATTATTAACATATTATGCACATAGACGTTGCAAGAAACAGAGCATAAATCTCATGCTTTTGTGAATGGACTCCATCCGTACCAGATACTACCTATTTCTTTTCTATAGAAAACATATTCACTTGATGCTTCCTCAAATAACACCTGGCCTGAATAAATAAAGTGAAGAAAAAAGCCTGCTCTGGCCTTTATTAAGCATGTAATTCTGGGTGAGCTACCTACTGGACAGTTGAGATTCGAGAGAATGAGGTCCACAGGAATCAGGAGTCAGGTCCTGGATGCTCTGGAGTCTAGAGCCACCGTGGGTGACTGCCAACACTACCATCCTCCTCATGGTCTCTAAATTCCTAACAAATAACACAAGGAGCCTGCACACACACACCAGAGCTGTCCCAGCTCTGAAGCAAGGCTGAAATGAGCTTCAGGAAGACCATGTCAGCAAGGCTCTTCTACAAGTCATCTGAGTGTAGAGAAGATGGGATTTCACATGCTTCAGTGCAGCTCAGAGAAAGGGAACAAGTCTTATCTGCCTCCTGCATCTCTGGCACCATTTATTAGTGTCTTGAAGCCTCTTTGATAGACATGCTCTGTGTAGTATATGCTGTCAAAGAGGCGTCAGGACATCAATACTATCCTGTGCTCAATAAGCAAAAACATCAAAAGAGATATTACTGTTATATAGGTAACCAACCATACCTGACTGGATTAAAGGTCTACTCCACAGGAGGGAACCCAAGCCTAGTCCCTATAAACTTGTATATGTGTATGTGTATGTGTGTGTATATATATTTGGTTGGGAGATCATAGGCCACACAGAACTGAGTATCGTGATTTAGGTAACCTGACACAGAATCAAGCTGCATACTAAATACTTATGTTTATGCCAATAGACAAATGCTCTTAGCCTTAGTCAAGGAAGCTTCTCTTTCCAGTAAATGGTGGTGATGCAGAGATTCGTGGATTCACAGAGTAATGAAAGTAAGTGACTGGGAATGGCTCGGTCCTATACACAGCATTTAAACCATATTCACCAAGCCTTGGGGAACAGTGCAGAAGCAAAAAGACAGAGAGAAGAGCTATGAGCTGCCATTCGCTGGTCATGCCAAGTCACAACGAGCGCACACTCTCAGCAGCCGAGGACGCGTGCACTGGGTCTGCACTAGAATGGGACCATCCAACGGTCCTGTGAGTTTCAGAGCTCTGGACCGCCGAGGAAGCACAGCTTGCAGCTTGTCTCAAAGCCCCCCCCCCCCCCCCGCACTGAAACACAGCAGGGGGCAGCCACAAGGCCTCAGAGACTGCCTTCCCATTCGTTTTTCAAACCATTATTTGACAATGACCTTTGCAACCAAAATAACTGCTAGAAAAATAAAAGCTCAAAAATCTTTCAACGCCAAGGTTGAAAGCAAAGAGGTTAGCTAACTCCTTCATGCAACCAAAGAAAATGTGGAGGATGGTGTTGATGATGATGATGGTGGTGGTGGTGGTGGTGGTGGTAGTGGTGGTTATCATTAGTATCTGTCTTAGTCAGGGTTTCTATTCCTGCACAAACATCATTACCAAGAAGCAAGTTGGGGAGGAAAGGGTTTATTCAGCTTACACTTCCACATTGCTGTTCATCTCTAAAGGAAGATGGAACTCAAGCAGGTCAGGAGCTGATGCAGAGGCCATGGAGGGATGCTGCTTACTGGCTTGCTTCCCCTGGCTTGCTCTGCCTGCTTTCTTATAGAGCCCAAGACTACCAGCCCAGGGATGGCACCACCCACAAGGGGCTCTCCCCCCTTGATCACTAATTGAGAAAATGCCTTACCATTGGATCTCATGGAGGCATTTTCTCAACTGAGGTTCCTTTCTCTGTTGTAACTCCAGCTTGTGTTAAGTTGACACACAAAACTAGCCAGTACAGTATCATTATTACTATTATTTAAAAAGTTGAACATAGTTGCATACACCAGTAATCCTAACACTTGGGTGAAGAAGGCAGTAGAATTACAAGTGCCTGGTCAACCTCTACTCTAGTAAGTTAGAGGGCACCCCAGGCTACACGAGACCCTGTCTCCAAAACCTGAAACAACAGTAACAACAAGGCCAAATTATGTAATGATTTCTACCTCTACAAAGGCCTCACCGATGTCATCTGACTGGCAAAAGGTCCCATTCTAGATGACAGTGGCAGGTGCTGGGACACCAACCATGTAAGCACTATAACACACTTGACCCTTTCAGTCCCGGAGCTCCCTTAAGGCTATTTTATGTGACTTGGCTGTTTGTCTGGTTGGTTGGTAAGGGTTAAGGTTCAGGGTTAGCTGTGCAATGGGAAAGGTTGCCAGGGAAGAGGTGATGCTCCTCAAGGGAACTGCAAGCAGGGGAGCAGGAGAGAAGACACAGCCCCGACAGCACACAGTGCTGAGGACCAGGCCAAGAAGCAAACCTAGCTTCATGGCAGTTTCAATGGCTTCACTTCTCAAATAATTCATCTATCTTTGTGTGTGTAGTGTATGCTTGTCTGTGTGTGCACATGTGCACACACATGTTTACACATGCAAGTTGAAGGCCAGAGGTTGACATTGAGTGTCTTTCTTAATTACTCTCAACCTGAGTTTTCTGAGGAGGGTTTCTCACTAAACTTGGATCTCGTTAGTCCAACTAGGCTGGCTGGACAATGTGCTCCCTGTCCCCGGTGCTGAAGTTAAGATATGCCACCACACCTGGTACAGATGTGCCACCACACCTGACAGGTATGCGGTTATAACTGCTGAGGACCCAAACTCAGGCTCTCACGTGTGTATGGCAGGCCATAGTACCAACTGAGCCATCTGCCCATCTCTCAGTCTCTTTTCATTTCAATAACACATCTGACCGAGGAAAGCTAGCTGGGCGTGGTGAAGCACACAGTAGTCCCAGCTACTTAAGCGGCTGAAACAGGAAGATCACTTAAGCCGAGGAATTCCAGACCAGCCTGGGCAACATAGCAAGACTGAAGCTCAAACAAACAAAAGATTTTTAACATGGATAAGCTAAAAGAAAACCAGAATCAAACAACTTAGCCTAGGAAAAGAGCTACTGTAATCTCCTAGACACTGCCAGTATCTCAAATATGTACATGTGTGTGCATGACACACATAAATGTGCCTACATCCACACATGTACATATACATACATGTATGTACACAAATAGAGACATGCATGCATGTATACACTTAGGCACACGTATACAAGTGTATGCAGTTGTTTTTATTAAAATGAAGTCACGCTATACAAGCAGTTTTGAAATGTCTTTCAAATAATAGTTGTAACCATTCAGAGACATACACACACTCAGTCAGATAATTTCTTTCTTTTTTTTTTTTTTTATTGCTGAGAAAAACTATAGCAGAGATTTAACACAAAATCCGAGGCTAGTTATGTGATTTAGAAACCAGTAGTCATTTGCATAAGCAAGACTAGCTCTTCTTCCTAATGAGGAAAATCAAACAACACTAGCAATCATTGTTGCAGGCAAGATCTACTGATGGGTGCTAAAATTAGCAGGCTAATCCTGCAGGTGAGACCTTTGGGATGTTCCTGTTTGTACATTTTAGTGTGTGTAGTTGTATGTACATGTGTGAGGGTGAAGTGTGTGTGTGTGTGTGTGTGTGTGTGTGTGTGTGTGTGTGTATGTGTGATCAATGTCAGGTAGTTTCTTCAACTACTCTCCACATTATTTTTTGAGGCAGGATCTCTCACTGGCCAGGAACTCCCCAAGCAGTCTAGGCTGGCTGCCCGTGAGCCCCAGGCATCAACTATCTCTGCCTTGAGCTGTGTGACTACACGCATGCATTACCATGCCCAGCTTTTATCATGGGTGCTCAGGATCTGAGTTCAGGTCCTGCTGTTTGTGGATTACGTTGCTGACTGAGCCATCTCCTCAGAAGACACCACTTTAAGCAAGCGATCAAATTCAACATCTCCAGCATGAGGCCATCTCAGCAGTATCACACACATCTCAACACCAGCAACTAAGGGGTCTTCCTGAGCAGGACTTACTGCCTCTATACTGGTCTTGCTAAAATACATGACTTCAGATCCTCATGAAAAATACCAAATAAAATACATTCTACAAAATAAATGAGGAATACCCTTCAAAGTATCACTTGTTAAAAACGGTCTAAGGCAGTAGTCCTCAACCTGTGAATTGCAACCCTTTTGGGGGTCACATATCAGACATCCTGCATATCCAGCATTTACATTATGATTCACAGCAGTAGAAAAATTACAGTTATAAAGGAAGAACAAAATAATGTTATGGTGGGGGCCACCACGATGTGAGGAACTGTATTAAAGGGTCTCGGCATTAGGAAGGCAGAGAACCACTGGTAAGGGACAGAGAACGCTTTGGGTAAAGAGAACTTGCTCTTGCACAGGACCTGGGTTCAATTCCAGCACCCACGTGGCAGATCACAACCATCCACAACTCCGCCTACGTGGGTTCTCACACCCTCTGTGACCTCCACTACAGCAGGGTTACACATGGTGCTCAGACCTACATGTAAGCAAAACATGTGTGCTCATAAAATACGTCTTGAAAAAATTTAAGCTGAGGAACTATCAGGGATTGGAAGGGATAGGTAAATATGACAGGCAAGTGTGATACAGTCACTGTTCTTGGTGTCTCCTGAGGCCAAAAGGAGGTATTATTGAAAACATTGATTTGATCCTGACGAGACCCATTGTTTGTCTAAATTTTAAAAGAAAAGAAAAAGACTCACTCTCCCTTCAAGGCAATAAAGAAAGAGAGCAAAGGGGCTCCAGGGGCTTGGCCAGTACGATGCTGGCCACCCAAGTATGAAGACTTGCATTTGATCCCCAGAACCGACATTTAAAAAACAAAAAAACAAAAACAGGTGCAGGCATGTGGCTGTAACGCCTGTGCTAGAAAGGCAGAGGCAGGAGGATCCCCAGAGCTTGCTAGCCAGCCAGTCTAACTGAACTGCTAAGCTCCATAATCATAAGGTAAGGAGGGTGACTGAGAAAGACACCTGACATCGACCACTGGACTACAGGGGGTGGGGGAGTGACACAGAGACAGTAAGAGACAGAGACAGGAGAAACACAGAAACAGACCACTAACAGGACTGTAATTCCTCGCTAGCTGCCATAATTGCTTCAATGTCCTGGGTCCAATTCCACTCTCCATGCACTACTAAGAAAATAAAAAGAGCAGGCAGCTTATAAATTGGGATACCTCATCCCTATCCCCAGAGACAAGAAGACAAGGAAAGACAGAAGGTAGTATGCACACTATTGATAATTATCTTACCTAAAAATATTTTAGAATTCCTCCTTTTGGGTAAAGCTCCACCAGAGGCTCCTCTTACCTTCTGTAAAGAAAAAGAACAGACCATTAAAATACAGCCCATAAAATAAACAGTCCAATAACAAAGGGTGTGGCCCAGAGGTTCCCCAGAATAAAAGGCTAAGAAGAAACATTGCCCTGGACTAGAGATGTTGGGAGAAGCAGAAACTGGACCTCGATCCTTGCAGACACTATGTGTGTTTGGTTTGGTTTGGTTTTTTATTGTTGTTTTTTGTTTGTTTGTTTGTTTTCCACTGACTTACAAAGCAATCCCTCTTGGAAAGGAAGCACAAACCAGAGAAGGAGATGAAGCCGATTCTTGAACTTTGGTAGTCCATGCTCCCTCCTGGGAGAGCTGGAGTCCATTATGAGGGGCAGACTTGGGAAAGAAAATTGTGCTGAGCCACCTGTTCCCTTGCCTACACAGGGATTCTCAGTCCTTGCCCCTGGGTATGGCAACAGTAACTGTCCAAAGATTTACTGACTGTTGATATATAGTCACTGACATTCTGATCATCTGAAAATATAAATCAACCCATCTAAGTGTTTTTGGAGAATCACCAGAGAGCTTGCTGCCAAGCCAAGCATCATATGTTCCCACCATCGGTGGGAGTCCTCAGCAGCCACCATCAAATGGTTGGATAGTACCAGGTGAATATGATTACAATAGTTTTTCATTTGCTCTATTTTCATATTACTTATCTTCTTGGCTATTAGAGAAGAACACAGATTCATTGTAAGCAGGGTCCACTCCAGGATCTTTACACACACACACACACACACACACACACACAAACACATGAGTCAAGGCCACGCTGTGCACTCGGTATGTTTTTCTCATTTGCTTGTCCTCAGAGTCCTAAGTCTATTTTCTCACATTTTATTACTTGATAATAATAAAATGAAAGCCAACTCCTCTCAGTTATTCTCACACTGTTTCAATAGCTTCTACTATGGGTTTACAGTTGTCCTCATAGAAGTCTCAAAGTCATAGAACACTTAGTTCAAAGACACATCTCTCCAAACTCTAATGCCAACTGTACATCTCCTTAGAATCCCTCCTCTCCATGACCTCAGAATCTCTACCTCCTCCCCACCACTCACTTCCCTCAAAAGAGTGGACGTGGGGTGAGGGGAGGGGGCTAAAAGCAAAAACTATACCAAAAATTCGCTTCAAAATCCATGGGTCACTTGACTCTATAAATACTGTAGACTTTCCTCTACAGACATTTGTGGTCTTCTTCTATCTCTACTTCTGCATGATGGAAGAAGAAAATGAAAAAGAGGAACTGCTTGGAGATTGCCTGGAAGCTGTATCACTCCCCTGAGGTAGCTTCAAACAGTAGACTAGATTAGAATATGCCCTAAGGGGGAAAAAGAACAGGACTTCCAACTAAAGACCATTGCCCCTGCTCCTACACCAGGGCTCAAGCACCAAAACTCCTCCCTTAGCAAATAGCACCACACCCATTTGTCAGGTTCTGTGTGTGAACACAAGGTTCTTCTCCCAAAGAACTCACCAACACAGAGGGTAACAGTGCAGGCAGAAAGCACAATGGCTTATGGGAAGTACTAAGAGAAATCCAAGAGATGGAACAATTAATGGAGGAAATGGTTGGTTTATCTGGAGGTGGAGGTAAGATGGGACTGATCATGTAAGAAGAGCACTGGTCCTCAAATATAGAAGATACTTAGTAATAGGACGGGTCAGTATATGGATGGATGGATGGATGGATGGATGGATGGATGGATGGATGGATGGATGGATCAATGGATAGATGGATGGGTGGGTGGATGGATGGATGGATGGATGGATGGATGGATGGATAGATGGATGGATGATGGATGGATGGATGGATGGATGGATAGATGATGGATAGATGAATCAATGGATGGATGGATCAATGGATAGATGGATGGGTGGGTAGATGGATGGATGGATCAATGGATAGATGGATGGATGGGTGGGTGGATGGATGGATGGATAGATGGATCAATGGATGGATCAATGGATGGATGGATGGATGGATGGATGGATGGATGGATGGATGGATGGACAGACAGATGGATGACTAGATGAATGGATGGAGGAATGGAGGGAAGGAGGGAGGAAATTAGGAAAGGAGGGAGGGAAGAGGGAGAAATGGATGGGTAGGTAGGTGGTGGTAGAAGGATGGGTGAATGGATTGTTTGTTTGTTTGTTTGTTTGTTTGTTTGTTTGTTTGTTTTTGAGACAGGGTTTCTCTATGTGTGGCCCTAGCTGTCCTGGTGGAACTCTCTTTGTAGACCAGGCTGGCCTTAAGTTCAGAGAGATCCGCCTACCTCTGCCTCCTGAGTGCTGGGATTAAAGGCGTGTGCCACCACCTCCCAGCTTATAAATGGATATTTTTAACTGCAGAGAATACAACAGGTAAAAGAGAAATGAGGACATAAGTAGATTTAAAAAAAAACATACATATAGAGAACATACATACACAGGCACTAAATCACGGTACATTCCAGGAAGGAGAAATATCCGTGAGGAGAACACAGATTTGGTGCAGTAAGAAAGGGTTGAAAAGGCTGTGTCCCAATAGTGAGCCAAAACAAAGCTCAGGGTTTAAAGAAAGAAAGCTTAATCAGCAAGTTACAGGACATGTGTACCACATAAACATGGAACACTAAGCAATGCAACAGCAGCTGGGTTGGTAGAGATTGGATGGACTTCAGAGCTGTGTGGAAAGCTCAGGTAACGAGACCTGGTTACCAGGAAGATCCACAAGAAAATCAACACCACCACCCAAAAAAAGCATCTCGCTCTCTGGAACTCACAAGGAAGGGCAGGGCTGGCAGAGGCGATGTGTGTAGCCTGGCCTGCTGAACCTGAGGAGCTTCTGAGACGCTGAAAAGAAAACCAGAGGTCGGATTTGGATGGCCCAATCCAGTTCTGGGAAGCGGTTTATCTGGAAGCCTCCACTTAGAACAGCCCAACACGGACGTGGAGAACACAGGAAAATGAGCATGTTCAGGGAAGGGAGGCAGGCTGATCAGATGGCATCCTAGGAAAGGCAGGTGACTAACGATTAACCGAAGGAAGGGCCTGAGCTGTCAAGGAGCCAGGAAAGAGAGACAACAAGAATGGATGATTCCAGAGACAGGATGCCCAGAGGCAGTCTCAAATCTTCAAACTCCTAGAACATAAAGTAACCTCAGACCTACCCAGCAGGTGTGGTGACCAAGCTCTCGCCGATAAGCCACACCCTTCCAGAGATCTGAAGCATTACTCAGTCAGATGCAGTGGGAGGTCCTGAGCCTTGAGAGGAGACACAGGCGTGACTGGGAGGAAAAGGTGTTTAAGAGGCTTCAGTTGAAGATCACAGTTCTAACTACAACAGGACAGAAGGGGGGGGCCCTTGTGTGGACTGTTCTGAAGACCAGAGAAAAGAAGCTAGGCCCAGACAAAGGAAAATGGAGTTAAGCAGAGTGAGTTCCCCAAAGCAGGGGCAACTGGGACACAAAGACAGCTATAGGCAGCCTTCTGTCAGGGTGAGGGGGAAAGGGATGAAAACCCCAGGCAGGCAGCTTCCAGAAGGTGAGAAATACATCCTGTGCGTTACTAATGTAGTCACAGGTCCCTGTAGACTATGTAGAGTCCAAGGCTAAACACAGTGACCGAGCACTACCTGAAGCAAGCGGCCGGCGCTCAGTGGCCACTCAGAGGAGCAAAAGAGCACAGAGCAAGTGAAGGGCCTAACAGAAGGCTGAGACCAGGGCACTGGTCCTGTGTGGCTGAGTATTAGACACTCTGCCCTCCTCTCCTCAAAGGCCCTCGTATTGTAAGCTTGGCCCTTTGCATGGTATTGTGCAATGGTGAGAACCTTAAAAATGAGGCAAACTGGATTATCAGGGTACATCCTCAGAAGGAAATGTGGAATCCCCATCTCTCTGACTTTCTATTTCATAATGTGACTTCCACACATGCAGACTCTGCCATCTACGAGTTCTCCATGGGGTCTTACCAGAACTTGTACAATGCTTTTTGGATCTCCAGACCCCAAACGATAAGGTAAATAGATCTCTTTCTCTGTAAAGCTAGTCTGTCTCATTACACTAACGCAAAATGGACTTGCCACCCCAAACCCCACAGTGGTGGGAGAGGTCCAGCGTTTGTGCGGGGAGGCACCAATGCATCAACTGGATAACATCTGGAGCATTGTTAAAGGCAAGGGTCAGCTAAGGAGACTGTTGTTGATACAGTGCTTTGAGCTGTGAGTCATAAGAGGCAAGCTGAGCAAGTGACAGGCCTAGAGGCCTGGAGCCCAGAGAACAGCAGATCAAAATAGGAACACACAGACAAAAGGGCAAAAGTGAGTGGGGGTTGTCGCCAAAGACGGGATCGCTAAGGTGAAGGCATAGACGCAGGATCACACAAATGAGGTCACCAGCAGTCCACGACGCCACTGCCACCTCTGTGGCCCTGAGCAAGTAAAGTCTCTCGGCCTCCATGTGAGCAACGTACTATCATGGCAAAATTAAATGATTTCAAAGCTTAACTTTGAAACTGTGACTTCTTGGCATACCAGGTAGGGTAACATGGGAAAATAAGTAAAACTTAAATCAGAATTGGCTCTTTAGAAGATCCAAGATGTTTTATAAATTATTAGAACTATATAAGGTGGATACTTGAAAACTAGCAATATCAGTAATCAAATAAATCTGCAATAAAATAAAATAAGAGCGGTAACAAAAGATGCCTCGGTGGGTAAAAGCACTTGCCATACAGGCCTAATGGCCTGAGTTTAATTCCAGAAACACACAGTAGAAGGAGAAAACTCACTTGCGAAAGTTGTCCTCTGACCTACGCACGCACCAGCACTTGCACGCGTGCACACACAGCTGGGGTGGCTGGACTGAGAATTGTCCCCATAGGCTCATATATTTGAATGTTTGGTCCTGTGGAACTGTCTCGGGAAGGACTGGGAAGTGTGACCTTGTTAGAGGAGATGTGTGACTGGGGATGGGCTGCCCAGTCTCTCAGTCTCTCTCAGTGTGTCTCTCTTTCTCAGTCTCTCTTAGTCCCCCTCTCAGGCTCCCTCAGTCTGTCTCTCTCCTTCTCCCTCTCCCTCCCCCTCTACCTCTCCCTCTCCCTCCCCCTCTACCTCTACCTCCTGTTCCCCCTTCCTGCCCCCTCCCCTTCCTCATCTCCTCTCCCTCTTCCTACCCTCCCCTCTCTCTCTGCCTTATGTCTGTGGATCAGAGTTAAGCACTCTCCACAGCAGTAGAACAGTAGCTACAGAGAAGTAACTAAGATGACACTCCATAATAATCATAACTTTCTAAATGACTATAAATACATAAGAAAATATTCAGTCGTCACAGAATGAAATGCAAATATTTTTATGTCACTTCTCAACCAAAGACTGAAAGTCTGGCCGAAGAACGGTGAGGGTGTGGATAAACAGACATTCCTCACCACTTAGATGGGAAAGCACACTGGCACTAACACACTGGGGATAATTAGCCTTCTCCTGACAAAACTGAAGGTTGGCACCCACAAGCCAGTGGGATCTCAAGGGTAAGTTTCTTACTGAAATCTTTGTACAAAGATTTCAGTGTCTGTAGAAAATGCATTACGATGCTCATGGTTGCATTGTTTGGCGCAGCAATGAACAGAAGCAATCTAAATGTTCAGTAACAGAGAAGAAAGAACTTAAGAGACAAGCTTAGGAGAGAATACCAAGCATCTCTTAATGAATACGAAGTGAATGCATCCTCATGCATCTCAGTGTGTCTAGAACGACACTGAGTGTTGTGGTGAGGCACTCTGAGGAATCACAGGAAAGAGAGAGAGAGAGAGAGAGAGAGAGAGAGAGAGCGCAATGGAGTGCATCCGTATCTTTAAAATGCATGGACACACTACATACTACATGCTATCCACACCGAGATGCAGATATAACGTTCATGAGAAGAGCAGTGAGGATGAGTGGCACTCACTCTGCGGGTTATGAAGGGCTTCAAGGGACATGGGGACATGGCTTCACTGGCAGAGTGCTTGCCTGGCTGCCTTAAGCCCTGAGGTCAACCCCAGCACATATCGGTAATCCCAGAACTTGAGGTGGGTTAGCCAAAACTAAGGGTATATGGAAAACCTCACATAGAAACCCATTAGTCGGTAAGCCAACTTCAAAATAACTTTAAAAGAGTCCAAACAGGATTGCTGTGCATGGGAGGACAATGCCACTCCTAGAGAACATGGGTTATTCAATGCAGGGTTGAGGGCCCTGAAGGTCTTCAGAGCAGCACAGGCTACTGCCGTTGCCCTTGGTCACCCATCATAACTGCATGGTAAGACCCTATTGCTGAATACATCACGCATCTAGCCAGGACATAGAGAAATCAATCCCAAACAAACCAAGAACCATCCTCGCCATTGGCTAGATTTCACAGTTTCTAGGCAAGCTTCTGAGAGAAAAAGAAGCAAGCAAGCCAGTAAGCAGCATTCCTCCATGGCCTCTGTGTCAGCTCCTGCTCCTTGACCTGCCTGAGTTCCAGACCTGACTTCCTTTCGTGATGAACAGCAATTGGAAGTGTAAGCCGAATAAACCCTTTCCTCCCCAACTTGCTTCTTGGTCATGATGTTTGTGCAGGAATAGAAACCCTGACTAAGACAGTAACTAACTGCTTTCTGGTTGGATTTAAGTCCTACTCCATAGGAGTGAAATCCATGCTCGATACCATAAGCCTGGTCAAAAGACCATGGCTGAGTAGGTCATAGGCTTACTTACCTATGTAGATAGAGTCTACCCAGGTAGAGTCTGCTATGATAATTTTGCTAAATGGCCACTTTGTCATTGCATTCTAAATATTTATGTTTATGTATAGCCCTAGACTTCTCTTAATATTGGTCAAAAACACTTCTCTCTGTATAGGCAATCAACTCTGAGATCCGTGACCAGTCAAAGTGCTCAGAATAAGAGACTGAATGCTCAGTCCTAAGTGGGGCATCTTTATCAACCCATCACCACCAAGGCTGAAGGGACATCATGGAAGAAGAGAAAGAACGTAGGACCTGGAGAATGGGAAGCAGGTCTCTCACTGGACGTGGCTCTTGCCCTCGTTGATTCACAGCAGCAGTGGTTCCTGGAACAGACTTCCACAAGATCAAGCCAGCCACAGTCCCAGCACATGGGACGCATGTGCTCTCCGGGCCCCACCACTTACAGAGGCACTACCAGCCATTGACATCTGCTGAAAAGGAATGGTTGTTCCTTTTTTAAATGTATGGCTACTGGTAGACCTCCCGTGCTCCAGAGGATGGTCACACACCCATGGACTTACAGGTAGCTCTAATCAGACTCGGTGGATCATCAAGAGATAGATCATGGATCACTGAAAGGGACATCCTGGGAGCAACTTAGGGATGAGTTGAAGGAAGAAAGGGGGAGACTGTGATGTTTTATTGAGTAAATGAATAAAGTCTCAAGAATAAAGGAAATTATCAGGTATGGAGAGAGAGTGGAAATCAATGGGAGACATCACTGGGACTGGCTGGAGATGTGGGGTGGAGGAGGCTCCCGGGAGTCTACGGGGGTGACCCCAGCTGAGACTCCTAGCAGTGAGAGATAAGGAGACTGACATGGTCACCTCCTGTAGTCAGGCAGGGCTTCAAGTGGAGAGAGGGGGACACCAACCCACCCACAAAAACTTCTATTCAAAATCTGTTCTGCTTACAAGAGGGCACAGGGAAAAGATGGAGCAGAGATTGAGGGAACGGGCAACCAATGCCTGGCCCAACTTGAGACCCATCTCATGGGAGAGAGCCAACCCCTGACACTGTTAGTGATACTCTGCTATGCCTGCAGACAGGAGCCTAGCATAACTGTGTGCTGAGAGGCTTCATCCAGAAGCTGATGGAAACAGATGTAGAGACCCACAGCCAAACGTCAGGCAGAGCTCAGGAAGTCTTGTGGAAGAGTGAGAGATAGGATTGAGTGAGCCAGAGGAGTCAAGGACACTGCAAGAAGACCACAGAGTCAACTAACCTGGGCCCGTGGGAGCTCACAGAGACTGAACCATCAACCAAAGAGCGTGCAGTGTCTTGACCTAGTCCCGTTACACATTTGTAGCAGATGTGCAGCTTGGTCTTCATGTGGGTTCCCTAACAATTGGAGCAGGGACTGTCTCTGACTCTGCCGATCATTGGATCCCCTTCCCCTAGCCTAATTGCTTGGTGGGGCCTCAGTGGGAGAGGATACACTTAGTTCTGCTGGGACTTGATGTCCCGGGGCAAGGTGGTACCCAAGGGGGGTTTCCCCTTCTCTGAGGAGAAGGGGACGAGGAAATGAGGGAGGGATTTGTGTGGGTGGGACTGGGAGGAGAAGGTGAGGGGCTTTGATCAGGATGGAAAGTGAATATAAATAAATTAAGTTTTTAAAAGTCCAAGTTCTCGGGGCTGGAGAGATGGTTCAGCGGTTAAGAGCACTGACTACTCTTTCAGAGGTCCTGAGTTCAAATCCCAGCAACCTCATGGTGGCTCACAACCATCTGTAATGAGATCTGATGCCCTCTTCTGGGGTGTCTGAAGACAACTACAGCAAACGGGTCCTGAGTGAGAAGAAAAAGTGTCTGAAGACACCTACAGTGTACTTACATATAATAAATAAATAAATCTTTAAAAATAAAGTCCAAGTTCTCTTTTTTAAAAATTATAATTTTTTAAAGAAACAAAGGGATATGAACTTTCAAAACAGTCGCTTCTCTCAAGGAAAACACTGGGATACAGTAGTTTTGTACTTTTTTGCATTTTTAAACTTAAAGTTATTTTTTCCAATCAATCAACCACATGGCCTCTTAATTCCAACCGGTGGCCTGGAAAAAGAAAAATGAAACCGGCCAAGGTAAGGACAGCGGTGGTAAGGAACCTCTGAGAGTCTACACGCTGCTGCGGTTTCCTGTCATCAAAGAGGATGAGGGGTTCTGAGTGTGAAGTAATCCCTACGGGAACACGCAAGAGCCTTCTCCAAACATCCAGCTCACCTCTCGCATGTGCCTCTTCAGGTGCATGTATACGCTCTGTCCGGTTTTTCGAAAATGTCTTTCAACGTGTTCCCTTCCAAAGGCCAAAAATGTATTCATGCACACATAGAGTCCACCTTCAGAGTTCTAGAAGGAAGAGACAGGGGACAAAGTTACCAAGGACACCCGGCCAAGTCATCAAGATACAGACAACTGGAAGAGGAAATACATGATAAGGGTTAGCCTCAGCAAAGGGTTCCAGTGACCCTCATAGGTATCTGCCAGACCCACATCCCAGCTTATTGAGTGCCGGCTACTTTTGCCCCAGGTGAGACACGACAGGCCATAGAAACGTGTGTGCCAGGAGCCTCAACTGTTGCATGTCACGAAATGCATCTCAGTTTTCAGTTTGAGTGGAACTTCTGGGTTCATGTGAGTTTTCAGGAGGATTTGCTAAGGGGAAAGACCTTCCCTGACCACGGGCTACAGCACCTATAGGCCATGGACTAGGTGGAATAAAAAGAGGAGAAGGAGGAGGAGAAGGAGGAGGAAGAGGAGGGGGAAGGGAGGAGGGGGAGGAGGAAGAGGAGGGGGAGGAGGAAGAGGAGGGGGAGGAGGAAGAGGAGCAGGAGGAGGAGGAGGAAGAGGAGGAGGAGGAGGAAGAGGAGGAAGAGGAGGAGGAGGAGGAAGAGGAGGAGGAAGAGGAGGAAGAGGAGGAAGAGGAGGAAGAGGAGGAGGAGGAAGAGGAGGAGGAAGAGGAGGAAGAGGAGGAAGAGGAGGAGGAGGAGGAGGAGGAGGAGGAGGAGGAGGAGGAGGAAGAGGAAGATTCACCATAAGGAAAGGATCCAAGAGAAACCATGAGCAGAGAGAGTCAGACCAATACTAAAATGCAAGTATCTCAGGGATTTTGGCTGGAAGGTAGCCAGATGAGCTGAGAGGATTAGAATATATTAATAACTGCTCAGTTATGGTGCCATAAAGTTTGATTAAATAAAGCTAATAGTCTCTATCTCACTTATGTGGAAGCTAGCCAGGATAAACAAGAAACAACTACTTTTAAAATTCCTTTAACACTTCATTCCTCCATTAAACCCTTCCTCATGTGTTTGTCACAGAGACAGAAAGACTAACAGACATGTCTGGCATGCAGTCCACGAGCATAGGTAATAATTTCAAGTTATTTATTAGTATTTCCACTTCATCGTTTAAAAAGCTAATCACAGGTCATTTTCCCAAGTATATGCAGCCTGGAATTTTCAGAGTTAGATTTCAACCTGTTTCTCTTTTTATCTCTCCTGCCATATTTCAAAACACATGACGTTATTTCATTAAAATAAAGTCAAGATTGATGCTCACACTCCAGGTGCTGGACTTTCTGTCTCAATTTCATATCTCTTTCTCTCACTCTGCCTAATGAGACTCTCTGAATAATACTTAATCTATAAAATCACCCAGACTTTCTTCAAAGGAAGTGGATTCTATTAATGCCCTGCTAGTCTCACCCCTCCAAAAGAAAATGAAAGAAAAGAAAGGAAGGAAGGAAGAAAGGAAGGGAGGGAGGGAGGGAGGGAGGGAGGGAGGGAGGGAGGGAGGGAGGGAAGGAAGGAAGGAAGGAAGGAAGGAAGGAAGGAAGGAAGGAAGGAAGGAAGGAAGGAAGGAAGGAAGGGTTGCAGCAGGTACACAGACATGCATGCAGTAAAACACCCATATGTGTAAAATAATAAAGGAACAAAATAAGAGAAAAACAAACCTGAGCCAACACCTAAACCAGATTCCTTAAACTAACCTCAGGTCTAGTGAGGGTGGGGCAGAGAACTGTGAGTTTGAAGCCAGTGAGAGCAAAGGAGGGGAGGGAGGGAGGGAAGGAGGGAGGGAGGGAGGGAGGGACGGAGGGACGGAGGGACAGAGGGAGGGAGGGAGGGAGGGGAAAGAAAAAGAGAACAACATTTTAACTGAAGTAACATTCTCTCCATCAATACATTAGAGATGTCTTCAAATGATTTTCTTTTAAATAAACATGTTCTCTAGCATAGTTACACTCAATAGTACATACACATATAGATATAGATAGTATATATGCATATATCCATAATGGTCTTTGATTTTTTTTTTTAACTCAAGCACCATATATTGTGACCAGAAAAAAAAAGGAGTTCCATTTGTTCTCAATAAAATATGAATTCAGTTAAGGAGCCTGAAGCTTGAGTATGGAGTGGAGGTGAGGGATTCATGGAACTTGTAATAGAGGTCATGAACCAGCCAGCTCTGCACCTTGATGGGGTGCCCGAGAGGTCTTAGGTTCCACAGTTTCTGAAAACAAGGTGTGACTCGGTTGTCAGCTTGACTGTATCTGGAATTAGCTACAATCCAGAAATTGAAGGCACACCTATGAGAGATCTTCTGCTTAGCTTGAAGTGGGTAAGTCCACTTGTAGTCCAGACCTTTGAGGTAGGAACACACACACCTTTGATCTAGATCTAAAGGCAGGAAGACACGCCTTTAATCTGGGCCATACCTTCTGCTAGAAGCCTATATAAGGACACAGAAGAAAGAAGTTTTGCCCTCAACTTGCTAGCACACCCATTCCTTCACTGCCATTGGAGCCTACTTCTTCAGGATTCCAGCATGTACAGAAGACCAGCTGAGACACCCAGCCTTTGAGACTGAGCAGCTACTAGATTCTTGGAGTTTCCACTCATAACTGGCCATTGTTGGATTATTTGGACTGCAGCCTGTAAGTTGAAGTCATTCCAATAAATCCCATAGATAGATGGACGGACAGACAGATAGATGGACAGGTGGAGGATGGATGGATGGATGGATGGATGGATGGATGGATGGATGGATGGATGGATGGGTGGATGGATGGATGGACTAACAGATAGATGGATGGATAGACAGACAGCAAATAGACAGAGATTTATTCCATGAGTTCTGTGACTCTAGAGAACCCTGACTAACACACAAGGCTTTGGTAACTCCCACCTCAAAGACTGCCTAACTAGAAAGGAGGAAAAAAACACACCAAAAACTGTCCTGTGCCACAAAACATCACATAAATGTTGGTTATCTGCTGTTATGAGGTAATTATCCAACTAGTGTAGTCACTTTATAATTGGGGGAAATCAGCAGAAGGGAGGTCAAGAAGTTCTGACAGCCATGCAGACCAAGGCCAAGAAATATTCATCAGTCAGAGAGGAAAGTATAGGCAAATAGTGAGGGAACAGAGAAATTAGCAAACAGAAGAAGGAAAATGCTATACAATATCATTTTCCGAAAGAAAAATATACAGCTGCTCTACAGTGCAGATTCCAAAGAAATAGAGAGGCCAATCCTTTGATAATCTATCAAAGCCATCTAACGGTTTTTTGTTTTGTTGTTATTGTTTGTTTTATTTTCTAGGGCATTTGATGCGTTAGAAAGGTAATGCACCAAGCTCTGAATATCCACTTCTAGGGCTGTGTGGCATTCTCCCAAAGTCCATAATCAAACAGAGCAATTCTGAACTCAGAGAGAAAGAACCAGCAAGAAATATTATTATAAACACCCACAGCATCTGTCATCTGACACACAAGACTGGCCTCTGAAATAGGGAGTGACTGCTGTGCCCTTGTGAAGGTATTTCACAGGGACTTGTCAGTCGTTCTGAAGTTCAGGGCATGCAGCAACAGAAAGCTTACCCATAGCTCCCCAACAAAGAGTCCAGAAGCAGTCCAATCTAAGGAGCTGCGCTTTCTCCCTCTCTCTCTCTCTCTCTCTCTCTCTCT
>CM052704.1:18283054-18303274 GCA_028551405.1 Uromys caudimaculatus | reverse complement strand
GTAAAGGGGAATGTCAAGGTGGGAATGATGGGTGGGCGGGTGGGTGGGAGGTGGAATTCCCTCATAGAGGCGGGGATGGGGAGGGGATAGGAGGTTTCCAAAGAGGAGACTCAGAAAAGGGGAAACATTGGAAATGTAAATAAAGTATCAAAAATAATAATAAAAAAAAATAAATAAATAAAGAGATAAAAAAAAAAAAAAAAGAAAAATACTTTCTGAAGCTCTTCAAAAAAAAAAAAAAAAAAAAAACCAGGGGAGAAAAAAAAAGAAAGGAAGAGCCTGGCCCAGCTTGGGGGAGGGGTCCTCAGAGTGGACACCTGAGCCAGCTCTGAAGCATGGCTGGGTCACCCAAGGAGAGGTGACAGAGAAGGTATTCTGGCTAAAAGAGCCAAAGCACAGGCAGGGGTGAGGTAGGGAACTCCTAACACTGGAAGGCGTCTGGAAGCTGACGCAAGACAGGTGGGTCAGCCAGGTAAACTGAGGAGATGACCCAGAGTCAAAATGGTATCAAACAAGCATCTAGAAAGATTACGGAGAACCATGTGCAAGACTGGAGGGAAAACAAGGTCGTTGGTTAAGAAGCTTCTGGAAGAACCCACCAAAAGCTGATGAGGACTTGACCTTTGGCCTGTGAGAAAGAGAGGAGGCCACTCCAGGTCTGGTGACTGACAGGATGGAGTGTTAGAAAAGACAGATGGCTGTTTGTCATGGCATAATTCACAAAAGCCAAAGGGAGAAGCAATCCAATGAACAAACGAACAGATGAACAAGTGAGGGAAGTATCTGTTTACACAATGGAGTACTATGCAGCCTTTAAAGAAAAAACCCTGATATATGCTGCAGCATGGATAGAGACTTAAGTGAAACAAACCACACACACATACACACACACACAAACACATATACACATACCTACACACATATACACACACAGACATACGCACAGACACACACACACACATAAACACACATGTACACACACACACATATACAAACACATACACAAACACACACACACATATACATACAGACAAACACACAGACACACACAGACACACACACAAACACATACCTACACACACATATACAGATACCTACACACGTACACACATACAGACCTATGCACAGACACACACACACATAAACACACATGTACACACACACACACATACACACACACATATACATACACATATACAAACACATACACAAACAAACACACATATACATACACACAAACACACAGACACACACACAGACACACAGACACACACATATACATACACATATACAAACACATATACAAACACATATACAAACAAACACACATATACACACAAACACACAGACACACATACATATACACACACATACACACACAAACACACACATATACACACATGCACACACATATACAAACACATACACAAACATACACACACAAACACACATACACACACATATACATACAAACACACATACGCACACGAACACATACCTACACACACACATACACACGCACTTGCACACACACATGCACACACATGAACACACACATACACAAACAAACATATCGCTGTCACATGAGTTACATGAGGTAACTAGGATAATCAGAGTTGTGGAGACAGAAGTAGCTTGGTAGAATATGACAGCAGGAGGGGCTACTTGGGGAGAAGGAGGCGACCAGCAGGCTGGAGGGATAAGAAGACAATAATGGGGTGAATATGAGTGAAATTCATTATATATGCCATGAAAATGTCATAGTGAAACCCACTGTTATGTAGAATTCATGTAGGCCAGTGAAAGACGTTTGTTAAAAAGTATGTGTCTGTGTGTGTTTGTGTGTGAGTCTGTGTTTGTGTGTGCCAGTGCATATCCATGTATGTGTGTTCACCAGTGTTCATGTGTGTGGGTGTGCATCCACGTGCATATGTGTGGCGTTCACGTGGTGAGGGCCATACATGGGCATTGTACCAGGGAGGTCAAAGGTTAGGTGTCTTCCATAATCACTCCCCACCTTATCTTTTGAGACAAGCTCTCCCTCTGAGCCTGGAGCTGGACAATTTATCTAGACTGGCTGACCGGCAAGCCCCGGGAATCTGCCTGTCTCCCCAGCACTGGAATGGCAGGGACATGCCACCATGCCCAGCCTTCTACATGAGGTCTGGGGATCCAAACTCAGGGTCTCCTACTTGCTCATCATTACTGCACTGACTGTGCCATCTCCCCAGTCCCTAGGATACTGCTTTTAAAACACAAAATAACTGTTCTCCCATGCCATTTCTGTTTCAGAAGATCCAGGTTGGGAAGCAAAATCTCCCAAAACTCCCATTTCTAACAGTGTCAGGCAACGCCTGACTTTGCATCAGGTGTATGGTGACACTTGGAGGACAAGCTCAGGAAGGTTTACCAAACCCCTAACACGATGCTTCCCCACAAGTAGATGTGCTCTAGAACCTTCCCTGGTTATCTAAGTCAGTCCTGACTGCCAGGCCCTTCTCCTTGGGAGACAGAGAATCAGCCATGATGTCACCATCTAAGAACCTTGGGAAATGGGAGAGAAGTTTCCTTCTTCACAAAAGTCCTGCTTCTGGAAGGGAGCTGTGAGCTGCTGAATGGCTCCTCTCAGCTGCTGTTGCTCCTGGAAGCCTGGGAGGCGGGAGAGGATTTCCAGAACAAATGCTGAGCTGGTAAGTGAGGGTGTGTCCTGGATCCACACTCGAGCAGCAGGGGGAGGGAGGGCCAGAAGATAAATACCCTCCCCCTCTTCTGCATCTCCTGTGGAAGACTGGAGGTGCATTCCACAGCTTCCCCTCCCTGACTTGTTGCCAGCTGCAGGTCGCTTAGCCAGGGCTTTCCTCCCTTCCTGTTGCTCTCCCTTTCCCTTCCCAGAGACAGCTTGCCAACACAAGCTGCCTGTTCTGAAGTCTGCTCTTTGCAGCGATCCAAGATAAGGCCAGGGTGACCATTAACATTCACTGTCAACTTGACAGGGCCCAGAATCACCTAGGAGACAAACCTCTCCATGGCTCTGCGGGAGCGGGAGTAAGGGGGTGTTTCTCAGTTGGGTTCAATGTGGTGGGGAGACAGTATCCTGGGCACTGGGTTCTAGACTGAAAAAAGGAGAAAAGTAAACACCAGTGGTCACTTCCTTGTTTCCCGACTGCAGATGCAAGGTGATGAGCTTCCTCCGATTTCTGGCACCATGACTAGTTCCTGCCACCTCAAAAGACTGTGCCCTCAACCACAAACCACAACAGGGGCTTTTGTCATGGAGTTTGTCATTAAAACAACAACACACACACACACACACACACACACACAAAATGGTAAGACAACAAGGGACAGACAAGAAGCTCACTCTGCAATCAGAGAGTAGTGTGCCCTGAACAGAACCTCCTGCTTCATCCAAGACTTCACACCTAGTAAATGCTTCAAAAATAAGAATTCAAGGGATAAAATAAACAGGAAGAAAGCCAGCGTGGAAGAGATGATACCTAAGTGCAGGTGCCTGGACACACCACAGACTGTGCAGCGTAGGCCTTCAGGGACAGGATGGAATCAGAAGTAGACGAGAAAGAGCCTTGATAAACGATCACCATGGAAAAGCGGTATTAGACAAGGAGATTTCTGTTGCACATCGAGAAGCCACAGACTGGCCTCACTAGACCACAGACAGAAAAGTGCAAAGCACACATGAAGAAACAACTCGACCACAGACAGAGTCACATTGGGTGTGTAAAGGAACTGAGTAGATGGGGGACTCAACACAATCCTCACCCCCTTCACTTCAGGAAACTTTCAACATAGTGTATCTGACGGCCAGCTCCACTGGGAAGGACATTACAGACTTCGTGAGACAACCCAAGACAAGGGGAATTGAACTGAACACATTGAGGCCGGAGACTAAACCTGGGCAAAACCAAAAAGGTAGGGGAACAAACTTATCTTTATCAGTTCTGTACTAGATGCTTGAGGGAGAGAAGAAGGTGAGGAGTATTGAGATGAGTGTCCCCTTGTGTGGCTCACTACAGCCTGCAAAGCTCCGACGGCCTAGGTCCTGGAACCTCCAGGATGCAAAGGCTTGGACTGTCTTCCTCCAACCTTGCTTGGCAGTGCCTGCTTTCCATTACTGGATTCAAATGGCCGAGGGGACAACTGGACGAGGGGATTATTATTTCTTACTCATGGTCAAGTGTCCCCATGGACTTGATCAGAGACCCCACAGTACTGGGAATATGTGGTAGAGATGCTTCCTACCTAATGGCAGACAGTAGATGAGAGAACTAGGAAGGAGCCAAGAACAAGACACCCAACAAATACCCACCCCGATAATTTACTTCCTATCTTGGATCCAATGTACTGAAGTCTTCAGAATCTTCCAAAATAGCGATACTGTAAGTTGGGAAATAATAACATGTGAGCCTGGAAAGGATATTTCATATTCAAACCATAACACACATGAAATCATATTACCTAAAAGTAGCTTTTCAGGAGCCAATTAAATGGAAGACTTAAATTCAACCCCGAAAACTTAAGACTCCTTTTCTGTTTGCAAGTTGTCTTCTTAGCTCAACAAGCAAGCCATGGCTCATGAGGGTGCAGCTCTCTCTCTCTCTCTCTCTCTCTCTCTCTCTCACACACACACACACACACACACACACACACGTTAATCAATTAAATCATTTCATTTAAAAATAAAATAGATTTCTAAGCCTGGGCTGATGGCATACACCTGTGATCCAGCTATTTAGAAGACTGAGCTACAAAAATCCCAAGTTCAAAGTCAGCCTAGGGCTCAGAATAATTTCAAGTAAGTTGTCTCAGCAACTCAGAGAGAGCCTGTTTCAAATTATAAAAAGATATAGGGGGTATAAAAAGATATATGGGGGTGTAGCTCACTGGCAGAGTACTTGTCTAACATGTACAGGACCTACACCAAGATCAGGCTCAATGTTAGGATATGAGGTTAGCATGTACAAAGCCACGAGTTAAAGTGAAGCTCGCACTACTTTGGGGGTCTCTGCTCAAGTGCATGGGGCCAGCTGACCACTAGCAAGAATCAATAGAGATAGAGATAGAGATATTGATATCGATATCGATAGAGATAGAGATATATACATTCAAGTACTTTTTCAGGACTCCAGGTCCTCTTTCTACTCCCTTCTTGGTTCTGAAGTTACATCTTATTTGCTGCTACAATTTGAGTTCATCCCTGTTGCCCCACCCCACCCTGTGCCCAGGTGGTAGTACTGTTAAGAGATGGGGTGGCAGAACCTTTGGTGTAGTCTGCCTCACAGAAATGGGTCACTGGGGATGATGTCTGCTTCTGATGTTGACCTGAGCCTTCTGCTCCCTTGAGCGGCCACAGACTACTAGCTGCTCCACCATGCCCTCCCCTCTAACATGGACTGCACAGAAAGCCAACTTAAACCTTTCCTCTCAATGGCTGTCCCTGCAGGCATTTTATCTCAGCAGCTAGAAAACTACCACACTCGGCCAAAACAGTCGTTTTTTGTCTTGCAATATGTTATAGGCAAACAAGAAGGAAATACTTGTGCTTAGCATATTGGCCCATCTAACTCCCCGCGCTTAGAATATCCACCTATTTTATCTTCTGTCAGCTTTAGCTGTGAGCCTTTCCAAAACAATCTGAAAGGAGGATGCCTGCCCTCACAATGTAACTGTTTTTGACCTTCCCCTCAAAGCCCCACAGCACTTATGAATGAAAAGTTTTTGCTCTGTTTGACACCATCCAACTGTGTTTCTCACAAGTGTGAGCTGGCACTATGTGAAGTGCTCAAAAAACACTGGATCAGGAATGAACCACTGAAGTCCCCCAAGAAAAAACTTCTCCTTATCAAGCACCATGCTTTAAATGATCTGTTATAAACACTCGTCACCGTCCCTGAAATACAGATAATGAAACGGGATGATTCACAGCCTGTAAACAGAACCAGTCTCCCCCCAAGGAACACAGCAACATGCATGAAATCATCACTTACATGGACAAGAAGCTTCTAGAGCACTGACTGGCGCACAGAAAACCAGCTCCTATCTGTGGAAACCAGTTTCAACAATTCACTTGTTCTCACATCTACTCTTCAGTGCCAGTCTACCAGCAAAAGCTCAAAAAGCAACCAGTCCACCATAGAGAAAGCCATGTTATGTGTCCTGAGGAGTCTGTAGTCTGTCTACAGCTTAAGCCAGACGCTAGCCATGCCCCACTCTTGGGGGGTTTTTCCTATAACCTACCCCACAGGGTCCACACAACCTGAAAACGTTCTTTCCAAGAATGTACGGAACAGGATGCAATGGCCGTGCTGACGGTCACTGTGAGCAATGTATTCAAAATGTACCAACTATTAAATGTAATCTTTCATTCCACTCTACCTGGGTCTTTTTTAAAGATATGAAAAATAAGTAATTAGCAAATTAGTTAGGTTTGGTCCCCAGATCATCTGGAAAACAATCCCAGAGAAGATGATAATGCCAGAGCCCCGATGTATAACCAAACAAAATAAGCCTCACAACCATCCCAAATCAATCAACCCCCAGACTAAAAAAAAGAAAGGAAACTTCTGAGATTTTGCCTCTCATTTAAGGTTGTTGCCCCCTAAACTCTAAGAATAAAATATGCTCGACAGCCTTTGTGAAACCTGTCTCCCTCCAACCCATGCACCTCGCGATGCCCCAAGATCTGCTGGGTGACATATGAGATCCAAAGTGGAAGGATATAAATAGCCTGGTCCTCAAAAAGGCAGATAGCCGCCAGACAGCTGAGTCACTTCGAAGCCCATTTTGCCTATGAAGGGGGCATTTCACCCTGCTCCTGCCTCGCACACTTCCACAGTCTCACAACCCACCAGGTTGGAAACCTCCACCAGCCTCCCTGCTGGAAGGCTAGGATGCCTCTTAACTTCCCCTCCTCCTGCGGGGTCATGAATTGGGAGTGAACTTTTAATAATTCACATAGCGCACGTCAGCCCAGTGACTCACTTAGAAGGGAAAGATTTGAGAAAGGCTTTCGGGAGCCATCATAAGCCAGCGGCAGACCCCTTATTTCTGCTGCCCTATTGGGACCACTGGACCTGACAATGGCCAGAAAGGAATGGAGAGACAGGCGAGCTCAGAGGCCATCAGCATTCAGCATTGTCCCACAGTGGGAAACTCTGGGCAAGAAAAGGCTTCTAAGGCTTCTAGATGGGGAGGGGGGGGCGCCTGTGCGTGCTGCGGGCTAGGGGGCTCTTACCCACCACGTCCCCACCCTCTGTCACCCGCGAGAATAGCTCAGAACCCTGGTCTAACTCTTGCTTGCCTTTCTCGATACTGGGGACTGGGGGCAGAATGCTGACGACCAGGACTCTGGCAGCCCAACCGCACGCTAGCGGAGCGAAGGGCCCAGAGGACCCAGTCTTCGACCGCCGCAGCCCGGAGGCGCTCACTTAGTGCCGAGGAGCCAAAGCAGGAGGAGAACAAAGTCCCGGGCCCGCAGTTCATCGGGTCCCCTGCCCTGAGCGCCACCCCGTTTCCCAGGCCGGCTGCGCGACTGCGCCGTGGATCCTCCTTACCGGGGAGTCGTAGGAGAAGGCGCACTCGCTCTTGTAGACGCGGTCCCCCGACCTGGGCACCCGGATCGTGGGCATGTGAGGCACCAGCAGCTCGCCCAGGTCCCCTGCAGCCATCTTCCCGCCGCCGCCCGGCACGCTGAACAGGGCGCCCCGGCGCTGCATGGCCACAGAGCGCAGCGGGCCTGGGGAGGAGCGCGGCGCTGCGGGTGAGCAGGACCTGGAGGCAGCAGCGGCCGCGCAGGCAGAGGATCGGCTCAGGCTAGGGAGGCTCGGCCCCTGCCCCGGCCGGCCCGCGGGCGGGAGCTGCTATTTTTAATCCAATGGCGAGTCGCCGGCCCAGCTGCAGCGTCAGGCGGGGCGCGCGCCAGCCGCAGCGCCCGGGAGGGGGATGCCGCACGGGCGGGGACGCAGGAATGGGAACCTGGGAGGCCCGGGGAGTCCCCAAGTACGCCTCCCGAACCGCCGTGGGCCCCACCTCCGGGATATAATCCCCAACTGCCCAGGATCAGGTCCTGGGAAGCCCGCACACAAAAGCGGTGCGCAGCGCGACCTCCCCATAGATCGGAAAGGGGTGGGTGGGACTCGAGTGTCGCCTTGCTCTCAGTCTCTTGCTTCTCACTTTTTAAAAACATGCTAAGCTCTATAAAAGACACTAGAATCTATCGGGGCCTGGAGAAGGAAGAAGTATGTTTTCCTATATGTTGCAAGAGTAGGGGCTGAGGGAATTCTACCTCCTCACACACACACACACACACACACACACACACACACACACACACACACACACACACCTCGAAAGATAAGGATGTCTATTTTTCTCTGGCTTTACAATGTCTTCGTATGACTCAAGGTCCCTGTCAAACATTCGGTGGCCTGATTTGAGGATCCATGCGCAGACGTACAAAGTCCTGCCCTTGCTTGTGGATTCTTCAAAATAAAATAATGGATTCTTCAAAGTAAAATAATAGGGGCGGGGTGCTTAATAATGTGCAAATAGAGCATGTCCCGTGGTGCGTACTCTCATTTGATTTCCTTTTAAAAATAGTAAATAAATAGCCCATGGAATGAGGAGATGGAAACAGGTTCAGGAACTCAAAATTAGCCTTGGCTTAGCTACATGAGATGCTGTCTTTAAAAAAAAAAAAAAAAAAAAAAAAAAGATACCCACCCCTCCCACAACGAGGTTTAATTCCATTCTTACAGCATAGGTATTCCATTGAGGTTCCCTTACTATACGCATCATACCACCAGAGCACAGCTCTTCATGATACCCAGAAGCAGCAAATCCAAAGCATTCTGTAAGACTCTCCAGATAAGACTATCCTTAAAGTCGCTGGTGCTGATACTAAATTCCTCTGCCTCGTATTGCTTCAGAGCAAAGAATTAGACAAAGTCTTGGCTTCCTATCTAGTAGGATCTCTGCCTGATCACAAACCGGTTACAGGAAAAAACTTGATTTAAAATATTCAAACCTTAATATCCAATCTTGAATTAAATGAAAGTCAAATCAGTAAGATTTGTTTCTCATCTTACAGCTGATAAAAGATGTATCAAATTAGTCCAGGCTTGAGAGCCACCCTCAGGCACATTGTTGGTGGGAACAAAATCTGCAAATCCCTGAAAGGATATTTACTCGTATTTTTGTCGTTATTATTTAAAACAGAGTATCACTTTGTATCCCAAGCTGATCTTGACTCCGGGTGATCCCTCTCCCTCAGTCCAACCTATCACCCCCATTTGGTTGCCCACTGCTGGAGTTTCAGACCTGTGAATTCTGGAAGGAAATTTAGTAACACTGATGTTAATTTTATGTGTATATTGTTTTCCAAGGGGTATCCTGGGTAATACTCACACCACATTTAAATTCCATCCAGGTAGGCTACTTGTTGGAGCACGGTTTATAACAGGAGACTGGGAACAAAGAAAAGATCCCTCTCGGTGGGAAGCAGTAGGGCACCCCTAAAAACAATGAGGCCACTCTGCACTGTCATCAGCCACACCAAGAGATGGAACAGAAAAGAATTCTGTGTGTGAAAGCCAGGAATGTGCATGAGGCTGGCCACCTCCAGTGTTCTGGTGGGCTTTCCTTCCGGTCCTTGGGAGGTTCCTGTACACACTGGTGTGCATGCCTTTTGGCCCCCATATATCTCTTAGAAAATGTACAAGCTGTATAATTGTCAAGATTGTTGAGAGAAACAGAAAGCCTGCAGTCATAGGAATTCCTTACCATCCTTTACTTTTCTATGTGGTTCTAAGAGTTTTGTTTCCCTTTGCCCGTCTGATTGAAGAGCCTGCTACTATTGGGAAAACAATAATTCAAATACTCTGCCTCTGAGCTATGTCTCCAGCTCCTTCTAAAACTATATTCTGAGACAGAGTCCAGACTGGCCTTGAATTTGCCACTCTCCTGCCTCAGTGTTCCTAGTAGCTGAGATTATAGCCTTGAGCCCCATACCCTGCCTATTTCAACCTTCTCATTAGGTACAGTGAGATTGATTGCTCAGCAGGTAAAGGTGCATGCTAATGCACCTTTAAGCCTAATGACCCAAGTTCAATGCCCAGAACCCACATAAAGGTAGAAACAGAATTGACTCTGTAAAGCTGTCTTCTGACCTCTACCTACTCAAAGTGGCAGCCCACACACACACTAATAACAAGAATGAACTAAGACTCAGTTATAAAAAGCATCCAGGGTTCAATACCCAGTACAGAAGTTGAAGGCCACTGCTGGATCACTGCAAGGCATATCAACCTTTCTCATAGAACAACACAGACTAAAGAGATGGACTGTGAACCAGTAGTGTGCACACCTGAAGTCCCAGCAGTAAAGATACCATGAATTCAAGGCCAGCATTGGCTACATAGTAAATTCCAGGCCAGTCTGAGCTCCAAAGAGGATCCATTTCAAAACAAAACAAATGACAGGAAGAGATATTTGTGGAACACAGCAAAGTCAAACAGGCTTACTGCAGCAAGTGCAACTAGTCTGGGGTCTGCAACGACTTCAGGTCGCACCTATAGCCTTCCAGAAAGCTAATGGGTGTGCACCAAGAGTGCAAAGATATAAGCACACATACATTTGCATATACATAAATATCATATATGGATACAGATACATGTAAAATCTATCTGCATAGCAGAATGCCAGTGGCATGCCAGATGACAACTCTAATCACAACAGGGGGAAGTGGACATCAACTGGATGCAGAGAGATAATTAAACCATGTATATCCATCAAAGATGCAAATCTTAAAGTGATCATTATGAACTTTGCCTCAATATTTTTTACAGCATCTTGGTTAACATGCATGCTTATGCAATACCATTGAAAGTCAGTTAAATAAACATACATTGTGACGTGACTAGAAATACATAAAAATTGGGAGCTGGTCATAGGATTTGTTTTCACTGTGTCTCCAACAGGTTACATGTATTGTACAATATAAAACATCAAAACAAAAATCTGAGTAAAAGAAACGTCACTGAATTAAGAAAATGTCTTTATCAAGACATTTCAAGGCTGGACACAGTGGCATATGCTGGTTGTCCCATCTACTTGGGAACCTGAATGGAGAGGTTGTCTGGGTCCAGGAGTTCAAGACCAGCCTGTACAACACACTGGGCTTATCCAAATGAAGGAAGGAAAGAAAGAAGGAAGGAAGGAAGGAAGGAAGGAAGGAAGGAAGGAAGGAAGGAAGGAAGGAAGGAAGGAAGGAAGGAAGGCAAGACAGACATTAGAGGAAAATCTAGCTCAATTACTGAAAACTTTAAACTTAGTTTTTCAAATTCTAGATATGAACTCATAGCAGGACTCTCTATTTCTAGGCCAGTTTCTGCACATAGATCTTAATCAACGCACAGACTGAAGGAGTAATGACAAATAAATATTTAACTTCTAACAGATCCAATGTCTCCACATTTCAGACTGACTTTTGCCACAAGTTTCTCTCACAATGTCCTGGCAGAGCCCAGCTAAGCGGATAGCACTCTAGAACCCTCCTCTGCCCTTCAGACTCCACCTCACCACAGTACTTTTGAAGACAGCAAGTGACTGTTCCCTAAGGAGAAATGAATGGGCCTTGGCTCGAAACTCTCCCCTCTCGTATCTATCACCTCAGTCTTTTCAAAGTGTACTTGTTTTTCATGAAGTCCTTTCTGATAGCTCCAACAACTCTCAGAGATCCATTGTTACAAATTATAGCAGGCTCAGCAGTTAAGAAAGTATACTGTTCTTGTTAGGGACCCAAGCTCAGTTCCCAGCACCCACTCCAGGTTCAGAATCACCTGTAACTCTAGCTCCAGAGGGGTCAGCACTTCTGACTTCCACAGGCATTGTGCACACACACACAAGTGTGCAAGCATGCATGAACATGCATATAATTTAAAATAATAAATCTCAATAGTGGAGAATACTTGCTTAGCATATGCGGAGCCCTGCATTTGATCCTGAGCACACAACAGTGAATGACTACAAAGATTACAAGCACTGTTGCCTGTCATCAGAAACTCCATTATGATGTGTCTTGCACTGCTGCTCGCCTGGGTTGCATGTCTTAATCTGCGGGTTCTGTATTTGTGCAATGTTGACTGCCCAGAATATTTGGGGCATTCATAAGTACCTGACAAGTGATTGACTCACCTTGGTGACACTGTAGCAAATGCTCTCTGCAGTCAGCTTTGTTCATACTTTGGCAAAATACATGGCCGCACAAATGTTATTTCGAGAACTGACAGAGGTTACATCAAGTGTGATACAAATATTAGTTATAATAACTAATGCCAAGGGGGAAAATTAAGGAAATGTACAGAGTAAAAAGATATCATAATTATGTCAATTAACGGAATAGCTCTTGACCTCAAAGGCTTGCCTGTAATGTGAGGGGATCCCAAAGAGCCATTTATTGTGAGACCTGGGGAGTGAACCATAAGATCTTTAGTCTTGGGAGAAACCTACATGAGAAGTGTTGTTGATTAACTGCAAAACAATGTGTACCAATAAAAGAAAATGATGGTGTTTTCTTCTTGAGGCTATTCGACAAAGCCATGATACATACATAGATTATCCAGAGGCTGCGGAGACAATTCGGTGGTTAAGAACTTTCCTATGCAGATATTAAGACCTGAGTTCAAATCCCCGGCACCCAAGTAAAGAAAAAAAAAAAAAGAGCTGGATATGATTGCTGTTGATTGTCTATCATGACTAGATCGTTGTACTTGATTGCTGAAGATACAACACCCTTGGCTGCAGAACATAGATATATCAGGCTGAAAGTGACCTGGAAGAGTCCTCCCCACTGGCTAGCTAAAAGGTGCTATACAGGCCACTAAAGTGGAAAAGACATCAATGGTCTTAACCAGCAGTGAATACTGAATGCCACAATACCAACCTGACAGGCAAGACATGGTCACTGGTACAAATGTGACATGAATATTATAGGGGAAAGCAACCACTTTGCAATCAAATTTGAGGCCTGCTCCACGGGAGAGAATTCATAACTGATACTCTAAACTTAGCCAAAAGCACATGCGTTCCACAAGTCGTAGCCCCAGCAGGGACCCTGTTAATGTTGTTTTGATAAATGGACATGTTGTCAAACTACCTTCTAAATATTTGTGTCAGCAGTGCAGCCCTCAACCCTGGCCAAAGAAGCTTCTTTCTGCAGTAAGCAGCAGTTAATGCAGACTCATAACTGGTCAACTTGACCAGAATAAGTGACCATTGTGTGCTCAGCCCCATCAACAACAGCAAGCAAGAGGAAACGGAAAGAATGGAAGAGCCAGATGGTAGAGAGGAGTGCTGTGGAGGACTGTCTTGTGGGAATGACATAGCCATTGCACCATGAACACACTGAAACTATAGTTACCTGCACAAGACATGTATAAGACCAAGCCGGCAAGATCAATGTTCCAGGGGCCAACACTAAACAGATTCAGTGGGTTAGAAAAAACAAAACAACAACAACAACAAAAAGGACAGTTCATCATCAATGGAAGCCAAGGGGACTGAAGCAGAGTCCATAGAAGAATGCTGTTTACTTGCTTATTCCCATGTGTTCTATAGCTGTTTCCTCTGAGATGGAAACATTTAATCCTCCAGGGGAGTTTCTTAAGCCAGAAGGTAAACAACTCAAAATAACTTCAGGAAGTCCCTGGAACTGATCAGATTCACTCCCTTCCAAGAGTATAGTAAATGATGCTGAAAGTCACCCTGTGGGTCTCCCTGCTCTCATGGATTATTGACTGATAAGGTCTACAAGGGCAATGGAAGCAAAGACAATGAGGACATTGGGAGTTGGAAGCTCTGTGAGTGCGTACAGTGAATAACCACATTGGGACCAACTATCGGGAGGCAGGTCAACTTTACTTAGGATGGATTCAAGGCTTACAAAGTTTTAGAGGACTGAGAATAGGAACATCTAGGCTGGGCAAAGGTCACTGGCTGGGGGCTTAGGGTGCCTGGAATGCCTCATTAGCATAGGGAAGCATTTCAGGAATCTCAGGTGCTGGCTGAATAGGTTCTTATCTGGAGAAAGAAAATTGATCCTGTAATCTAATTGAGGCTATTTGACATTCCTCAGATGAGGTCAGAGAAGGAGAAGCCCAGATAATGAAGGGAGTCTCCTATATTGCATCAAGCCCAGAGGCTATCCAGTCATGGTGGACTTCAACCTTAATTAACAGAGTTTTTCCCACAACTTCCATACAAGCCAAATTGCAAAGAAGACTTGGAGACCAGACCAGCTGCTGGGAAGAAGCAGAGACCAGCCAAGCTGCCTGGAAGAGGTTTAGAACATGCGAGTCACCTAATGATATTCTGCTATACTCATAGATCAGTGCTGTATCCAGCCATCATCAGAGAGGCTTCCTCTGGCAGCAGATGGGAACAAATGCAGAGATTCACAGCTAAACATTACACAGAGAGAAAGAGTCTAAATGGGATGTCTCCACCAAACCCCTCCCCTAAGAGCTCAGGGAGTCCAGCAGAAGAGAAGGCAGAAAAGTGTAATAGCCAGAGGGGGTGGAGGACATCAGCAGAGCAAAGCCCCTGAATCAAAGGAGCAAGGTTCATATGAGCTCACAGAGACTGAAGCAGCAAGCACAGGGCATACATGGATCTGTCCCAGGTCCTCTGGGTATATGCAATACAGCTTTTAACTTAGTATCTATATGTGACTCCTGATTGTGTGAACGGGTGGGTCTATGATTCTTGTGCCTACTCTCGGGCTCTTTTCATTCTGCCGGGATGGCTTGTCCAGCATTGCTGTGATGTTTTTTGCTTTATCTTATCATATTTCATTTTGTCACGTTTGGTTGTTATCTCTTAGAACCCTGTTCTTTTCTAATGAGAAACAGAAAGAGGGAATGGATCTGGAGGGATGGGGGGGGGGGGGTGGAGAGGAACTGGGACAGGAGGTATTATATGAGAAAATAATCTATTTCTCATAGCAGAGAAAAATGGAATGAAAAAAGCATGTGAATTACTTGGAAGGGACACCCTTCAACCTGTTGAGCTGCCTGCAAGCCACATGTGCAGTGAGCTCCAATGTGCCAGCTTTGTGAACTGTCATCCATGCTGGTGTGGGCTTTCATGGTGCAACTCTCTTTGAGTCATTTCTGCTCCTGTAAGTGGCTCCTCACCATACACCTGTAAGTAACACCAACAAAACTCATTGATCACAAAGTTGGACTTTGTTAGTTTCCATACTTTGGGCTGGTTATCTGGAGTGCTGTGCATGTAGCATCTCCCCAAGAAAAGTCACACAATGCCATGGATTGCTCAGCCCGCTTTCTTATACAACCCAGGAGTACCTGCCCAGGCAGCACTGCCCATATTGAGCTGGGCCCTCCCATGTCAATTATTAATAAAGAAAATGCCCCCACAGAGTTGCCTACAGGCCAATCTGTTGGAGGAAACTCCTCAATTGATGGTTTCTCTTCCCAGATGACTCTAGTGTGTGTCAAATTGACAAGCACTAACCAGCACATCATCTATTTTTCATGAATCCCCAGGAAGTGTTCATTTTTTTACCATGCTATTGATCATGTCAGTTTTTCCTCTGCTGGAACTTACTTGCCTCTTTCACCATGCATATAGAGTAAGCAGGTCTCTGCTGTTAAATTCATAGAAAATGTGTCTATCTAGATGGTATACTTGTGTCGGGATGAGCTAACTCTGGAGGGTAGCTCTCAACATCAGAATGAGGTTCTGATGAGCAGGAGAGCTGGTACCGGCTCATGATGTGTAAGGCTTTCCATATTCCTTCCTGCCTCACAGGATACTTAAATTGATGGGCAGATCATCTCTCAAGGCAATCTAACAACACAGTCCTGCTAGTGCCCACACCTCCAGGATGTTGGAAAACCCACTATGAGCATAGTCATAAACACCAACCTCCAAAGTTGTGTTTCAGAGCCCAGCAAGTTGGACCAAAAAAGATCTTTACATGTAGCATGTATTGACTCCAAGAGAATCCGAGGAAGCTCACCAAGACTATGCCACATTCTTGGTGTTAGGAAGCAAAAATGGAAAACTTAACTTTCTCTTTCTAGATTACTATGATGCTTAGTCTTCATTATTAACTAGACTGCAGGTCTGTTTGGGTTTTGTTTTGTCTGGTTTTGTTTTTGTTTTCTGAGACCAGGTCTCACTCCATAGCTCAGGCTGTTTTTGGATTCTTGGCAGTCTTCCTCCACTTTGCCTCCCAAGGACTGTGATTATAGACACAAGTTAGTGAGCGACTAGAAGAGATCATTGAGACTCACTTCTGGGAGTGCTCAAGAGGACATTTTCAGAAAGGATTAGCTGAAGGGGAAGATTTATCTGAATATGGGCAGTACCATTCCCCAGGGATGGTCACCCCCAACATCCCACACACATATCCTGCTGGGGGAGGCAGCTAAGCACCAACCTTCCCTTTTCTCTTTTTTTCTAGCCACCATTATGGCAACCAAGTTGCCCCACCATGCCCTCACCACCGTAATGAACTGAACTCTTTGAAACCAAGAGCCAAAATAAGTCCTTCCTCCCTTAATAGCTTAAGCTGTTTCTGTCTGATATTATGGTCACAAGGACACAAAGATAACCAATAGTCACCAAAACCCTCTCCAGCACGGTAAGCTGCATCCTGCCTCTGTTAGAGCTAAGGCTGCTTTCCTGCTTGAAGTTGAATAGACACATCAGATATCTTATGGTCCAAAGAGCAAATATATTTACCATACAACCCTTTACAGAAAAGGTTTGCTAAACCCTGGTCAAGGTCTCTGAAGACTCAGAATCAGATATTTGACATGACCTATCGTAAGGGAGTAAGTTGGTCATCTTACTTACCCTCAGTTTTAGCTTATTAAGAAACCAGTAGCTGCAAAGGAACTGCAAGAGATACTTTAACTTGCTTCAGGGAGATCATTTTTGAAGCATTAACCAGATTGAAATCACCAGTGTTCACTATTGGTCAGTCATCGTCATAGTTTTCCAGTCTAAAACCAAAGACAGACCAGGAGTTTGATAAGGACAACCATGTCCACTTCTAGGCCTTTGGTAATGATACAAATTTCAATATTGAAGTTTTCATCATAGTTGTAGTGTGTTGGGGAAGGGACTGCCAGTTCAGCTTCCTGGTCCTTTCTGCCCTGGTCTTTATGTTTCCATGAGTCAGGGATCCAGTGTGGAGACCCTGGGTGATAGATCCCAAAGGTACTTTCAGAAACATAGATACTACCTGCAAGATAAGCTGATGGTCCTACTGGGTCCAGCAAGAGATGTGCTAGCCCCCAATAAGCTGTTCCTGGCAGAGAGGATAGGCACCCAAACATGCTCCAGTTTTGCTCAAAGCCAATTTCCAGGGGTCTCTTAAAGACCTGAAAGACATAACTCCTTGTGGAGTGAATGCAGAGGAGAGTGGAGGTAGAGGTAATTTAATCCATCAACGTGGCTTCTCTGACCCCATCCAAAGACCTTCTAAGTCTATATGATCTGGCTAGGATGCAGACACACCCTTAGTACACACTGCTATGGTTTGACACCCTGTCCCCAGAATAGCTGTAGCCATTTTGTCCCATGCCTGTCAGCTATTTCATATTATTGCTGTAACATGCCTGCCAGTCATTGACGCAGAGAAGTGACTTGGCTCAAGACGTGCTGACCACATACCCTGTTTTGTTCTGTATGAGGTTTGCTAATCTTAAGAAATTCCACAAAGCTTTACATAGGACCCGTCAAATCAAAGGTCAATATAAACTGTTATGTCTAAAATGGATTGAGTCAGAGCTGACCACTGGGCAGCCCTTACTGTGATTTTTGTGGCTGACACTAAAGAATGCTACCAATAAGCCAAAAAGTTATTATTATAATACTCATGCTCTGTTATCTCAATGTTCTGAAATTCCTCTGTTCACCACCCATCCACCACCCCCTTACCTTACTCAGCTTAGAGGTTAGCTGCTAACACTTTGCCTATTACTCTAACTGCTCCCTTCCTTGTCCTTTAAACTTTTGAACCTGGTTTTTCCTATAAAAAGCCTACCTTGAGAGCAGACTGCAGCCTTTTTTGTGAACCCAAACATTCAGTATTAAGGTGTTCACTCAAGAAACTATTCTTGTTTAACTGGGATTGCTGTGCATATAGTTTGTGTGGCAATTTCCTGAACCCCAACAACACCTGTCATCTCAAACAATGAAGGTGAAGTTAGTTTGTAAAAGCAAGCACCAATGTTTGAAAGTGAAGTCTGACTGAGAGGCAGACAAAGGAAGAAATCAGAGGAAAATCTGATAAAAATAGAGTATGTCCAACTCTCACAGGAACAGAGAGAAAATAGAGTCAACATAAGAGGGAGCATCGCAGAGGGAAAGGACGCAGACAGTTTTACTGGGACAGTTCTACAGACACGGGTGCAGAAAGAGAACAAGCTAGACAGACAAGCCATAGAAAGAGAAGGAGCCAGAAGATTAGAACAGATTGCCAAAGTTAGTATGAGGCCAAGCAGATTGATTCAGTAAGAAGCCGAGAGAAGCTAACTTGAATCAGTCAATGAGGAGAGGAGTTTGAGCCACAACATCTGAATTAAACCAGCCAACAGAGTTCAGAAAGAATTATAAAGAGTGAGCTTAGCCGGGCAGTGGTGGCGCACGCCTTTAATCCCAGCACTCGGGAGGCAGAGGCAGGCGGATTTCTGAGTTCGAGGCCAGCCTGGTCTACAGAGTGAGTTCCAGGACAGCCAGGGCTACACAGAGAAACCCTGTCTCGAAAAAGAAAGAAAAAAAAAAAAAAAAAAAGAGTGAGCTTAGTCAGCAAAAAGTCTCAGAGGCTGAAAACATTCTAGACCTACATTAGATAGTACATAGGCTAGAAGCTTCCAGGAGGAGACCTAGGTTAGCAGAAGGACGAAGTAAGCTTTGGAGACAACAATTACAAAAGGAGAATAAAAGTTACATTCAGTGGAGAATTGTCCACAGTGTCCACACATGATGATACTAGACCTCCTTTCGCCCAGGAACCTAGCCCCATCTTCTACCAAGGAGCTCTGGTGATTTCAAGTTCCACATGGATATGACCACCAACTGCTGAGTGTGGTGGCTTGCCTTAGGCCTCTGCTTCCTGGGCATAAAGTTGTTAAGAGCAGAATGTGACAGTTTAATGGAATGCCCACTGCCTTCACTCTTGCGCATCCCATGATAAGCCACTGTCAGCGCTGGCTGAATTAGCCACGTCTGAGATCCATTACTTACACTGGACCTCTGCTGATGTGATAAGCACACTGGATTTGCTTCTGGCTGTGAATCACTACCACCAGGATGTCCACCTAGGCCTCTGTCATCACCACAGGCATAAGAAAATCTGCTGCACCATTAATTCCTGTCATTAGCATTCTGAGCCAGGAGGAGCAATTAGTGGATTGCCTCGAAAAGAATCCAGGCTCCGCTGGATACATACTGGATGGCCTGCACTCAGCAGTTCCATCTCTTGAGTCCCTGCTTCCCTGCCATGCCAAGAGACTTGTCATCATGTAACCCAAGCCAACACCTGGTCCAGGTTTTGTACCAGGCATCCAAGGCTTACGCTAGTACCCCAGCCCATGCTGAGGCCATCTGTAAGTACATCACGATCAACCAAAGTTGCTGGACCTAAACTTACTGTTTGCACTTCCATGTCAAACATTTTCAAAATCCAGCCCTACAAAACCGGCCCATTTTGTAGAACGTGTTGAATTTTACAATTTTCAGAATAACTTCTGGACTTTCTCCCACACTGAATTGTCATATAAAATGGTTATCAGTAGAGAAGAGAGGCATGCTGGACAATGAGAAAATGGTAGCTGGCTCCAAGAGGGAAATTTTGGATTCGTCACAGAAGGAAAATGCCACTTGTTTGGACGAACTTCAAAACTGGACATCTGACACGAACTTGGAAGGACCGTGAGTGGGGTTCAGGGGAGCAGCACCTCTCGCCCAGACCCGCCCGGATCTGCCGGGATCCCGGGCCTGAGAACCCGGGAACAGAAAGACTCCGAAACTTCCCGATCTCACTTGCAGGGGGAAACCTCTGCCTGTGACACCAGGAGCCGGTACCCAACGAGCGCCGTAGAGAGGGGGAAACCTCTGCCTGGGACACCAGGACTCGGTAGCCAAGAAGCGCCGTAGAAAGGAAATCTC
>CM052704.1:18258416-18282554 GCA_028551405.1 Uromys caudimaculatus | reverse complement strand
CAGCAGATGCTGGCGAGGATGTGGAGAAAGAGGAACACTCCTCCATTGTTGGTGGAATTGCAAGCTGGTACAACCACTCTGGAAATCAGTTTGGCAGACCCTCAGAAAAATGGACATAATACTACCTGAGGACCCAGCTATTCCACTCCTGGGCATATACCCAGAAGATGCTCCAACATGTAATAAGGACACATGCTCCACTATGTTCATAGCAGCCATATTTATAATAGTCAGAAGCTGGAAACAACCCAGATGTCCCTCATCAGAGGAATGGATACAGAAAATGTGGTACATTTACACAATGGAGTACTACTCAGCTATTAAAAACAATGACTTCATGAAATTCACAGGCAAATGGATGGAACTTGAAAATATCATCCTGAGTGAGGTAACTCAGTCACAAAAGAACAAACACGGTATGCACTCACTGATAAATGGATATTAACCCAAAAGTTTGGAATGCCCAAGGTTCAATTCACAGACCACATGAAGCCTAAGAAGAAGGAAGACCAAAATGTGGATGCTTCAGTGTTTCTTAGAAGGTTGAACAAAATACTCACAGGAGGGAATATTGAGACAAAGTGTGGAGCAGAGACTCAAGAAAAGGCCATCCAGAGACTGCCCCACCTGGGGACACATCCCATATATAGCCACCAAACCCAGACATTATTGTGGGTGCTGGGAAGTGCTTAGTGATGGAAGCATAATAAGCTGTCTCCTGAGAGGCTCTGCCAGAGCCTGACAAATACAGAGGTGGATGCTCACATCTAACAATTGGACGGGCGTGAGGTCCCAGATGGAGGAGTTGCAGAAGGGACTGAAGGGGCTGAGGGAGTTTGCAGCCCCATGGAGGGAGCAACAGTGTCAACTGGTCTGACCCCCCGATGCTCCTGGAGATTGGACCACCAATCGAAGAATACACATGGAGGGACCCATGGTGCTGGCCACATATGTGGCAGAGGAGAGCCTTGTGGGCCATCAGTGGGAGGAGAGGCCCTTGGGCCTGAGGGTGTTAGATGCCCCAGTGTAGGGGAATGCTAGGAAGGGAAGATGGGAGTGGGTGGGTGGGTGGGGAAGCGCCCTTATAGAGGCAGGGGGAGGAGGGGATGGGATAGGGGGTTTCCAAAGGGAGAACTGGAAAGGGGAAAACACTTGAAATGTAAATAAAGTAATTATTTTTAAAATTAATTAATTACTTAATTTAAAAAGAAAAAAAGGATATACCTTTTACCAGATGTAACCTAATGTGACTTATTCAACCTTTCAAAGCCTATTATCTTAAGTTTAATTGAGGATAATGACATGTGTGCGTGTGTGTAAGCATGGTTGGAAAGTGTGAAAATGTGGTAAGTCCTATGTGACACATTACACTTAACAACAGCTGTTTCTATAGGATTGTGTTCTTTCTGTGCCAAGCTTCCTTTATATTAGTAGAACCCAAGGAATGATACATTCCTCACAGTAGTAGAATGACAAAGAGAAACCTACAACTGAGCTGGATGGTGGCAAGCCGAGGGGAAACTATGGTCAGGATAACAGAAAACAAAAAGCCACAATCCACAAAAGAGAATGCTATCTCCAGATCCACCACATTCATGGCCTGCTCCTTCTTTCCTAGTTCTCCTACAAAATGGTTTGCATAAGCAGAGTCCAGAGACCTTATGTTCTCTCAATCTGTAGGCAGAACTGTGAAACTGCATAGGGAAGTCTCGGGACAAATCTTTGGGGTAGTGGGGTATGGCCACCCCCTTCTGGGAAAACAAGGAGCTACAAGCACTCCAGAAGACCTTGGCAGAGGTCAGGTGCAGGCATCCTGACAAGTGGGCCTGTGGCCTTTCATTTCTTCTGTTCCTTTAGGTGGCAACAGACACCTTCCTATTGGGCCAAGGACAGTATCTGGAAAACTGGTTCTGGGTTCTTCCTCTCCTCTCACGGTGTCTGGAATGGGTGGGGTCTGCAGTCAACCTCTTCTTTCCAGGGCATCAGAGTCACCAAGTCAAAAAAGGTGGTGAAGCAGAATGAGGGCAAATAGGGTACACAGAAGTGCAGACTGGTTAGGAATGCCGTAAGTGTTAAAGCTCTTAGAAAAGGAGTAAAGAACTGAGTTGGAATTTTGACGAGGATTGCACTCAATCTGTAGATTGCTTTTGGCAAGATGGCCATTTTTACTATGCTAATCCTGCCGATCCATGAGCATGGGAGATATTTCCATCTTCTGAGGTCTTCTTTGATTTCTTTCTTCAGAGACTTGAAGTTCTTGTCATACAGATCTTTTACTTGTTTGGTTAGAGTCACACCAAGATATTTTATATTATTTGTGACTATTGTGAAGGGTGTCATTTTTCTAATTTCTTTCTCAGCCTGTTTATCCTTTGAGTATAGGAAGGCTACTGATTTGTTTGAGTTAATTTTATATCCAGCCACTTTGCTGAAGGTGTTTTTCAGCTATAGGAGTTCTCTGGTGGAATTTTTCAGGTCACTTAAGTATACGATCATATCATCTGCAAAGAGTGATATTTTGATTTCTTCCTTTCCAATTTGTATCCCTTTGACTTCCTTTTCTTGTCTAATTGCTCTAGCTAGAACTTCAAGTACTATATTGATTAGATAGGGAGAGAGAGGGCAGCCTTGTCTAGACCCTGATTTTAGTGGGATTGCTTCAAGTTTCTCTCCATTTAGTTTGATGTTGGCTACTGGTATGCTGTATAATGCTTTTACTGTTTAGGTATGGACCTTGAATTACTGTTCTTTCCAAGACTTTTAACATGAAGGGATGTTGAATTTTGTCATATGCTTTTTCAGCATCTAATGAAATGATCATGTGAGGTTTTTTCTTTGAATTCATTTATGTAGTGGATTATGTTTGATGGATTTCCTTATATTGAAACATCCCTGCATCCCTGGGATGAAGACTACTTACTTGATCATGGTGAATGATTGTTTTGTTGTCTTCTTGGATTCAGTTTGCGAGAATTTTATTGACTTTTTTTGCATCAATATTCATAAGGGAAATTGGTCTGAAGTTCTCTTTGTTAGGTCTTTGTGTGGTTTTGGTATCAGCATAACTGTGGCTTCATAGAACAAATTAGGTAGTGTACCTTCTGTTTCTATTTTGTGGAATAGTTTGCAGAGTATTGGTATTAGGTCTTCTTTGAAGGTCTGATAGAATTCTGCACTAAACCTATCTGGTCCTGGGCTTTTTTTGGTCGGGAGACTTTTAATGACTGCTTCTATTTCTTTAGGGGTTATGGGACTGTTTAGATGGTTTATCTGATCCTGATTGAACTTTGATACCTGGTTCTGTCTAGAAAATTATCCATTTCATCCAGATTTTCCAGTTTTGTTGAGTATAGTATTTTATAGCAGGATCTGATGTTTTGGATTTCTTCCGTTTTTGTTGTTATGTCTCCCTTTTCATTTCTGATTTTGTTAATTTGGATACTTACTGTCTCTGTGCCCTCTGGTTAGTCTGGATAAGGGTTTATCTATCTTGTTGATTTTCTCAAAGAACCAGCTCCTGGTTTTGTTGATTCTTTGTATAGTTCTCTTTGTTTCTACTTGTTTGATCTTAGCCCTGAGTTTAGGAAAGGCCATCCAGAGACTGCCCCACCTGGGGATCTATCCCATATGCAGCCGGCAAACCCAGACAGTATTGCTGATGCCAAGAAGTGCTAGCTGACAGGAGCCTGATATGGATGTCTTCTGAGAGGCTCAGCCAGAGTCTTACCAATACAGATGGGGATGCTTGCAGCCAACCATCAGACTGAGCACAGGGTCCCCAGTGGAAGAGTTAGAGAAAGGACTGAAGGAGCTCAAGGAGTTTCCAACCCCATAGGAAGAACAACAATATCGCCAACCAGACCCCCCCCAGAGCTCCCAGGGACTAAACCACTAAACAAAGAGTACACATGCACATGGAGGGATCCATGGCTCCAGCTGCATATGTAGCAGAGGATGGTCTTGTCTGGCATCAAAGGGAGAGGAGGCCCTTGGTCCCGTGAAGGCTTGATGCCCCAGTGTAGGGAAATGCTAGGGTGGTGGGACAGGAGTGGGCGGGTGGGTTGGAGAGCACCCTCATGGAGGCAGGGGGTAGGTGTGGAATGGGATGGGGAGTTTTGGAGAGGAAACTGGGAAGGGAGATAACATTTGAAATATAAATAAATCAAATAACTAATAAAAAATAAATAAAAAAGAAGAAAGAGTAAAGGAGTAATGGGCTCTGGCAGCAGGAGGAGCTGGTACTCCGGTCCTGGAACCTACATCTGCTGTGTTGGAGATGTCAGCGGCCACACTCTGCTCGGATGTGAGTCTCTGCCAGGCAGATGGTCCCAAAAGTCTAAAGCATGCTTCAGGGGGAGAGAGTGCACCCCCCACCCCCAATATTACAGCTCAGTAAAAATAGCCAGTCTCAAAAGATCCTTGGTGACATAACTTGTATGCTTTATTCCATATGGAGAGGACCATATGCTTGGGATTTGAGGAGATTCTATTGGCTGATGCTAAGATGCTGGTGGTGCTCTATTTGCATGAAGAATTCCAGTTGCTAAGCTATGTGACTGACTACTTGTGACCACCTGGTTGGGGATCTCTGGGTTACCTGCTCCAAGGCAGGCACGGAAACAGGGAAGGAGCTAGTTCCACTTCTGTCAGTCTCTAGTTTTGAGATTTCCAGGGTTTGAACTTGCTATACCTTGGCAATCTCGTGCCTATTCCTCTTGCAGCATGGTCCATGTGCCCGACCAAAAACCATGAGCTTGAATCTACACACTCTGAGTTCACTTCACTGTCATGAAGAATGAAGGGCAGATGCAAAGAAAGGCTGTCCTGTGTTGAAAGATAACAAACACTGGAAATGAAAACTTTCTGTAAACACTGAACATGATAGGAAATGGATGTTGGAGAAAATGTGAAAGGGGCCAATGTTCTGGAGCCATGCTCAGCAGACAGCAGGGGCTTGACTGGTGACAGGCATGAGTTAGCTTTAACTCACACCTCGTGCAGGACTGGAGACCAAACCCAGGGCTTCATGTGTGCCAGCACTCTGCCGTTTTCCAAATCCTCAGCCCTAGGGCAGCATTCTAAAAGGATCTAAAAGTAGAAGCACAGCTGGAGACTGCAGATGCGGCTGAGGTGAGTGTGTGTTTAGCCTACTGAAGGCCCTGGGTTCAAACACTAGCACCAGTAAGAAAGCAGCCAGTCTTAGCAAGGAAGCACCTTCAGGGTTTACAAAACAATACTCCAAGGAAGTTCAGTTACTGTGTCTCAAGTGTTTGTGGTTTTAAAAAGGAACGACATGCACCCCAAAAGTAAAGCAAGACGCTACCGTATAAACTCTAAGACTAGTTTACTTAAATGTATTTATTCTGGTACTGATACTTTTATATGGTTGCTTCAGTATTTCTTGTGAACTAAAAATTCCAAGTAGTTCCAAATAACCCCCATCTGCAATGAGAGACTACTACAGTTCCTGAATATTCACAGGACCTCTGCACCTTCTACCTGCCAGACACAGGTATCAACAGCTTAGCAACAGTGTCACTTTAGGAATTCACAAATTCCCAGACCTCCAGCTTTTATTACTCCCCTGTAAATCTCAGCAGATGAAGCTGAAAGGCCCACATGGCATACATCACCTGAACCACATGAAGAGACAGCCACAGAGGCTTGTGTACATCAGATCAGAGTCAAAATACAAAGTATTTATTCATTTCTTCCCATGAGAGGAATATACTGTTCTTAGATGGATCATCAGTTGTCAGGAGTTGCTTTTGGAGAATGATCAATGAACTCTTTTTCAGGGGTTGGATATTGATACCAGGGTCCATCACCCCGGGAACGCATCAGTCTTCGAACTTCCAGCTCCTTTAACCTGTAACAAAGGGAATAGAAATGGTGCAAATACGGACCCATGAGCAGGTGCAGTCACTATGGCAGTCAGCACAGAGGTTCTTCAAATAACAAAACAGACAAAGATGCCTTTCCAACTCCACAGCCCGCACTGCAAATGGGTCTAAGTTAGCACAATAGACACGTAGCTGACCATCCATGTTCCTGTGCATAATAGTCAAGGTATGGAAGCAGCCTAGCTGTCCACCAACAGATGAATGGGTAAAGAAAATGTGGCACATTTACATACTGGAACGCCACTCAGTCACAAAGTAAAATGAAACCATGTCATATGCAGAAAAATGCATGAAGCTGGCGGGCATCGTGTCGTCTCCTATGTGGAATCCAGATCTCACACATACTGATATATACAGATATACACAGGACACAAAAGCAGATGGAGAACAACTGGGGGCAGAAAGGGACCAGTAGGACGAAGGACGACAGGAAGAGCTCAGCAGGAAGGAGGAAAAGGAGAAGAGAAGGCCAAGGGAGGTGAGGATGAGGAATGCACATCTTTATGAAGGACGACGCCATCAGGAAAGCCGTTATCTTATAAACAAAAAAAATTAATGAAAGAGAAAACAGTCCTACAATCCCAACGACGGAGTTAACCACTGAATACATCATAGTCTGGCACAGCCAGGCACATGGAAGCAGACATCTGCTATACATACAAGCCAACTTGGGACTGGTAACTTTTATCATCTTGCTTATGTAGTCAAAGCATCACTTACATCGAGCAATTGTCTCCACAGGCCCTGCTCCATGGCTGTGTGACAAACTTGCTCTGTCATCCCACCTATTCGATGCCAACACAGTTGGCTATAGAATGCCCACTAATGTGCCCATGCGAGGGTCCTATACCGCGAAGTGATAGGCTGCCGTCTGCCTATACTGCTGCTATCTTGTTAGGAAAGGGAATTTCTCCACAGGAAGTGGAGTCCCCCTCACCAGCACCAACTGAATGGACTACATTAGATATTCAGTTGTTAAAAACAGAAGAGAAAAATTAGAGCCAAAAACCCATCAACCCAGAGCCCCGGGCAGCTGACATCATCCGTCTCTGCTCAGTGATCCCTACGCCTTCACAACTCCACAGCGCAGGCCAACCCTTCTCCACAAACCCCTGACCTCCCAAAGTACACACATTAATCTTTTTATGACCAGAAATGTGCAACTCCACAATTCATTCCCTACGCATTAGCCAGCTTTCTAGCCTTGCTTATGCGATTATATACCTTTCTAACTGTGACTTAAAAAGTGTATTTATTCAACTTTTCAGAAAGGACTAAACACTTCCCTACTCTTTTAAATATAAATACACAAAATGTGCAACTATCATAATGAAAGAGAATGAGTTTATAAATCTGAGAGAGAGTGGGGAGACAGGGAAAACTTGGAGTGGGACCAGGAAAGGAGGCAGACGACGTAAGTCATAGCACTCATGCAGAAAGCTCGTATAGAAATCAAAATATTAAATAAAAAACAATAACAACAACAAACAAGACACAGCCCAAAAACCAAAACCAAGGCTGAGGAACTGGCGCAGTCAGTTAAGTGCTAGCCTTGTATGGATATGAGGTCCGCCCCTAAACCCATGTAAAACCATCACACTCCAGTGCTGAGGAGCTGGAAACGGATCCTGGAGCTTGCTAGCCAGCGGCAAGTCTAGTTACCTGACGAGCTCCAGGTCAGTGAGAGACCCTGTCTCAAAATTTAAAAAACAAAACAAAACAGGTGAATAGAGAGACTGAGGAACAATACCTGAGATTGTTCTCTGGCTTCCATAGGCACACACACACCTGTATGGACACACACACACACACACACACACACACACACACACACACACACATATGCATACATCTGCACACAGACACACCAAAAAGAAAAGATCAAAACCAAACAACCAAAACAACAAAACTAATAAGCACACCGTGGACCGAGAGACACAGTACTCAAGAGCATTAAGCAAAGGCACAGGGCTAAGCAAGGTTCCTCAGAGGCTGTATCTGCACTCACGGAACTTAATCCTGATGCACTTTCTCTAGAAACAGGTACACAGGGTTACGTATGGTTTGTAGTCCTTATACAGGGCAGTCTCTAAGGACGAGGGATGGGAGGAAATCAGGCAGGTTACGGAATGGGCTGCTGTGTGCACAGAGTAGCTTATTTAAGAAGTTCTTTCCAGGGCGGGAGAGCTGGCTCAGCAGTTAAGCGTACTTGCTGTATTCATGTCTGGTGGCTCACAAGGCCTGGAACTGTAGCTTCAGAAGATGACGCCCTTTTGGCCTCCATGGGCCTACACCCACAAGGCAGACACATACACAGAGACATATACCCATAACCGTTTGAAAGGGGAGAGAGGAAAGGAGGGAGGGAGGGAGGGAGGGAGGGAGGGAGGGAGGGAGGGAGGGAGATGAGCTCTCACCTCCCCAGTCAGTGACAGAGTCCCCCTCCTCCCAGGAGAGCCCTCCCATGCTTCACACAGACATCCAGGTTCTGAACCTCCGTTATTCTTCCTGCCCCGTTCGCCTACCGTAAATCGGCCTTTTCAGATTCAATCTGGAGGATAGCCAGGGTTTTTTCATAGTTCTTTTCAGGGCCATCATAGAAATTCCGGGCAATCCATCTTGATATTGGATGCTGAGAGAAAAATTGTTTTAAATCAATTATCTGAAGGATTCTTCACATTTCTGATTGACTACTGTTTCAGATAACTAAAGCACATGCCAACAACTTTGATGTGTTTTACATCCCTCTGACCACTGGGCTCATGCCAATGTTGCCCACTTTTAAGATAAGCACCTAGTGGCAGTGGCTGAGCAGTGTACCTTGGCTCCAAGCCTGTGTCCGCCCTTCACACTGCACTGAGGGACCGCAGCTCAAGGACGAGGTAGGAGACAAACCAAATTCTACTGATTCAAATCCAAAGATTTTTCCATTAGACTGCAGAAATCATCATACTCTATGCTTACTTAATTTAACCTATAAAGCTTAACATTTTTTAGTGAAAAAAGTACCATCAATTTTTACTTATTAAAAATACTGTGGGCTATAAAGATGGCTCAGCAGTTTTATCACTCATTGCTCTTGCAGAAGATCTAGATTCAATTCTCAGCACCCATATAGTGGCTCACAATCACTGGTAATTCTAGGGCATCTGATACCCTCTTCTGGTCTCCACACATGTGGAGTACCAAGCATGTATGTGGAGTACCGAGCACGTATGTGGAGTACCAAGCACACATGTGGAGAAGCACACATGGAGCACATTCATACATTTAGGCAAAACACTCAATCATATAAATAAATAGATCTAAAAGGGAATTCAGTTTTCAAAAACATATTATCTACTTGATGTGAAAAACTGAATATGAAAAGTATATCCTAATTGCCTAAATAGGACATTTACTACAACATTTACAAGATATCCAATAAAAGTTTTAATGAGCTGTGCAAACCTTGTAATACTCCCAGTGTTCCGGGATGTAGCCTTCTGGGATTTCTGCGAGTTCAGCTTCACCTAGAGAGAAAATGTTGACAATGCTAGGTCAGCAAGGACAGTCAGTGTCCCCAGCTCCACACCAGGTCTTACACACCACATTTAGAAGCCAGAAGCCAGCTTCTCCATGATTTCTCTAGTGCTAAACTCCCTGGGTGAAGATCAGTTCCTCATGAGGAGTACTAGCCATCTTTTTTTTTTTTTTTTTAATATTTATTTTATTTATATGAGTACACTGTCAGACACACCAGGAGAGGGTATTGGATCCCATTAAAGATGGCTATGGGCCACCATGTGGTTGCTGGGATTTGAACTCAGGACTTTTGGAAGAGCAGTCAGTGCTCTTAACCACTGAGCTATCTCTCCAGCCCCACTAGCCATCTTCTAGGAGTAAGATGAGACTCCAGTAACTCAGCAGTTTCTCATTTTGCTCATAGGTAACAAGACATAATGAAGGACACACTGTTTTTTATTTTATTTTCTGTTCCCCTGTAAATCTACCAGACAAAATAAGATTCAAAAAAGGTTCAGCATTTTAGACTCCTGTTCAGAAGACCTTGTGTGCATTCCATGTTTCCAGACCCTAAGATGAATTTTAAGCCTCTCTCTCAGTCAGTGCCTATGTGTCTGTGTGCGTGTGTGTCTGTCTCTCTGTCTCTTTCATTCTCTCTTCCCAACTCTACTGTTACTCTGTTTTCCTCATCTAGCTTGCCAAAGCTGATTTTGTAAAAAGAGATATGTGGTGGTTTGAATAAGAATGGCCCCATACACTTATATATTTGAATGCTTAGTCACCACAGAGCAGAACTGTTTGAAAGGATTAGAAGGATTTATAGCTTCACTGGAGTAGGTGTAGCCTTGTTGGAGGAAGTGTGTCAATTGGAGTGGACTTTGAGGTTTCAAAATCCCCACCAGGCCAGCCTCTCTCTGCTTATAGATCAGGGTGTAGCTCTCGGCTACTGCCCCAGCACCATACACGTTGCCATGCCCCCATCATGACAATGGGCTGATCCTCCGTGCTTTGTAAACAAGCCCCCAATTAAATGCTTTCTTTTATAAGAGTTGCCTTGGTTATGTGTCTCTTCACGATGATAGAACAGGAACTACGCCAGGGAGAAGGAAGATGAAGCTTTTGGCAGCCACCTCCTCTGTAGAAAGGTCCTCCACAGGCTCGAGTGCTATCTTAAAGGTCCCAGAGCTTTTAGGAGGTGGGACCTGGAGGGAGAAAGTAGTGGCCAGAAGCAGCCTTTAGAAACGTCAAGTCCACCACCCTGTTTCCAGCAAAGTTTCTTTTGCTCCTGGTACCCCTCACACTTCTCATGGTAGACCAATGTCTCTCTAAAACCATGAAAAACAAACCTTTCTTCCTATGAAGGTCTGTGCCAGATGTTTGGCCACAGTAATGCAAAAGTAAATAATGTAAATGTTCATTTCCTTTTTAAAAAATTTGTGTATTTGTTTACAAATGCTATCATTTCATAGAGTGAGGGCTGGATGAGGGACTTACCAATAAATATGTTCACCAGTGTTATGCCAATTACAACTGGGATCCCAGTCAACATAAGGTAGAACTTCTGTGAGGAAAAACATAAAGGTTTCTCTCAAGGTCTTTCCTTCTTCTCCCACCAAAATTACCCTCATTTGATTTCCTTCTATCCTTACTGAACAAGCATGACAATTTTGGAATCAGAATCACATCACAGATTTCTGTCACATTCCTCTGATTTAGATTTTAGACAACTATTTAGTAGAGTATAATATATGTGCAATGACTTTTGGCTTCTTGGTTAAAGCAATGCAATAAAGAAAATTCTGTATTAAGAACAAAGTGTGAAAATAATAGCATTTCACCCACTGAACGTCACTGGAGTTGGTCCTGGTATGAAAAGAGGACACTCACTATGTGTGACAGCACACACCGGGGAAGCCAGCATTCCATAGGTGGGGGCAGGAAAATCAGGAGTTTGAAGTCAGCCTTGGCCACATAGCAAGTTTGAGACCAGCCTGGGATAACAGGAGATCTTCTGTTAAATTAAAAAAAGGGAGGGGGGGCGCTAAGGAGAGGCCGTGTACACAGTGGGGGGGGGGAAGAGCTAAGGAGAGGCAGTGTGCACAGTGGGAAAGAGGGGGAGGGATAAGAGACAGTGCACACAGTGGGGAGGAGGGGGAGCATCTCAGGGGGGAACAGTCGAGTCCAAACAAGCTCCTAGTCAGTATTTTTTGTATCATGAGATACAGACAAGAAGCATTCTACACAAGTTGTATTATTTATGCTCCTGCTGAATTAAGAATATTGCCTTAAAAATCAACATTCCCAGATAGCATAAAAAAAAAAAAATCAAATCCCAAAATAGAGCTGCTTCAGTAGAAGTCTTCCAGTGAGTCTTTTGCTAAAACTATCTTAGTTTTTTCAAAAATTATCTTAGTGATACAAATGACTAGCTCAGTGGCTCAGTTTTTAAGGTCTCTAACTCTGCTGTTTTTTCATGGTGCTGGGAGAGGACCACAGGGCCTGATGCAGACATGCACTGAGCAGACACTGCCAACCCAATCCTGCAGATTTATTTTTACACTTGAAGAGGAAACACAAATTGGACTTCAAACTGTATGACCCCGAGCAGAAGGAATGGCTGCACTTGACCTGCAGTCCCAGTGAATCCATGCTTTGAAAACATGATTCCAGCTAAAACTTAAACAGCTGAGTAGCAAATCAGACCTTACTACCCAATCTCAGTCTCCTCTGGGGAAAAAGAAACAGTAATTTTAAAATGAAAGTCATATCCTAAATGGGAATTCTTCCCCCTAGGCACCTTATAGTTGAGAGCATTCCAACTCACCATTAATTTCAAGAAGCGAGCATCATAGTATAAAGAAGGCTTGATGACAAACAGTCTCTTGCCATGGTCCCCACTGTGCCGCACAGGAGCTGGAAAGGTGAAACTCTTTAACAGGGTTCAAGCGGGGGATGGGCAGAAAAGACCACCGGAGATATGTGAGCAAATGTGCTTTGCTTGCACATCAGAGTGGGCAGAACTCGTTCCAGAGACTGACAGGCTGTTCTCAAGTATAGCTGCTCCTGCCACTGCCGCCGCCGCCGCTTTTATTTTACTTTTTATCAGTAGGCATGTTGAAGCCCAGTCCTTACATTGTAAATGCACAGCTGCAGAGCTCCTCACTTTAACCCACTGTAAGAACACCGAGCAATCATTTCAGTGAACCTTAGAGGCAGGCAGGGAGGGCAGAGGCTCCTGACAAGCTGCTCACCCTTGCTTCCCCTACAGAAAATAACCATGCTAAAGCTCCCTAAAAAACAAAGGTGAATGCCAACTCCTAACACAGGTGAAGGCAGGAAGCAGTCCACCAAAGAGACCTCCACAGAGCCCCAGAATCTAGATTCCTGTAAATGTCCTGAGTGGGTAGAGACACTGTGATGGTTTGAATAGCTAAAGAACCGCTAAGGAAAGAGGGCTCTACTGTTTCTACCTGAAGGGAAGATCAGTGGTCAGTGTGGGGCCTGAGCATAAAACTGGACTGCCTCACCCATTTTTCACGGCAGTTGTTCAAGAATCCACAAAGCAATCTGGAAATCTCTTGTGATACAGACTAGCCTAGAGGATCAAACCTCTTTCAGAAAATCCGATTACATGCCCTATCTTCAAATAAAGGAGTGTTCCTTCCCAACTCACCTCTGGCTTCCCAAGACAAATATCCACAAGGTGGGTGGGGCACACAACTTGAAGTTGCAGCAATCAGGAGGCAGAGACAGGCTGACTCTAGCCTGCTCTACACAGGGACAAGCTCCAAGCCAGCCAGCGCTATCTAATAGAACAAGATAAAGATCCCCAAGAAATCTCTCCTGTCTCCTGAGTTTTCTTTCTGCCTGAATCAAGCTCTATGCCCTGGGTTCTTTGCCTGTCTGTCTCACATCTCACCCTTCAGAGCTATGTACCATCTCCAACATAGCTCTTTCTAATTTCCCCAAATAGTGTTGGTCTCCTGCTTTTCTCTTGAGCAACACTTGATCATTTCTTTTAATGCGAAGAACACTAACCCTAATAATGTGTTAAAGCTCGTGAGGTCAGAGGACAATATATATGCAGTTCAGTCAGACTCTCCATTGAGGTCAGTGTCTTGACATGTGGCAGGTGTTGTGGGGACTGTTGAATTTACAGTTCTTAACTGAATGTTGACGGGGATCACTTAAGTCCTTATAGTTTACCCCACTTACTCAGAGGACCTTGGACACACCTTTCTCCTTCAGTCAGAGAACAGTGGAAGGATTAAGTTATATGTGGCTTTAGTGAATAATCATTACAACTATATAGCAAACATAAAAAAAAAAAACAGCTGGCACTTGGGGAGCAGAGACTGGAGGAAAGTTGTAGGTTCACGGCCAGCTAGTGCTCCCAGGGAGACCTGTATTAACACCTCATGCTACAAAAACAGGACAGTGGAAGAAAGCTAGGTCTGGCTGCATTAGAGGAATATTAATGAGGTTAGCAAAGTGAACTGCTTCCTCTTTCTTAGCACATAATTATCCAACTGTCTAACAATTACACTTGATTAACTATGCCTGGTGATGGCCGCTTCCACCAACTACCCTGAAATCCACTTCAGAGCAGTCAACTTCCCACAGCCACGAAGTCTCTCTGCTAATGTGGGAGGGCCGTCTGCTCACATTCTGAAAACATTAGGATGAACACAGCTTATTGGACCAAGTCTTCAAAAACTGATTTTTTAATGTTTTGATTACTTTGTAGGTGTGTGTGGACATGTACAGGTGAATGAAGTTGCCTGTGGAGATTGGAGACATGGGGTCCTTCTGAAGCTGGAGTTATAGGCTGCTGGCCCTGGGAAATGAACCCGCCCGAGTCTTCTGGAGGCTCAGGAAGCACTATTAATCACTGAGCCATCTCTCCAGCCCCCTCCAGTAAATGATTTTAAATATGCAAATCACTCAGGAAAGCTATTTAGAGTTTGCTGACTGTCACTGATGCCAAGACTGAGCAAGACAATGTAGCAGCTTTTTGTTGGTGTTTCAAACAATCAAAACTGGTCATTCATTGTCTTCCTTGAAATTCACAACCTACCAGCTTCTTGGAAGACTGTGGCAGGAGTATTGAAGGCTCAAAGCCAGCCTGCAACGCAGAGTCTATTCAAGATCAGCTTGGGCAACTCAGTGACACTGTCAAAATTTTAAAGAGTAAAGGAAAAAAAAAAGGGCTAGGGATACAGCCCAGAGGAAAGAACTCACCTGGCTAGAATATGCAAGCACTTGTATTTCATCAGCAGTACCAAAGAAACAAGCAAATAAAAGGGTAAATTTAATGCTGTATTTTCTAATTAGGTTCGTGGTGCTAAAAATGTTTCCTACTCAAAATGCTTCACAACTCTGTAAGATATCTCCGACTATCAGATGGTCATCGTCCAGAAAAGGAAATGAAGATCAGGACCGAGTGCCTTCCACTTTAGCTTCCAGGAGATGTTTATTCAAGGTCACAGAGCTTTTAAATTCTGCAGCCAGGATCTGAATCTCGGCAGCCTAGCTCCAGAGAAAAGAAGACGGGAGATGGCCTAACAATCTTGCTAGGATTCCCAAGGAACTGGTGGAAGAGAAGAAAACCTTTGGGGAGCAATGGCAGATGCAGTATGCAGCAATGCAGTGGAACAGTCATTCTTGGAGCAGCGGCTAGTAGGCCTTCCCCGTTCTCTCTGGAAAGGACATCGGCTCCCTGTGGTTCGTTCAGAACTGCAAGAGTGCCAAATAGTACAGAAAGAGGAGCCACAGAGTCTTATCTCCGTTTAGCTAGACTATATTCAGCACCTCTGGGGGAGGATTCACGGGATTTCTACTTGTATATCTGAAGATATTTCAACACATGGAGTTTACATGCAGTTTAAATTCCTGCTGAGTATTTTAAAAGCACTGACTCCTTTCCAGCATGTTCCAGAAGGTCCCCATGCATACTGCCTCAGTAGAGAATGTAGCATAATTAAAATTAAGTTGGAAAAAAAAGGGGGAAATAGGACAAGAGGTTTGGAGATTGAAGAGAATGTTTTTGGCTTTAGGGTAAATTTTTTCGTTTCTCTGTATTGGACAAGGCAAATTGTGTATCTCTAACCAAGAGAATTAAACAAACTTAATAACTTAAAATGGTACCTGGCACTTAGCAGATGCTCAATAAACACTGCCACCATCATTGCTAACTCAGAAGAGTAGCACATTATTTTTAATATTAAGTCAGGTTCCTCATTTGTAAAATGACGGAATAACATTGAACTTTCCATAGTCTCTGAAGAGAACAAATAGATCGAATACTAAGCAGGCAGTATTTTGCTATGCTTGCTCTTCTGGAAAGCGGAAGGATCCAGGGTCAGGCTCCTAGGCCCTCACTATGATTGTCCTGAGGTCTGAGCTCTTTACCCTTTAGGCGCCTAAGAGAGCAGCGGTTCCCAATCTTCCTAATGCTGCAACTCTTTAATGCAGTTCTTCATGTTGTGACCCCAACCATAAAATTATTTTCGTTGCTACTCCATAACTGTAATTTTGCTACTGTTATGAATCATAATGTAAGCCCCTGTGTTTTCCTATGGTCTTTGGTGACCATAGGTCTATGGAGGGGTCGCGACCGTCAGGTCGAGAACCACTACAAGATATTAAAGGTATGACTGCATTAACATACTGCAGATACAATCTGGGCTGAACTCAACATTACACATTCACTCACACTACAGTCTTTTAAAACACAAACATAAAATATTTTCATGGACGTCTAAGGCGTCGTGAGGTCCACGGACACAGTTACTACTACGCCTAACGAGGCTGCCTTCACTTCAATCTGCTTCTCAGCAACTTCTTATCTGCGGGTTAGAACCAGCTGCAGGTGCCACCCGCCCTGATTCTGCCCTGAGCCCGCGACGTAGCGCAAGCCTGTAATCCCAGCCCTGGGAACCCGCACAGGAGGAGACTCGGACCTCCGAGACCCTGTCTCAATCACGAAGCGTGTGTAGTTGCCCTTGGAGACGCGGGCGGCAGCTCCATGCCTGTGGGGCCTGGCTACGAGTGAGCAGCGGCCGGCATGGCGTGGCAACGCGCTTCGCAAACGCCGAGCTTAAACAAGGCCATCCGATTTCTGCAGCAGCTCTTCACGCAGCCAGCGCGGCGTCTCCTCTAGAGCCCCAGGCCGACTTTGTCCCCGCTCTCTTCCTCGGAGGTCCCCAAGGTCATCTGGAAACAGCCCTCCCACCTCCCACCCGCGTCCCAAGGTCGGCACTCACCGACAGTCTTCGGAAAGCTCCGTGTGAGAAAACTTCCGACTCCGAGTCTAGTGCCAGCGCGGCGGACAGACAGAGCTGTCAGCGCAGCGACCGAAGCCCGCTGCAGCAGGCTCATGGCCGCCATGGCTACACTGGCCACGGAAGGAAGTGGGGTGGGCAACGGGAGCCGGGAGGGACAATCCACCAGGGAGAGCGAACGCTGGAGGAAGCCATGTTGAGTGAGGGCAGCGACCGCTTCCTGCTAGCTTCATAGGCAGGCGCTGGCGGACAAAAGTGACGACATTGTAGGCGGGGCGCCCAAAAGAGACCCCCCCCCCCCCCGTAAACTCTATGGCATACTGGGGTGAGAGCCGTGGGAGTGGCCATGTTTAGTAAGGGCAAAGCCTGTTCCTGTTTGCCTCACTTGTCTCACGCAGCCAGCGGAAGTGACCTCGTGGACACCGACACAGTAGGTCTACATTAGAGACATGGCTGCGACCAGTCTAGTAGGTATTTGTAGAAGAGCCTCAGCGTTCCTGAAGGCTGCTTGTTCCCTAGTAAATTCCAAGGCCCCTGCTCACTCCGGGTAAGTGATGAGAGAAGAAATGACTGCCACCGCCTTTGGGCGCTTCTTGCAGAGTGCAACAGAGCTCTGAGACAGGCCACCCGGAGGCAGAGAGCGTGACCTTGGAGTCGCCTACCATTGCGCACCCCGTTCTTCCTCCGATGCCGCGGACGGTGGGAGTTTCAGATGCTCCTTGTTTACTCGGACACGCTTGTACTGGGGCTGGGTAGGTTGGGAGAGAGTTTTCTGAGGAGTCTTGAGCTGTAGAACGGAAGGCTTCCCCTGGTGTCTTTGTACCGTTGGGTTCGGACAGATTGTCCGGCAGATATTAAGTGATGAGAGTAGCTAAGTCAGCAGAAGCTGTTTCTGCAAGTGTGAGAAAGACAGCTTACTCTTCATTGACATTTGCCAGCAGGGGCCGAGTTTTAGAAATTAGTAGAGTGCAGATTAATTGAAGAAAGCAATCCATGTTCGGTTGAATACTCAGCTACTGTGCATCTATTATCTTCTATATTATTAACACTGACTTTGGAAATTAGCCTTTTAAAAACGTACAGAGTTATAACTTGATCGGGGTGGCAAACTTGAATAAACGATTTCGTCTTTCATTATCTTTTTTCCTTAAAGATGAATTTTTAATAATTTGAGGCTGGAGAGATGGCCCAGTGTTTAAGTGCATGTGTTGTTCTTGCAGAAGACCCAAGCTAGGTTCACTAGCATGGCTCATGGTAGCTCACTAACATCTTTAACTCCAATTCCTGGTGATCTGATTCCTTCCTTGACCTCTGAAGGCATCAGCCACACACATGGTGCACATATATGCAGGGAAAGCATTCAAATACATAAACCTTAACTTTTTTTAATGAAATAATTTTATTGTGTGTGTTTTTTTTTAATAAAAATGAATACCTGCCACTTAGAAGAGAGGCAAAATATTTTGAAGATGGTAAAGCCAGTTGTGCATTCCCAGATGAACACGTTACAGTTTCTTCTTTAATTGTGCAGGTATATGCTTTATTTACCACTATTTCCCCAGAACAATAGAAACGTTATTAGAGTAAAACAATAACCATATGTACTCTTAGCCCACAGTAACCAGTCATTGGCACTTTGTCACACTTTTTCAAGATTCCTGTATTTATGCTCTTTGACTGCACTATTTGACAGAGGTCAAAATTCAAACATAGAACCAAGGACATTGCCTTTTAAGTATGACCCTGTGATCACACTCAGGAATATACGCTATTATTTAGCATATAATCCAAAATAAAAATAGAAATTGCCCTATTAATTCTTTCTTTTTTCTTTCCGTCTCATCGTGTCCATTCAGTTCCATTCCTCGGTATCCAGTGAAGGATCATTTATTGCAATAGTTGCCATTAATCCAATGTTTCTTTTTTCCTTTGTCATGATACCGGCAATTTGGGTAGGATTTAGATTTTTTATTTTGTCATAATTAGTTTCAAGTCAAGAGTCATGGATGTAGCTCAGTGGTAGAGCAGAGCACTTACCTAAGAGGTCTGAAGCCCTGGGCTCAATCCTCAGTACACAGGAAAACAAACACAGATAACAGTCAAATACTCTTGGTTTGGAAGACAGCACTTGTGAAACATTTTACATTTTGTTTCAAGGTCATTTTACCAGCTCGTTATGTGTTTTTAGAAACATAATTGCTAAATGTGTATAATTATGCATGAAATTTTCATGCAGTTATACAGTGTTGTACGTTTATGTAATTAATGACTCTTTAATACCACATATAATGCCTTTGTGGATATCTTTTTTTTTTTTTTTAAAGATTTATTTATTTATTATATGTAAGTACACAGTAGCTGTCTACAGACATCCCAGAAGAGGGCATCAGATTCTATTATGGATGGTTGTGAGCCACCATGTGGTTGCTAGGATTTGAACTCAGGACCTTCAGAAGAGCAGTCAGTGCTCTTAACCGCTGAGCCATCTCTCCAGCTCCCCTTTGTGGATATCTTAATCTGTGAGTTCCTGTCTATTATGTTAAAAGTTTCTAGATACAGAATTACTGGATTAAAGGAGAAAACATTGTACCTTTTGAATATTGCTACATCACCTTTCAGAATGGTTTTGATCTGTTCATAAATTTATTTGCTACAGTAGAGGAAGCACCTAAAAATGTTACTCTAAAATATAATTTTGGGGTCAGCAAGATGGCTCAGGAGGTAAAAAGTGCTTGCCACTCAAGCCTGGTGACCTCAGTTTGATCCGAAGAACCTAAGTAGTAAAAACTGGGTGCAGTGACAAACATCTCCAATCCCAGCATTCGTGGGCCCAGATAGGAGGTAGAGAAAGGGGAAGCACCCAAAAGCTTTCAGACCTGCTGACCTGAGTATTCAGCACAGCAGCATAAAGGAGAAAGCCTGTGCCTCAGTGAGGTGAAAGAGAACCAACTCTGGAGGTTGCCTTCTGACCACCACATGTGTGCCATGGTACATGGATGCAGGTACTCACACACATCTGCATTAACAGTACATAAAAAGATATGCATATATAATTGTGTACATATGTTGTCTGAAACTATAGGGTAGCAGTCTGTACAATTAAAAAATGCTTTCTCATGCATTTAAAAAGCTTACAACCACTCCTAGGGTAAATATCCTGTGTAGAATTTTTGACATTGTAATAAAGAAATGTTTCTTGCTTATAAAGTCTGAACATTATAAACCTTGCTCGTTTGTTCCTTATTTGTGTTCAGTTGCAGGTCTTCTCTTAATTTGCTGCATAAGAACACCCCACCTGTCACGTCTTTCCTCCAGTGTAAATTACTTCATACCACATTGTCAAGGAAAGGACTAGAAGAATTTTTTGATGACCCAAAGAATTGGGGGGAAGAAAAAGTCAAATCTGGTGAGATATGGAATAGTCTGTAGTAATTGATTGAGCCCTCCGTCGTCTTAGGATTTCCTTTTAAAATTCCCTTTGGATTTTAAAGGTAACTAATGTAAAACTTCCTTGACTGGTTGGTGGGCTGCTTAGAAGAGGGATGCTTTGAACATATTAAGTAACATGAGGTTTCGGTTTATTTTAGTTGGCTTTTTTTTTTTAAGTAATGATTAAATATAGTTTGCAGTGACATTAGGGAAGGAGAATGCATTTGACACAAATGCCAGCAGTCTTTGCCAGTCATGCTACTGATATTTTCATGTTGGTATTTAATTGAATTCTAATTGAATATAATATGATAATTCTTTTGCACCTTTTACAGATACAGAAACATTGAATTTTGAGAGTGAGTACTCAGCCAGGACATAGAGCTAGAAGCGTCATTTAATGTCACACGTTTCTCCCTCTCACAGGAGCCTCATGGACCTGCCAGCAGCTGAGGAACAAAAGTAACGAAGACTTACATAAGCTTTGGTGAGTGATCTGCATATTGAAACATTACAGTTTAACAGCGGAGTCAGAACTACCCCCATGGGAGAAAGAACTGGCCAAGTGGTTTGTTTCCAGGGGACAGTGTGAGCTTTTCATGGGTGATCGCGTGAGCTTGTAAAATGTGGCAGAGGATTGCATTAAGACATGTCTCACAGTTCGAAGGTAGTCGGAAGTTTAGATTTTTGCTATAAGTGCTGAGTCAGACCACTACCATTCCGCCAGTAGTGTCAGGAAAACAAGGTCAGAAGTGACTCGGGGACTGGTTGGTCACAGTTACACTGCCCTCCCGTTCCCCTTCCGCGGTAACTATTGTTTAGTATAGATGCTGCTGAAAAGCAGGTCAGGCCTGAGTCCACTTCCCTGTGTTTACAAAAGCTGCCTCACCCGGCACTTGTTAAAACGAACCCTGTCACCCGCAACTCATAGGAGCCCTAAACTCTAATTAGGAACGAGAGGCTCGGTTTCCAGGGTAATAAAGTAACAAGGATTAAACAAAATGTGGGGTCTTTAACCACATGCACACAGAGAGGATTGAGAAAGAAGGCCGCAGTCCTCTTAGAGCTCTGCAGAAGCGGAGCCTGGGCTGACTGAGGTCCAGAGCTCTGTTGCCCTGCATACACCATTTCTTTTCCCACCTCACTTGCTCGGAAGGCAGTTTAAAAACAGAAGCAAGGAGTGGCCCATTTCAAGCAGGCTTCTTTTTCCCCTGTTCTTAAATGTTCCGAAGATGTCTCTTAACTAAAGTCTCACCACTGGCCAGATGTTAAGGAATCATTCATAGCCTGCCTCGCTCACTATTGTTACCTACCTGGGAACTATAGTGGTCATTTAATTTTTTATCCCCTAATTTGGAGGATTAGTTCTCTTTTTTAACAGATTAAAGACTAACATAGCATTTACAAAATCCATCCATACTGCATTTGTTTGTTACAGAAAAATGAATTTTAGTAAAGCACTGTTATTATGAGTTATTGATAAAGGTCAACTTAGGACTGTCTCAGCACTCAGTGTGCTAAAACCGCCATCTGCCACTCCTCCTGTAGGACTGTCTACATCCGAGTATAAAGCTCCCTGTTCCTTTGTCTCACTTGTACTGCCCTCCAGTCACTGCAGTGATGCTGGAGCTGACGTGCTCACTACACCAGCTTAACCAGGACAGTGCTTTAGAGTTCGGCTGCCTTGTCCCCTTACATCTTAAAGCCCGTACCAGGAAGTCTTGCCTGGTCACCTTAGCTCTAGAGGAGATGCCTTGTGTCCACACCTTAACTGTTCTAACACATGTCATCTCCCTAACCCAGTAAGCCACATTGGAAGTAGCATGGCAGGCTAAAGGTAAAATTGACACAGAAGTCTGAGATGTGAACCCAGAATTTGCTGTGTGACCCATGATCATAGTCCCTGACCACTCTAAGCTGTCTTCATGAGAGAGAGGGAACCAGCACCACCCTCAAGGTTGTGAAGAATGCTCAGCACTCAGGCGTGCAATAGCTGCACAGTAGATATTGTTCATCTTCCTTCCCCTTGGGATGGAGGACTGTGCCTGACACTTTTGTGACTCTCTGGCCCTCCTTGCAGGACGTAGCACTGAGTAAGCCGGGGGTGGCTCTTGGTGATGGTGCTCTGTGAGCTTTCTGAAGGACTTCAGGACTTTCACGGCTTTTAATTTTGATGTGAGAAATCACTAGAGAATAGCATCACAGCTTGTGTTTTGTACAGGTATGTCCTTCTGAAGGAAAGAAACATGCTTCTAACTCTGGAGCAAGAGTCCAAGCGACAGAGATTGCCAATGCCAAGTCCAGAGCGGTTAGAGAAGGTAGGCTTGTGGGTGCTAAGACCCTTGCCTGGGGTTAAAAGCTAAAAGGGAAGGGGTTTGTGGTTCTTAGATTCCTTCCAACACCATCCCAGCAGTTCCACACAGGAGCATTGTGTCACAAGTGTTAAGCGCCTTTGCTGTTCCCTCGTTTTCAGTTGCTTCTTACAGATGGGTTTTTATTTTTATCTTGAGCAGCTACCTGGGAGTAAAATTGTCAGGCCATAGCTAAATCTCTAGGGAGCTGCTTTCTGAGGCAGCCCTCGCGGCGGGCCCGTGCCATGGAGCCCACGTTTAGTCTCCAGTGTCCCAGACCTAAAGTGGCCATTGCACTCCTTCTGGCTCAGTCTGGCTATTCTCCAGTAGCTCTGCCCACTTTTTAGTTGGTGGTTCTGTTGTGTTTCATCCCTAGATTGTTTTAGAGCTCAGCACTTGTTTTTCCTGTCATGTGTAGCCAGTGAGAGCAGAGCTGAGCTTTGAACCAGTCATAGTACTGAGCCTCACCTCAGCTCACTTGCCTTCTTCCCCACACCATTAATAAGCATTCTCACATACTGCCTGCAGATGAAAGGCCACGTGTGACACAAGTGTGACATGGTGTGTCTGCCAAGCCCAAGTGTGCACTTGGCTTGGACAAAGGCAGCAGTGATTGTCACTTCTCATTAGCTTGCTGCATTTTCAAACCCAGTGCTAGTGCCGTGTGCACTCGGAAGCAAGTATTAAGAAAGGAAACGATAAAACTTCAAACAGGTTACAGAAGTCATGCTGTAGACACCCCTGAACACGCCTGTCAAAGGGGCTTCTTACGAAGTACTATAAAGGGTGGTTTCTAAATAAAAATACAGGTTCTCCACTTTGTAGATCTTCTTGAGTTCTTTTGGAATGCAGTTGCAGGTAATGGCTAAAGTTAGCTCTCTTTTTCTCACCTCAGGTTGTTGATTCCATGGATGCCTTAGATAAAGTTGTCCAGGAGAGAGAAGATGCTTTAAGGCTTCTTCAGACGGGTCAAGAAAAACCAAGACCTGGTGCTTGGAGAAGGGATATCTTTGGACGAATCATCTGGTACGTGGTTACACTGCCTTCTAAGAGTGGAGCTCGGGTGCCATGTCTTCCCTCTCAGTGCCTTTAAAACTCCTCCTGTGGATATTTGATATCTTACGTAATGAGAGGTCCCCATCCCCTAGCCCACAAAACATGTTTTGTTTTCTAAAACAAATTCTAGATCAGACAACCCATCCCTGTGGATTCTTGTCTTGTGTGAATCATAGGTTCTTTCAAGAGTTTCATAAAATTTACAGATACTTCTGACAGAAAAATCAGCCTATACACATGTAATTTCGGATTCTAAAACTCAAAACGCTAATTTCAGATACACCTCTCCCCACCTTGTGCACTAAGAACCTGAGAGTTCTAAGCAACAAGGTCAATTTGCTTGTTTCTTTTTTTTTTTTTTTTTTTTTTTTTATAGCATTCAACTTTATTATTTTTCTAGTGTTGTAACTGTTTTTCTTTTTTTTTTTTTTTCCTTTATTTTTGATACTTTATTTACATTTCCGATGATTCCCCTTTTCTTTGGAAACCCCGTGTCCCCTCCCCCTCCCCGCCTCTGTGAGGGAATTCCTCCTCCCACCTACCCACCCACCCATTCCCTTTTACTGGGGCCACTAGCACCCTCAGGCCCAAAGTCCTCTCCTTTCTCCCTGG
>CM052704.1:18230750-18257916 GCA_028551405.1 Uromys caudimaculatus | reverse complement strand
GTGACACCAGTTCTGATCTTGGTTCTGGAGGTTGCTGACCTTCAGTCTCTGTGGCCTGGTGCGCTGTGGGGCGTGTCTTTGGCCCTCTCCTGGCTCTTGCGATCCCGGCGCTGATCAGCTGTGGAGCCCTGTGGCCCAAGCTCAATTTGCTTGTTTCATTAGCACCAGGATAAGCCCTGGGCCAAGTAATGAACAGCTTACTCCCTTCTGGGGAAGGGTTCAGCTTAGACACTGAGGAATGAAAGACCCAAAGGATCCAGGACACACTAACTCAGGGACTTGTAGTGTCAAACAGGAGTCAGCAAGTAGAGAAGTTTGACATGTCTGGACATTCTCTGAACCCCGCCTTATAAATAGCACCTCTCACCTGATGTGGAATTTCAACCATCCTGTCAGGAACCATTTAATCCAAGCAGAAAGAGAGTAATTGCCAAAACCTCATTTACAAACTTTTCCAAGGAGCCAGACAGTGGAGGCACACACCTTTAATCTCAGCACTCCGGAGGCAGAGGCAGGTGGATCTGAGTTCGAGGCCAGCCAGTGGTCTACAAAGTGAGTTCCAGGACAGCCAGGGCTACGCTGAGAAACCCTGTCTCGAAATAAGTAAAATCTTCCAAGGATTTAGGGATGTAGCTCTGGTTGAAAATCTCCAGCATGCAATTTTAACTGCATTTTCTAATAATTTTTTTAAATTATGCTTTAAAAAAAAATGATTACCTGTTTGTGGGTGTGTATGTGCTGTGGTGTGTGTGGAGGTCAGAGGGAATGTGCTTAGCTATCTCACTGGCTCTATTATCTAATGATTTTTATTTGGTTTAATTTAAGGCAAATTTAATATTTTTATTAATTTTATTATCAATTACATTAATAATATTAATTTAATAATTTGAGGCCAATTAGAAAACAGTGAAAAATTGAAGTCAAAATGTATCAAATATTTTGTATAAAGCTTTTTTTGTATAAACTTCACTTTTTTGGCAGGCACAAATTCAAGCAATGGCCTCTACCTTGGTACCTAAATAAGAGATACAACAGGAGGCGGTTCTTCGCAATGCCTTACGTGGACCGCTTTATCAGGTGAGCAGTGTCCTCATGATGAAGCAGCCTCCTTACGCCAGATGGCGTGTGACCTGAGCTTCCTTACTCCTTGGTTTCTATTACATAAAGAATGTTTTCGTTACTTTAAAAAAAAGAAATAGCACTAGGTTGAAAGCCGGAGAAAATTGATGCCATGTATCTAAAACCTTGTGTGCATAAAGTCACTGTACCAACAGCGTGTATGCTTTTGAAAGTTGTGTGGCTTCTGTATGTCTGAAAACAAGGGGGAGGTTCTATGGTACCATGTGGTAGCGCTTTCCAGGGCTAGTGGAAAGGGGAGGTGACTGCAGCATTGTGTCTGAGACGATGCTGGGCTATAGGCTGCTACCTCAAGCGTTTCTTGTGGCAGATTCTGCAGTTTATATGAGACAAGGAGAATATGGTGCTTCTGTTACAGAATTGTAGTTGGCAAGAACCACCAGCTAGGTGATTCTTCGTTTTAAAAAAAACCGATTTATTTATTTTATGTATATGAGTACACTGTAGCTGTCTTCAGACACCAGAAGAGGGCATCAGATCCAATTACAGATGGCTGTGAGCCACCATGTGGTTGCTGGGAACTCAGGACCTCTGGAAGAGCAGTCAATGCTCTTAAACCTGAGTCATCTCTCCAGGCCAAAGCTGCTTAAAACACTGAAGCCTTGCCCCCAAAACAGACAAGCCAAGACTGTTTATCACACTGCCGTTAGAAGGGAGGCAGGGAGACACAAGAGTGCAGCGTCATAATGACAGGAGACGTGCACCCTTCAACTGCTATGCTGGTATACCTGTGACCCAGCACTGAGGCGGCTCAGGAAGACTGGGCACAAGAGCCCTGGTTAGTCACAGATAACAAAACCTGCCAGGGAGTCTTTCTGCTATCAACAAATTCTCTTCACAAATTGGTGTCTACCCCAAAACTTAATCCATAGCACAAGAGACATTTCTAAGTTTGCCCACGTGTGTACACATACACACTGTCCTAGTGTGATGATCGGTGTGTGGAACTTGCAGGAAGTACTTTCTCCCCTATAATCCAGGTTCAGGGAATCAAAAAGAAGTGCCTTCACCTGCTGATCCATATCACCAGCCATTTTGGTTTTTTGACTAAGCATTAAAATGTTTAGTATACTTACGAATCAACCAACTTTTCATCTTCCTCTCTGAACCAGCTCCGTCCCTTGGTTTTGATTGGGTCTGTGTAGGCTGAGCACCTGCTGTAGGCCAGGCCAGCCTAGAGCTCTGCCTGCTGGGATTAAGGGTACACCAACATACCCCACTTCATTTTGTCCATCGTGTGCCTGTGCAGTGAGGACCCTGAAGCCACCTGTGTTTCAGAACCAGTCTTGGGTCCAGTCTGCCCCTCAGATGGCTCCTGCGCTGCATCGGTTCTATTACCCACTTCAGTGTAGGCCCTTGCTGCACATGGTCCTCACTCTGCTCCACGCTTCATGGTTTTCAAAGCTTTTATCACAGTTTCAAAACGATACAGTAGCTCCGTGTCTCCAGAACAGCATGCCGTGCCCCACCCGCTCTAGTAGGCACGTCCTTCATCAGAACACTTACTGACACCTTGCTCATCCCCACCTCTGCTGTTGATCCTACAGCTTTGAAATCTTTCCACATTTAAGACCTGGTTAAGGTAAGAAATCTGCTACATTGCTTCTGTTCAGTTTCTGTACTGAGACGGTTTTACTTCCATCATCTTGTGTGTTTGTGGTGATACAGTTAAAGCTTGATTTATATACACCAAGTGCTGCCAACATGGCTGAGGCTCTTAGAGAAATGGGGGAATGGTTTTGTCTAAGTGGCTATTATGTTTTTATTCTAGACTGAGAATTGAGAAACATGCCCGCACTGAAGCAAGAAAAAGAAGTTTACAGATAAAGAAAGAAAAAATTCTCCAGGCAAAGTTCCCACATCTCTCTCAAGACCGGAAATCAAGTACTGTCTAAGATTAGATCCAGAAGTCCAGTTGCATTGTTCTTAAAGCCTGTGTCCTGAAGTGAATATCTGTTAAACAGTTTATAAAGAAATGTTCTTGTCAAGTGACATCAGTTGTTCTTCTAGGTAACATGGCATCTTCATTAGCTCTACAAGTAGTGTTCCTTCTACCGAAACCAGGCAGAGTTCAGGTTCAATTCCCACTGAACAGTTCCTGACATCTAAGCAGCTTAATGTCACCTGATGTCTTGGTATAAATGTAATGCTAGTTGCCAGAGCAATGCTAGCAGCAAAGTTGGTTTGGAAATACTCTGTTCTCACCAGTAGTGTTAAACTGTGAGGGGAGGGAGCTGAAGAGAGGACTCAGAGCTTAAAAGCACCTTTGCTCTTCTAGAGAACCCAGCACCCTCCTCTGGCTTGTGCGGCACGGACTGACTAGTGGGGTGCACATGTACAGCAGGTGAAATGCTCGCGTGCATAGTCTGTTAGCATGAAAGGGACACGGATATTGGCACTACAGTGCCTGCTTTCCCACACCAAGGAATGGTAAAAGCAGCGCTGACAGCAAGTCACAACAGACAAATCCAAAACCTTCTAGGACAGGAGTGATTTTTATTTAGTTTTGTAAGCCTAAGGTAAAAAGCATAGGCAGTAACTTACTAGTCAATAAAGAGTAGTTCCAGCAAACCACAGGAGAGCTGGAAAGTACTTACTGAAAGCAAAATATTTAGAGAAAATAGACATTCATACAAAATTATAAAATGCCTGTAATAAGAATAAGTGCATTTCAAGGAAAGCACAACTCATTTAATTTATAGAGCCAGTTAAAGCCTTAAAAAATTTAAGTGGAAATTGAAATATGCAAACATGTATAAACATTCTACAAAAGATGGTCATCTTTTCCTGAGTGTACTAAAGCTACAGACGTGAGGTGACGGGCAGGCAGGGTGGCCCTCAAGGACATTTTCTTTCTACACACTGCTTCCCTCCTTCTTCGTATTCCTGTTTGGAAATCCACATCTGTTGAAAGGTGCCCTGTACAATGCAAAGAAACATGGCATAATTATGCCTCGCTTCTTATTAGAAGGCGGTGCTTTTTACTCATAAATGTCTTAGCTGCTGAACTATTACACTCCCTCCTCCAAAACAGTACTGTCCCCTATTCCTGTCTTCCTCTGAGACAGGCCAGAGACACTGTTTAGCCTGGCCTTTTGGGCCCGAGAGAACACTAAGCCCCTCTATCCTGTTACATCAAAAAGAAATTAGAAAGCGGCTGGCAAGGGCACAAGGAAGGGTCCTAAGGCAGTAGTGGAACCTCTTAGTGGGCACATACCAGTTACATCAGGTCCTCTGCAGGAAAATGAAATGCCTTACATCTCACACACTCCCATTTCAAGGCAGACTCCTGCTTAGACCAAGCACAGTGATCTCACTGGCCCTGGTTACACAGCCAACTCCTGACAGCTCACCAGGAGTTGGGAGGCAGCTCAGCTCAAGAAGAGTTAAACTGTTAAATGCAGTTTACCTAAGCCCGCCCAGGGCCAAGACACCACTGGAGGGGAATCAGCGCCGGGTGACACAGTCACTGATGATGCGTCAGATGTATCCAACGGAGCCAAGTGCAACAGTACAGACCTATAGTCCCAGCACTCCAGGCTGAGGCAAGAAGACTCCAAGATGGAGGCCAGCCTGAGGTTGCTGGAGTGGGGAGTAGGGTTGGGAAATCATTTTTATATGTAAATGGTTTTAAGCAGATATTCCCACTAAGTCCCCAATCATCTGTCAGTTGTAATGCAAAGATCAATGAAGCACTGAAATCATTTCATCTTTTTACTAAATAGTATTTTCAATGCTATATTTAAGCCAAATAAGAATCTTGGTTTTTTTTTTTTTTTTTGGTTTTGTTTTGTTTTGTTTTTTTGTTTGTTTGTTTTTTTAAGACAGGGTTTCTCTGTGTAGCCCTGGCTGTCCTGGAACTCACTCTGTAGACCAGGCTGGCCTCGAACTAAGAAATCTGCCTGCCTCTGCCTCCCAAGTGCTGGGATTAAAGGCATGCACCACCACTGCCCAGCTTAAGAATCTTGTTTTTAAGTTAAGAAAATTTCTGCTTGTACTGAAAGTTTATATGACTCAAAATTGTAATGAACAACCATTACCAGAAAACCCAGAGTACTGTCCTAGAGGAAAAAGAATATCTAAATTGGGGCGAGTTACTTGCAGTACCAAGACAAATTTTTATCAGTACAGAATAAATATTGAAAGCATTCTTGAGCCCCAACAAAAAGAAACAGAAGAGATGTAAGAAATAATTACAGAGAAAAATATGGTGCGCTGTCAGATGATAAACCACTCTTTGTAAACTGCTGCACACAGTCTCATTCTCAACAGTTCCTCTCTCAAACCAGAGTCTGTGTCAGTGGAATCTCTACTAACCAAAGATGCTAGGATGGAGCCACCAATCCATGAGCTGAACCTCCGTTCCACCGTCGTGTTGTTTGCAATCAGTTTCAACCGCATACTCTACAACAGACAAAGCATTAGGATATTGGGATAGCCACAACAGCCAACCTAGGAATTCAGTGAGCCACGGTGCAGCACTTGGGACACAGAGACAGGCAGATCTCTTAGTTCCAGGCCAGTATAGTCTACATAGTTTGAGGTCAGATAGGGTTACAATAGCATCCATATCTCACACCCACTCACCCTGTCTTTCTCTCCCCACATGTACACACACAGAAAAACAAATTAGTTTCACATGGTGTCAAATAGCTAAGCTAATAGTTGGCATAGGTTATTTCAGGAAAGGTCTTAACGAATATAGGGTAAGAAAATAAACTATGTGACTCAGAGAACTGAGTCAACATAATACAAGCATGCACCACCACACCGGGTAGGAAGGCACTGGACTGGAAATCTGAAACCCATGCTCTTAACTTTTGCTGCCAGCAGACTTGTCAGTATCCTCAGCATGACGCCCCTGCGAGCTGTCCTTTCTGCAGCACTAAGGACATTACACAGCGCTTGGCGTCCCTTTCCCTTGAACCGCCCTATTAAAGATGTTCTATGATGTTCTTTTAATCACTGATACTGTGACTTTGTAATCTCATTTAGAGATGTAAGACAGAATTTACATGTGTACATAATTTCTTACTGTTAAACAGAACATTAACAAAGCAACAAAAACAACAACTTTAAAGCCTGCATAGTGAAAGGGCAAATTCATGCACACCTCCAAAGGCACCACCCTGGGAGCTTCATCCATTTTCATTGACGTCTCCCACCCACCACCCTACCCCAGAGCTCCCGCTAGCGCAACTCTTCCCAATCAAAATGCCACAGGTGACTTGATTCATACTGCCTGCCGTGCAAACTCATACTTCTGCTCAGCAGAGTGGCTCATGTCTACAACTCCAGCACCCTGGCTGAAGGGGCAGAATGCTGAGTAAACCAGCCTGGTCTACAATGGGACAACAACATATGCCCCATCGCAAAAAACTAAAACCTTAGTGCCTCTGTTCTGAACACCGTATATTGCCCAGACTGGCCTCGAACTTGGGATCTTCCTGCCTCAGCCTCCCAGTAGCTGGGATAGCAGGTTTGTACCACCTGGCCGGGCTTAATACTGTATTCATCTTACTTTCTATATTTAGGGTCTTTTCCTTTCCTCCTTACAAATCTGCCTCTGGGAATAATTTTCAAGGTGTCCAAACAGGCACTCTATACCACACAAATGTGGACTCCCTTCACAGTGCACTAACGTGTGTGGTGGCATTCATCCCAGAACCAGCGAAGTGCTAGTAAGGGTGTCCGTTCTAGAATGGAACTTTTCTCCTGACAGTTTGCTTCATTTTAATTACTCCTTAAAGGACAAAAGTTTCTCAATTACTCTTGGGGGCAGGGGGAGCTTATTTAATTATTTTAATTATGCGTATGTATAAGCCTGTGTGAGCATATGTGCACATGAGTGCAGGTACCTAAAGAGGCCAAAGAGGGCACTGGAGCCCAATGTGGGTTCTTGGTGCTCAGGTCCTCTGCAAGAATAGTTCACGCAGGGAAGGCTGAGCCGTAACGCCAGCCCCTAATTCACTACTCAGCAGACCTTGGACCATTCATGCCTGTAGTTATATTTGTCAGCTTTCTATGGACTCCAATGGTCAGAACTTCTACTGCAGGTTCTCCTACACCAGTGGTTCTAACCTCCTTGACTCCTTTGGGGGTTGATTGATGTTTTCATGGGGGTCACATTTAAAGATTTTATTTATTTTATGTATATGAGTACACTGTAGCTGTCTTCAGACACACCAGAAGAGGGCATCGGATCCCATTACAGATGGCTGTGAGCCATCATGTGGCTGCTGGGATTTGAACTCAGGACCTCTGGAAGAGCAGATGGTGTTCTTAACCACACTGAGCCAACTCTCCAGCCCGGAGGTCACATTTAGATATCCTTCATATCTAAATGATTCATAACAGCAAAATTATAGTTATGAATTAGCAATGAGAATAATTTTGTGTGGTCACAACATGAGGAATTGTATTAAAGGGTCACAGCATTAGGAAGGTTGAGAATCTCTGTCCTAGACTATCGTCTCCAACTGTGCTGAAGTTGGAGCACAGTGAAGCAGTATACTGAAGGCAGGTGTCAATCATGGAAGTGTATTAGAACCCAAATAGCACTTCTAACTATACACATACAGTATATGTAACATCAGCAGCCAAAACAGACAGTTTCTACAGAAACACTTAATACCCTTTAAGCATATTATACCTGGTATTATTAATACACCATGTAAATTACCCTCCAGATTCTCCTCTCCTTTGAAAATTAGCACCATATGCCCTGTGAGTGTATATGTATGCGTGTTCATATGTGCGCACTTATATGTCAGTTTGTGTGTATGTAAAATAATGTGGAGATAGAAGACGCTTAATTTGACTTCTGGCCTCCAGAGAGACGTACATGAGTTAATGTACACAGCACACACAAACATGTAAAAGATTCAAGTAATAGAAGAGGAACCAATAGGTGTTACATAGGACAAATAGATTATTAATAGGTATTACTCATACTGTAAAGTCACACAATTATCTATTAAATTCCACTCAGTGAGAATGGACACAGCTAAATAACACAAAGAACAGAAAACTTACTGGCGGAGTTTTCTGAGAAAGCTCTCTATTTAGCCTGTCAGTGAAGCTCTGTATTAGTGTGTTTCCTCCTGCTACGATCACACTGCCGTAGAGACCCTAGGAGAGAAACAGAATCTTTCATTTCCAGATGGTTCCAACAACCCTGTAGTATTGTTAGGTGCTGGGAGCTGGATCCAGCTACCAACTTCATTGTTTCCCACTTACTTATTCTGTGTGTATGTGAGCATGCATGGCTTATATGTGGGAATTAGAAGACACTTTTGGGGACTGATTCTGTCTCCAGCATGTGGGTTCTGAGAATCAAATTCAGGTTATCAGGCTTTGGTGGCAGCCACTTTATGCACTGAGCCATCTTGCCAGCCCACAGCCACTAACATAAACAATATTCTTAAACTCATAATTCCTGGCAGACAGCTACTAATATTAGAGGTACATTTTACAATGGTAATCATCTTTGTTCATCTGAAAGTCATGGTATTTTAAATTAGACAAAATTGTTTTAGGATCATGACAGATAATGATACTTTTGGAAACATTCCTGGCCAAGATGCTTTCTCCTTTGTAGGAATGTTGCGACTTTTTTAGAGCACAGGCTGAATCTCCCAAATAAAAACAGCTTCATATGCATAGAGTATGTGTTCTCTTCTACTTTGCATGTATTTATCAAATGCCTTTTTAACTGGCTATGTTCTTAGTTTTAAAACCTACTCCAAGCATCTAAAATATCTAAATTTTGAAACAGAAAATGCGAAAATTGGGTCCCATCTGCTAACAACATTAAATAAATAGAAAATGATCTCAACAAAAAGTTCCACTCTTGCAAATGTATTTAATTCCCTGCCCTTAAGTGACCTTGCACAAAAAAACCCACCAACACTTAGAGCAGAAAATCAGCTCAGGAAGTACAGGTGCTCACGGCATATTTGGGCATGAGTTTGACCCCTGGAATCCATGTGAAGGTATAAAGACAACCCCACAAAACTGTCCCTCCATATACAAAACACGCACACACAATTTTACATTCTAAACCATTACCTCCACTATCCTAGAAGTGGCATAGGCTGCTAAGTCACGTGAAAGAAATGATTTTTGTGGCCACCCAGCAGCCTTTTGTGAATATGTTGTTTATACACTCACATCTACTTACATCATACTTTAAGCAAATTAACTTGAAAACCAAGATAGTATGTGAGCTATAAACTAAGTGGATTATGAACTATATAACTTAATAAATTATAATATAGATGAATATATTATATAATCAAGTCAATATAGTATCAACAGTTTAAAACTTGACATAGCAGAACAAATACAAAAGTCATCTAATACAATCCGTGTAAAAGTTACACACTTAAACCACACTGTTCTGAAAACTACAAGTAAAAGTCAAGAAAAAGCACCAATTTCTATGTATTTTGATTTGCTACATTTTGGGAAATCTGGAGTAGCAATGACCAAAGAAATTTTGTGAGGGTAAAGTGTTCTGAGACCCTGTTGTGCCAGTCCAGAAGCCACAAACCTTGTTCACAGAAGAGTTAGTGCAATTCAGGAGCTGAGCTGACTGGTCAGTAGCACTGCATATCAGCTTGTCCATCTCTTTCCACGAGGTTATAAACAGCCCTTAAAACCAGTGGCCAAAGTTGCAAAGCTAATTTGGGGCATTTCTTTGCTATAAGAGACAGTAGCAAGTAGAGACTGGCACTTACTGGTCTGATGTCAATGTCACACATTCCAACACTTGTTGTGACAACGTGACTGACTCCCAACATTGTGTTCCCAGATAGTCCCTAGAACAAGAATGTAAGTGTTCACATGGAAAATCCCCATTGGCAAATTTAGTTGTAGTTAGGCTTTTTAATCCCATAAATTCTCTACACAGGAAACACCACACCAATTCTGAAATTTGCTTCCACACCTTTACGTTGGAAGGGTCAAACAATCCTTCAGGAATTTTCAGACGCTCTGCACCAAAATCACAGTTGTAGCCATTGGGAAATTCATAGTGAACAGTCGGCATCTGCGCAGCCACTCTGCAAACGTAAATGGTATTTCACAGAAAGCACAGCAACCCTGCTCAAAATTATAATCCACTTACAGGAGCCACCAATCTCTGAGAAACTAGAATACAAATACCTAAGGGCAGTATTGAGAATATACTTTATGTTTTCAGGCCAACACATCTACTACAACCCTTTAATATTTAAACAAACAAAAGCCCTTATTTCTAAAGTACACAGTTAGACAGAAAACATACTGTTCATCATAGGTGGAGTCTGACACCTGAAGAACGGAAGCTTGGAAATCTTGGATGACGCACTGTGGACAGAGGGGAGTTAGGAATCAGGTAATGTGCACTGGATGTGAGAGTCTACAGAATGACATCAGACCACTTTCTCAGGGTTGAGTCATTTGAAGAGGGGAACTCTTCTAAAGACTGAGCACCAATTCTACAGTTACGTGGGAATTTACAATTTATAGCATAAATTAAATTCACTTCTACAATTATACAAGTTATTTTAATTACACTACTTATGGGACAATAACATGAGATTAAAAACTAGGAGCCTGCACCACTGCCCCACCAAACTAAACCAGTTTCAGAACATCATTCTTTTCCTTAAAAGTAACCTGATTTATTATTTATTTATATATTTTTCTTTGGTTGTTTGATACAGGGTTTCTCTGTGTAGCCCTGGCTGTCCTGCTACTCACGCTGTAGACCAGGCTGGCCTCCAACTCAGACATCTGACTACCTCTGCCTCCCAAGTGCTGGAATTGAAGGTGTGTGCCACCACCACCCAGTGACTTGATTTTATCACTTGAATATGGCATGCAGACACGTGGTATCATAGTAATTTCTAGTGACTGCTGTGAAAGAACATGCCCTGCAGGTGGATGGAAAAACCTTTTCTAAACAGAATCATTAATCCAAGAATTCTCCATGTTCTACCACACACAACTTTGGGTGCAACATGCTCTCAGAATACACTAAGTCAATTACGGCTTTCATATCCTTTTACTATTAGAAATTAGTATGTTATCTATGAGATTGCAATGTACTAACCTCTACCTACATAGGTCTACACATGCAGATTTCCAGCAAAGAGTCTCATTGGCCCACTGCTGAGCATCACACACACTTTTTCATGTCTGATAAATGCTAGGGAAGAAATCACATCTAAGCTATACTAAGTTCTACACAAACTGAAACCATTTTCTTGACAACAACAGTATAAAATAGCATGCCTGCTTCTACCCTAACACCAAAGCCTCTTCCGCGTCTTCACACTGCTACGTAGCAGTTTGTTTGTAGGGACTGTTTCAATAATATGGAAAGTGCTCCCCACCCCTAAGCTATTTGTCAGCTATTTTAAAAAAACATAACGTGGCTCGCTCTGCCCAATCCTGAGCAAATCCACTTGTTCCTCCTCCAGGGCAATAAATCTCCTCTGTGTTGTTAAAAAAAACAAAACAAGACAAATCCTTGGACTCAACACTTTATAAAGACAGTAAGGGTTACTTACATTGCACATGTAATTGTGCCAAGACCTTGTAACCTGGGGCAGTTTCTCTTTTCTTTTCCAGTTGGCTGGAGAGCCTTCTCGAACAGCCTCCTGAGAACACCAAGAGCACGTGCTAAGAGACTTCACGACACAGGAGAGAGGCAAAGGCAGGCCTCACTGAGGAAGTCACATGCTGCTTACTTTTGATGCAATCATGTAAGGAGGGATGAGTTCTATGTTCATTTCCTGGAAGAGTTCTCGGCACTGCATGGTAATGAAGTCTCCAGCAAGAGGGGACTTCACGATACCTGAGGACCAAATCACACAAGGCTGAAGGAGCCAAAAGTCTCCATTCCTTGGAACTGTGAATATATTTACACAGGAATAGGTTTCTTTTAGATTAAGTAAACTATCATTTCAAAAGGTAAAGCCATGCATTTGAAACATACTACTTGGGAATGGATGTGCTCCAATAGAATTCCTGGTCTGTCTTCACCATCTGTGTCCTCAAGACCAGGAAAGTCGACTTGTGCCCTCATTAAGCAGTTACCTTGTTGAAGGACATAGCCATCGTGGACTGGAATCGCAGTTGTGTGGGTAGCTCCACTGTCCAAAATCAGCCCAGTAGAACGACCATTAGCAAATCTAGTTTAAAGCATTAAGGAAAATAAAGTATCAAAGCTCCTAGGATAGTACTGATTATGAAAGGTTGGCTCTTGTAATGTGTAAGCCAGTTTATTAAACATACACTATCATTTACCTGTGTAAAAGCATGCCTAGGGATAAAAAACTGGTGTCAATAATTACTCTGTCTTGAAAAAAAACTTACACAGGTAGGACTCCCAGAATGGTTTTTATACAGAACCCTTCTTTAATTAAGCTGGTTAAGATGACCATATTCAAAACCTTTACAGTTGATCAAAAGGCTTACAATAGAGACATTTTTAACAACATTTACAAAAACTTGACAAGAATCAGCGTGAGGCTGTGACACCTTGGGTGGAGCGTTCTGGAGGAGCAATGCAGGTATGGCAGGTAGGTGGCAGGCCCCGCCCTACCCCAGTATGCCTGACAAGCAACTCCAGGTGGATCAACAACCGTTCAAAGAGCGGCTCCCACTTCCCTCAGCTGCATGGTACAGGCCTGTCTGCAGGCTCCGGAACTGGGCTGTTCACTCTGGCTCAGCTACTTGCTGAGCACTTATGACGTCCCAAGCCCAGTACCCACGAACATTTCAGAAGAGGTAAAGTACAGAGAAATGGCTGGGGAAAAGGACACAACAAAGTTGCCACAAGCATTCCTTAAAAGCAGAAGATACACACCAAGCCATCTCTGCCCTGAAGAGCATCTTGTTTAGACAAACAGAGGTCAGTTTATCTACAAAAGTAAAGACCCAACCTGTTCCTGGCCCACAGGTTCCTCCAACAGTAATCTGGGGGAGGATGTGGATGGAGTAGGAGCAAGCAGGAAATACAAGACGCACAAGAACATGGTGAGTTCACAACTACAGTCAACAGAGCCCCAAAGTAGGGCAGAGAAGGGCCATGGAGACCCATGCTGACTCAACACAGAATGACTTTACAAAGATGTCACAAGTGCCAGTGACCTACAGAAACGGGAGAATCTGCCAGCTACACATCAGCAAAGGATTACTATCTAGAATACTTACCTAACTCAGAAAACTAGACCAAAAAGAAAAGCAACTTAATCAATAATAGCCCAATGAAATTAATACATAGCTCTTAAAAGATGAATTACCAATGGCCGATAAACACGAGAAACGGCTCAACACCTTTAAAGCTATCATGAAGACACAAATTAAGACCACAATGAGATTTCATCTCATCCTAATCAGAATGGCTGTCCGCAAAGAACAGACAACAGAAGTCGGTGAGAAAGGAGACCTTACTACCAGTGGTAATGGAAATCAGTCTAGCTACTATGAAATCAGTAAAGAGGATCCTCAAAAAATTAAAGTTACTACTCAGGATCCAGTCAGATCTACTAAATCTATGCCAAAATAAGGACGTCAGGAGATGCCTGCACACCATGCTCATCACAGCACTGCTTGTAACAGCCAAGTCACAGAGTCAGCCAGGCAGGGGTCATCGACATCTGAAGAGAATGTGGTGTACTCACACGCTGCCGTTCTGCTTAGCCAGAAGGAATGAAATAATGCTGCCTACTTGGAAACTGCAGATCAAATCAGTGACACAGGGAAACAAATACTGCATGCACCGTGTCACCTGCAATCCAAGTATTCCTCAGATACATTACAAACACAGGCATTTGCACATGTGCAGCACCCCCCAACCCCACCACAAAACTGGAAGGCAGAGTGGGAGACAGGGAGGGGAGAGTATATCAGGAGGTGCAGGTGAATCTAAGCAGAGGAAGTGGGTGAATATGGACACCCACTTGAAGGAGATACTTGGTATACTTCTTGAAGTATGTCACTTAAAGGAGATTGTCTTTATGAAACCCAACACTGTGTACAATGATTACACACCAAGAAAAGGAGAAAAAGCTTAAAAAATACTCCGATAGGTAAAAAGCTAGACAACACTTCTTCCTCTAATGTCTTACACACACTGAGAAAAGCTGTCTTATAGGTGGAGGATACGCTGTCAGCACTGCAGTTTTGCAGAGGAAGAACGCAGGGATGCTGTAGTGTTCGAACATCAGCTCTGTCAGTTTCTCTCTCTTTGCCCTGGTGTTCCACTGCAGAAGGGAGGAAGGAGGCCGGTTAGTCACTGAACAGCAACTGAAGCATTGACTCAGTCCTTACTACAGCACAGAGCCATATTGGCAAAGGAAGAGAAAGGTAAGTAGTTAGTTAAGAAGTTCCTTTTAAAAATCATAAACTCTATTATTCAACAGGTAAAACTGTTAGTTGCTATGAGTTCTAGAAATAAAGACTTTCTAAGCTGGGCAGTGGTGGCGCACGCCTTTAATCCCAGCACTCAGGAGGCAGAGGCAGGTGGATTTCTGAGTTCGAGGCCAGCCTGGTCTACAGAGTGAGTTCCAGGACAGCCAGGGCTATACAGAGAAACCCTGTCTCGAAAAACCAAAAAAAAAAAAAGACTTTCCAAACTACAGGAAAATGAAGATTCTAAAAACAAAGTGTTCTTAAATATTAAGTCTGGTAGCCAACATCCTAAATATGAATTTTAAAACACCCAATCATCCCACTTGTAACTGCTCACAAACAAAGTCAATTATTTCATTTGCTGAAATAATAATATAACCATAATCAAAGTTAATCTTTCCCCAAATTTCCAAACTCAAAATGTAAATTTTGATGATCTTTAAAAGAAAACAGAGGGCCAACAAGGTGACTCAGCAGGTAAAGCCTGCTTTGTCACCAATCCTGACAACCTTAGTTAGAGCCCTGGAATCCACATGGTGGAGAAAAGTGATACCTGTGACCTCTACATGTGTGCCTGGCATATGAGCACCTATGTATGTGTGTATATACACACATGATAAATTAATAAGTGTATTTTTTTATAACAAGAAAAAGAAAATCTTCAAATGAGCAGAAAGTAAAGGAAGAAAAAGAACATACACTAGAGAAACTAGAAGAGAAAGTGGGCTCACCGGTGCTTCCGACATGAGAACAGGATGCAGGCTGGCTTCGGATTTGACATGCATCTTGTATGTATGATCCAAAATGGCCTGGAAACTATCCCAGTCTTCAACTAGAACATAAGAGTCAGAGCCTGAAACAAGGCTTAGCTGATGAATGAATGAGTGAGCATCATCTAAAACAGAGAGACTGTTTCTACGACTTATAATTAATACCGCAATATACAGAATCTACTTTGTGACACAGCACTTTACAAAAGAGGCCAGTATCGTTTTCTACATATAGAATCTCATTTTGGTTCTTCCAGGTGGGCCTCAGATCTGCCCCAAGTGTAAGTGGGGTACTTAACAGACACCTAATTCTTGCTAGAGGCCAGGTGAGTGATCAGAGAGGGAAAGAGGACACTGGAAAGCAGCTCATAGGCTAGACACAATTATATCTGGAGCTAGGAAGAAAATAAAAAGCAAAAAACATACTATCTGTTAGAAAAATAAGGATTTAAAGGATTCTAAAGATTCAGAGAGTAGCTAGACATGGCACTGCACATCTTAATCCCAGCACAGCACTTGGGAGGCCGAGACAGGCAGGTCTCCATGAGCAAGGCCAGCCAGGACTACCGAGCTAGGCTTTGTCTCAGAAAATCAAACAGACAAACACTGGCATCCCCACCACCTACTCATGAGTTACTAGTTAACTGGTGACAGTTCCATTGGACAATTAGTATCAATTAAATGTGACCTTTTGACTTTACTTGGCACTACTGATTACAATGGTTTACAAATATTTCCTCCACAGACTCATATGATTTTTTTTTTTAAGTCTGTGGATTTACCAGTAGCTGGGACCTATGCCTCCCTTGGGGAACTCTCAATCCACCTCTGAGAACACTGGCCATGACTGGACTCTATGAGTCTTAAACTTCTCTTAAATTTTCCCCCAACCCCTAGTTTGAGGCTGACATTCTCCTTCCTGAGCACTCATCTGGTTAAATATTGAGCAAGTTTCCAACAGAAAGCCCATTCTTGACCTCTTACAAGTCCCATGCCCTTTCTGGGTCACACAGTGCAATCCCACACCTTCAGTGTTTCCCCATGACTTTTAGCTGACCTTCTTACTAGATCATTACCAATGTCCCATACACTCTGAAGTCAGGCCACTCACTTGCTGTATAGGAGAGCACAGCAAACCTGACCCTGCACTGGTGTCTAGGCACTCAACTAGTCTACAGTTCCCTGCACTGATACAAAACCTACCCAGTATGCTAAGAGTAGGCTACTGTGTCCAACCTGATTGTGCAAAGTGGCTTATGTTGATTACTAGTTCCCTCCTGTGTTTCTACACCTTTGACATATGGTAGGCAGAGGTGGTCCTATGTGACCGGCCCTCAGTCAAAGCCTTACAGAGTCTCTACTGAGCTCCGAGGTAGACAATACATGCATTGGCACACCGTGCAGCTGAGGCAGGAGCACCCTGTATACCATCCACGGCGAGAAGACTTGGGTCTCCTTTGGATTTCATCCCCTTTCCCTTTTCCTTGGATGCTGTCCTCGTGTGTCTTTTCAGTGTGGTCGCATGAGTCCTCCTATGAGTAGCTCACCTCAGAGTTTTATCCAGAGACAATTACATATCTGCCTCCCCTTTTAATTCTTATCTTAGTGAATATTACCATTGACTCATCACTTCAACCAAAATTCTAGGAAACCTTAATTCTCTCCTTTCTGCCCCCCTAATCTCCCAGTGCCATCTGTCACCTGGATACTCAAAAGCCACTTCAGACCTCTGCTCTCAGTGGTTTTAGTTTAAACCCTCATTTCCATCAGAAACTTTCTCCTCTTCTATTACTGTCCTGTCTCCAGTGTATCCCTCCAGCAGACCCTACGTACTGTCAGTGAGTCTTTCAGAGTGGCAAAGATGAGCAAGCACACTGCGCCTTACTTAATTCCCCTGGACACCCTTTAAAGTTTTGTGTTTTGGTTTTTTTTTTAATTATTTATTCATTTTATGTATGTGAATACACTGTCACTGTCTTCAGACACTCCAGATCCCATTACAAATGGTTGTGAGCTACCACGTGGTTGCTGGGAATTGAACTCATGACCTCTGGAAGAGCAGTCAGTGCTCTTAACCCCTGAGCCATCTCTCCAGCCCTTGGGCCACCCTTTCGAGACTATTTTTTTTTAGCATGCTCCAAAGGAAGACAGTGTTCTCTGCCTACCTCTCCTGTAAGTGACCTAACAGGCACAATGCTGCAGCCATATCTGTAAAGCATTTCAAAGATATATCCTTCACAACTCCCATCTCCTCACACAAGCTGGTGTTTTGCTGCTTTTCTCAGCCTTGTTTGCCAGTTGAATTCCTATCCATGGCTCAAGACTCAGCAGCTACCTCCTTTATAAACTATCTGATCTCATTGTTTCCTGACCAAACCCACATAGCTCTTTTTTTTTTTTTTAAGTATAGAATAGTTTATTCAGGGCATGGGGAAGGGAGTTGAGAGGGTAGTAGAGTCAGAGAAAGGCACAGAGAGAGTAGAGAAGTAGAGGAGTAGAGGCCAGTCATGAGCACGTGGAGAGGGGGAGGGACGAGAGGACAGAGCGAGAGCAAGAGCTCCCACATAGCTCTTAACCCCATGCCCAACATACAGTTTTTTGTGCATATACCAAACTCTCCTGACTGAGTTTAAGGGAAAGAAACACTTCTTATACATTTTTGTATTCTCATTATCCAAAGTATTACTTTATGGAATTAAAACAAACAAATACTTGTTGCTCATCTTGTAAGAAGTTGCTATTTATAGCTAATTCATACCCATGCCATTCTTGAGTGGTGAGATGGCCTCCATGTTCTCCCTGGGCACGCGGAGGGCATTGGTGTCTATGTAGTAGGTGGGCCCTCCCTGCTTGCCTTTGTCACCATCGATCTCCATCATTGTGCTTCCGTCATCTCTCTCCAGCACCACACCAATAGCCGTGGGGAAATCAACCTGGGACGTTAAAACATGGTGGGAAGGGTCATCTGCTCTCATGAGGGGCTGTTCCACTGTCTACTGTCATTTTTACTTTGAGTTTCTGCTTGAATTTAATTTTGCACAGATGACTCTTGCCTACCCAACTAATCCGTAGCACTGTTCTTACCTTAGGGCAGTCCTCACCAGCATAGCCAGCCCTCACTGTATACGATCCAATGTCAAAAACAAGAGCGCCAACTTCATCTGAAGAGATTAAAAGAGAAATTGCATATACCTTTAATCCCAGTAAGGAAGGCAGAGGCAGACAGATCTCTGAGTTCCAGGCCAGACTGGTCTACAGAGCTAATTCTGCGATAGCCAGAACTACACAGAGAAACTCTTGTCTCCACAAAGGAAAGGACGTATTTTATGTATATAAAATGAGAATATTTAAAACTTTGTAAAAATCCATTATATTCACACATCATTAGCTAGAATCTAGTTTTTAATCATTGTTCTTTTGAGACAGGGTCTAAGTGATCTTGTCGCAGAACTCACAAAATTCTTGTCTCTGACTCTCAAGTGGATTAAAAGTATGCACCACCATGTCTGGCTTGAATCTAGTATTAATAAACCTTCAGGATTTATTTAATTAAAATATGGTGAGTCATACACTGTTTATCAGTGGAGGTTTAATCAGGAAAAACATGGTACACTGACAGCAGGTAGTAGTTTCCTTACTAAAGGGACTAGTTATAAACATCTGGGACATTCCCTCGTAATTCTTGGAACTGAAGAAACAAAAAGAAACTGTTACCAGAACCTAGAGAGAAGGATTTTTGTGGGGATTGCTGTTGGGAGCTGTGGCATCAGCTGAATGGTGCAGAGAGCTACGGCTGTCTATTCAGGAAGGGAGAGACAAGCTCACAGCCTCCAACCTCCAGGAAGACACTATACGCCAGCATCCAAACTGGGACACTTTTAACTTGGGTGGGGAGCACCAGCTTTTAATGATTATACTAGAACAAAAAGCACAGGCAAGATGTACAGTTATCCTATCATCACCAAATCAAAGTTCAAAGCGCAAACCAGGGCCTGAGAAAGCCCAGAGCCATCTCTCCAGGCACAGAAAGGCAAATGGCAGCAAGGGAATCTGGTGAAATGAAGAAACTCAGCCAAGCATGAAAACTGGAGAGCATGGAGAATCAGAGCTTAGAATGTAATTTATACAGGCCAAGTAAAAAGCATTTAATGAAGGTATCATTTAAGTTACACATTCCAGACACTTGGAGATAGTTTAATGGTGAGAAAAAAAAGCTGGCAATCTTTTTCAGTATAATTCAGAGCAGAGCCTCCATTTATATTTTCCAAATACTTCACCCCAAACAGCAGGCCTCCTAGGAAGGTGCGCTTTGGTCTCTCAGTGATGGATTGTCAATGGAGTTCCCCCACCCCAGAAATTTAAAACACTAATCCTACTTACCTACATTACTCAACTGCTAAGGCCTTAAGAAAGCTCTTCTATTTCTCTACTTAAAGCTATAAACCACCATAGCCACTCTATGCAGATTAGTGCTAGCTACAAAGAGGCACCCAAAGAATCACAGAGCTATTTAGTTTAGACATACCCAGTTTGGTGAAATTCCTATTTTCAAAGGAGATGCATGTGCAACTGTCTGAGTGAAAATGTCTCCTACAGACTGACATTTAAACATCTGGGCCCCAGTTGGCAGTGCAGTTTAGGAGGTTTAGAAGAGGACGGCCTTGATGAGGAAGCTGTCACTGGGCACAGGCTTTGAGTCTAAAGTTCCCATTTCCAGTTTGCTCTCTGCTTCACGCTTGACGCTGGATGTCAGCTCAGATTCCTGCTCCTGCCACTATGCCTGCTGCTAGCTGCCATTCCTCCCTCATATAGGACTTTTATCCCTCTGGAATTATAAGCTAAAGTAAACTCTTCCTTCTAGAAGTTGCCATAGTCATTTTTGTTTTGTTTTTTTAATCACAGCAACAAAAAAGTGACTAATACACTAATGTGAATGGGTAATTTACTAACTTCTCTGCCCCAGTTTAATCCATCAAATGTATGTAATACTTATCTCATAGAATAATACTATGACTAAACGTCTTCAATGTTCTAATGAATAAAAGCACTTAGAATAGTGGTGACAAACAATAAGCACGATAAATATTAGCTAATTGTAATTATTACTGTCACACTTCTTGCCAGGGAAAAGACTACAGTTCCTAGAGAAACTGCTACAGTTCATTCTTACAAAACCCTACACAGCAGTTAAAACGAGTGGGCACAGATCTACTGACTCAATACAGATATAAATGCGTAGTATGAGGGTACTATTTAACTCATTATGGGTGCGTGTGACTGGTACACGGCAGAAAAAGGAATGCCTTTGCCTCATCCCAGAAGCTATCTGCTCCCAATTTACAAAGAGTCTTTTAACTTTGAGCTGGTTGTTTAACTCTTCCCAATATTTTCTTCTTCATTAACGTGCGGGATAGCAGCACCATCTTCTGTCAGCATCCAAGCCAGAGAAGAGTCTCTAACTAGTTAACTACTCTTAAAAAAAAAAAAAAAAAGCAGTGCTCGCAAGCATTGATTTCGTTATCGCCAATCTATAAAAGACTCCTGCCCAGCTGGACAGGGGAACAGCTGCCTGTACCTTAGCGCTCCGCTCATCTAGGGACCCAGCACACCTGGAACGATGTCCAGTCTGTAGCAGCTACTGCAGGACCCAGAGCAGCAGCCACAACACTGGGCGCGACTTGCACCCACTGCCCACCCGGAGGGCCCAGAACCTCCGCGAGCTGCCCGGGACTAACGCGCGGCGGAACCGGTAAAGCCAGGGAACCGGCGTGCCAGGTGATTGCCATCAGAGTCTTGCCGGTCCCAGAGCCCCAGGTGTAAGACACGCCAAGGCCCTTCCCTAAGGCCATCTCGGAACAGCGACAGGACAAGTCGGAAACCTATTGCGCGCGAACCCTGGGTCCGAAGAGGAGAGAACGTGGCCCATACGGGGACCGGAAGCACCGGTCAAAGACCGGAAGGGCCCGCCGAAGACCGGAGGGAAACGGAAGCGACCAGGGACCGGGCCGGTCGTTCCGGTCCGCATGCCCCGAGGCGCCGCTGCGCTCACTCACCTCCGCCGTACACGCCGCCGCTCATGGCTACTGTCGGGCGGGGACTGGCCGAAGACTACTGGACGAAAGATAACAGCGGCGCGACTCCTCGGCCCGAGAACACCAGCCCCGCAAGCCTGCAACTTCCAACACCGCCCCCTCCGGCAACAAAGCAGCGGCCGCACGCCCGCTGCACAGCCACTCTTGCTGGTTTCTCGTATCAACCAATGACAAGGGGCCCGGCTTAGTCTTTAGCCAATCAGAATGTGGCGCTGCTGCAACCCCGCGCGGTTTAGCCGTCTTAGCCAATGGAAGGCCTCCGTGGGGGCGGGGAGAGGGAGAAGCGACGGAAGAAGGGAAGGTGTTGGGGTACGGGCAGGAGGAGGCGGAGCTTCTCAGGCGGGTGAGGTGGGCGGGGCTTTTCGAGCGGGCGATAGGATGGCCGAAGCTTCCACAAGCAGGCGGGAGAGTGGGTGGAGCTGCTTCAAGAGAGGGTGCGAACTGTACTTCGCGCGCGAATAGAGTGGGAGGAGTTTTAGGTGGGCGGGCTAGTGGGAGGAGCTTTGTGCGGGAGTGGGCGGGGAATTACTGGGAATTAAGAGAGGCTTACCTTGGGCCATCAACCGCTCTGGTCCTGAAGTGTGGCTGCTCCCCAGGAGCCACGGGAATTTAGGCGAGTGTCTGCAAGGAATCTGGAATTTGAATTAGTTACCTCGTAGAGATCCCTGGCCTTGGATTGTGATGAATTATGACTTTTTTTAAGCAGAGAAAACTTTAACGTACTTGAAAAAGAAATGTGTACTACATTTTGAATTAATCAACAAATCAGATGTAATAATAGGATCCAGCATCTTAAAGAATGGTTATTTATAGTAAGAGAGTATTTTTTCCAGCTAGATTCAGATAACATTAAAAATCATGACTTTAGTTTCCTTCATTTCTGTAAAAATCATTCACAGGTGACACAAGTGAAGCCCCATTCAAGGAAGCACCGGTTTGTAAATTATCCCCAATCTGTGTCTACTCTTCTTAGTCTACATTTCTATCTGTGTCGTCCAGAACACTGTCTTTTCGTCCCCGAATTACTGCAACAGTTTGTCCCTCTGCTTCTCTGGACTTTAGAAAGGTTGATCTATATTACAAAAGGCTCAAACCAATCGTGCCGTTCAAAAGCGCAAGTGTAATGTGCCTCTGTAACTGGTAGTAGTGCTTAAATTGAACTGTTTAGGGTCTAGGCACATAGAGGCTACTCGGAACCTTAGGAGGGTTGAATAAAATTTCATCTATTTCCATGCCATCAAGGTGGCAGAAATTGATCTGTCATAGAATCAGGAGTAAGGCTAGTAAGAAAACGCTTTCCTGTTCACTTGACACTATGTGCTGTGAGCTAACAATGATAGTTTGGGTTTTTTGTTTTTTGTTTTTTGTTTTTGTTTTTTTGAGAGAAGGTCTCACTGAGTAGGCCAGGCTAGTCTCCAAACTGTAATCCTCCTGCCTCTGCCTCCTGAGTACTGGAATTATAGGCTCATGGCCACTCAGGTCAGAAACCTTAAAGCTATGTTTTATTGGAGCATAGCCGAGCTTATTCACGGCTATGACTGAGGTTATGTGCCTGGCTAAGCTGCAGAGCATGTTACTGCCAAGTGACCTGTGGGAGGGATTGCTTACTTCTCAAACAGTGTATGCAACACCTAACACAGCCTGCCTGATTGCTATGGGCTGTGGTCCCCATGATCAGAGCTCACTGCCGTTCAACACCCCAAAATAATTCTATTTCCAGTCATGTTTTCCTGTTTGACTAAATAAAGCTGATGTGTTGTAACGGACTGTGATTCCAAGCCAGGCATTACGGCACACAATTTTAATCCCAGAATTTAAGGGGCAGAGGCAGGTGAATTTCTGTGAGTTTGAAATTAGCCTGGTCTACATAGTGAGTTCCAGGCCAGTGAGGGCTGCATAGTGGCTACATAGCAAGACTCTGCCTCAAATATATAAATACACGATAATATATAAATACTATTGTGGGACCGTAAAAAGCAGCCTGGTTTCTGGTTGAGCTAATGTTTTTAAACACACACACACCCCCACCGTGGACCCAGTAGGGAGTAAAAACCCTACAAGAAATGGCAGGTGTTTACCATGTTCCTAGAACCAGCTCCTGACACATGGCCACAGCTCTCCATAGGTCTGTGTGACATTTAGTCACATAAAGCACCCCAGGACCCTCCACAGGTAGAGGCATGGTCACTAGCCTCAAGACATCCCCATGTTAATGAGGCACCTAGAGGCTTAGCCACTCCCCTTCCCAGTTACTATTTCAACCTCACCCCTCCCTAAGGTCATGGGGGTACACTCTCTGCCATGACAATAAATGCCCTGAAACCCTGGACTGTCTCTTCTTCATCGGTGGGAAACTAAGGAACCGGCCTTCGTCTAAAGAGCTTCCTCTAGTCTCCTGCCACCCAACCAAGCCAACCCAGCTAGCCTGCACACAAGCCAAGGACTCTTCCTGGCGAGGACCCCAGCCGCGCTTCTTCCCTTCCCCGCTTTCCCTTTGTCTGCCCCACATGCGGGCCCCCACTTCGTTCCCAGCTCTTCCACCATCCAGCGGTCTGCAATGCCCAAGAGCGTGGGAAGCCCATGGAGCCGGCTGCCACTTGTCCCAGGGACCCATGGCCACGTCCCTCACTCCCGGGTTGTGTTTCCGCAGAGGCTTCTCACAGCCGGACACACTCCCTGCAGCCCATGGGGTCCATGCGGTCAAACTTCCCACGCGTCCAGCCTCTCCGAGGAGTGCCCATGTTACCCAACATACTATGGCTCCAATAATGAAATATTGAAGAGACATTATTTTACTTTATAATATGTAGTAATGCAGTTAAACCATTATCATTTAAATACCTAGCAATTCATTTACAAGTTTGATGGATTTACAGATTGATATCCTTTACCAATACCATCTGTAACATCTCTCACGGATATAAGAGAATAAACCCTAGAATTAAATATACCTCTTTGGGCTGAAGAAGAATCAAGTATTTGTCCCACTAATCCAGAGTTCAACAGAAATCAGAGCTGTTCAGCAGGGTTGACTGCACTGTCTTGAGCTCACTGCACCTAACCCAGAGGATTCGGACATCTAAGAGCAAAGAAGACAGCTTGTAAGAACGTTGGAAAGCTGGGTTTGGATGTTTTTAATAAAGTAAGAAATGAAGATTAGAGAACAGATGATTCATAATTTCAGTTCAGCTCAGTCTCTTGATATATCACTGGAGTAGAGACTTCTTTTAATGAACCAATTGAGTGAGATTTATAGGAAATAAACTTTTTCATAGTATGCCTGATATGTCAGGACTAACCACATGTTAAATACATGAAAACACACATTTAAGCCTTTGATAATATTTTTATTTTGAAACAAGACCTCTTAACCCCCAGGCTGGCCTTAAACTCACCATGTACCTGAAGATGGCCTTGAATCTCTGAACCCCCAGCCTCCACCTCCAGAGCATTGCTGTTATAGGCACCGCCACACTACACCTGGCTTGGCATTATGCAGGAGATCAGACCTGGGGCTTCATTCATGCTTGGGAAGTACTCTGACGCCACAGCTAATTAAAAAAAAAAAATGTAACAAAACACTAAAAGTATTGACCCTAAAGTACTGAATTGCTAGAAGAATCTCTTAAAGGAAAACTGTACAGCCCAAGAGAACACTCAACAATCATGGCATTGCTTCCTTAGAGGTGAGACCTAACTCGTGGCAGCTTGTATGTGTGGTTGGTTGGTTGGTCGGGTTTTGATATTTGGAGATAGAGTTTTTCTGTGTAGCCTTGTCTGCCTTGAAACTTGTACAATAGATCAGGCTGGCCTCGAACTCACAGATTTGCTTGTCCCTACCCCTGCCTGGAGTACTGGGATTAAAGGGGTGTGCCACCATTCAAGCTGCTGCCTGTATTTTTTAATTCTTAAATATTAGAAAACGTGGGCTGGAGAATTGTCTCAATGGTTAAGAACACTTGTTGCTCTTCTAGAAGACCTAGGTGCAATGCCCAGCACCGACATGATGACTCGTGATCCTAGGTCTTTGACGCCATCTTCTGACCTCCCCCAACACTTCACATCTGTGATGCACAGACATACAGACAGGCAAAGCATCTATACACATAAAATATGTCTTTAAAATTTAGAAAACTACTACATAATACATTAACAATAAAAATATCGGGCCTGATGCCCAGCACACCACCCAACACTGGAGACTGTCTGAAGGCTGCAGGACGTTTCTGCTCGGCTATTTCTCCCCTGAGGCCTGTTATCTACAGTCTTCCCTAACCTCAGTCAATGTTACTGATACCAGTAGGATTAAAGAGCTGTCTCTTCTCTTCTCACCGGCACACCGTATCAAAACTAGAAGGGCCTGGGATGGGAGAGCAGCTCAGTGGCAGAGTGTGTGAGTAGCATGGGAGGGGCTCTGAGCTGATTCCCCAGCACCACAGGGCCAAGCGATCCAGTTGTCTGTGTCCACACTTGGAGCGTTTCCTCCTAAACCCAGACACTAGGTCGGGTCAATAAACAGCGAAGTCCCACAGTAAAGACATCTGACCCAACAGTGGGTGCTCAGAGACTGACTCTGAATCCAAATCAATAGACATTGCACTTTCAAAATCCTGGTAATAGCCTCCGGGTCGGAAAATCAAACCCTGGTCTCCCCCATGACGGGCGGGGATACTCACCACTATACCACGACGATCCGTCTAATGTAGCTAGGGAGAACAATTCCAACCAACCAGACCCCCAGAGCTCCCGGGGACTACGCCACCACCAAGGAGTACACAAGGCTCCAGCTGCATATATAGCAGAGGATGGCCTTGTCAGGCATCAATGGGAGGGGAGGTCCTTGGTCCTATGAAGGCTTGATAGATGCCCTAGTGTAGGGGAATCGAGGGCGGGGGGTGGGGTGGGGAATGGGTCGGGGGGAGGATGGGATAGATGGTTTCCGGGAGGGGGGAAACCAGGAAAGGGGATAAGATTTGAAATGTAAATAATGAAAATATCAAAAAAAAAAAAAAAAAATCCTAGTAATATCCAAGCATAATTTTCTGTGTTCCTACTGCAGCTTCTGGCTTCGCCTCAAGGGGGCGATAGTGTTCTGTTCCTGTGGCACCACACCAATTCTCCAGTCTGGTCTGTCAAAGCACATTAAGGAATTCAGTGGCCACTGCATGACAACAAGGACCTCTTCCTCCATGTTTATTAAATTCACCGTTGAAAAACCTTCAACTGTTAGATACAAATGCTAGGAAACAAATTTGGAAGACTATCTCGGTCCAATATATATATAGATATATTGAAAGAAAGAAAAATAGATACACCTAGAATTATTCCGTACTGTAAAATACACAAAGTAAGTGACTATAAAAGGCAATTTTTTTTAGTTTGTTTTTTTTATACTTTATTTACATTTCAAATGTTTCCCCCTTTCCAGGTCTCCCCTTTGAACCCCCATCCTCTCCCCCCTCCCCCTGCCTCTATGAGGGTATTCCCCCACCCACCCACCCACACACTCTCCTCTTCCCTCCTTGACATTCCTCTATACTGGGGCATCTAACCCCCTCAGGCCCAAGGGCCTCTCCTCCCCCTGATGGCTAACAAAGCCCTCCTCTGCCACATATGTGGCCAGCACCATGGATTCCTCCATGCGTATTCTTTGGTTGGTGGTCCAGTCACAGGGAGCATCGGGAGGTCAGGCCAGTTGACACTGTTGCTCCCTCCATGGGGCTGCAGACTCCCTCAGCTCCTTCAGTCCCTTCTCCAACT
>CM052704.1:18191302-18230250 GCA_028551405.1 Uromys caudimaculatus | reverse complement strand
GGTTATTTGGTTTTTTGGAGTCTAACTTCTTGAGTTCTTTGTATATATTGGATATTAGCCCTCTATCGGACATAGGATTGGTTAAGATCTTTTCCCAATCTGTTGTTTGCCGTTTTGTCCTATTGACAGTGTCCTTTGCCTTACAGAAGAAAAGGCAAATTTTAACATTGACATTTTAGTGTTCACTGACATTTCTGTGCAAGCACTGGTGAGATAACAGGTAACTGGAATCTCGACTTCTCAGCCACAGAAACAGGGAGTGGTTGGAATTGGTCATTAGGGAGTGGCACTACTTGAGAGGGGTTAGGAGGTGTGGCCTTGTTGGAGTGGGTGTGGCCTTGCTGAAAGAAGTGTGTCACTGGGGGTGGGCTTTGGGGTTTCAGTGTCTCTCTCTTTCTGTTGCCTTCAGATCTGGATGTATATCTCTCAGGTACTATGTGTCACCATGCTCCCCACCGTGCAAATAACAGACTAAGCCTCCAAAACTATAGGCCAGCTCCAATTAAATGTTTTCTTTTGTAAGAGTTGCCTTGGTCATGGTGTCTCTTCACAGCAATAGATATTGATAACACACTGAGTCAGACTCATACATATCTTGCTGTTAGGATAAGAAGACCTCGACTAACCATTCTACTAACAGTTCAGTGTTTACAAAGAAGCAAATGATATTTTTGAGGAACCAGTCTGACTCCATTTTGAAGAAGCCAAAATGCTGTATTATTAAAAATAAATTTTTATTTACCGGAAGAGCCAAGTTGCTGTTTTTAAAGTCTGTTTCCTAGAGCCATGATCTTGACTTATTTTTGAGGACACCCTGACCCTCCTTAACCTCTCTAACCTTCCCTAATCACATGGTGATTTTTTTTGAGATTTTTTTTCTGCATTTCCTTTTGCTCCATTGTCTCTCTTCTGTAAACCTGATTTGAAACTAATTGTGATTTTACTCCTTAAAAGGGGCCCAAGAAATGGACTAGGCCCTGCTCTCTTTAACCTGACTTAAGAGATAGTCACTGCTGACCAGCTCTTGGGTGCACCCCAATAAAGTCAAGCTTGCTTCCATTTTGTGGTAGTGATCTTACTCTCAACCAGTGGGACTAACCATTTGGTAACTGCTCGCTCCTTCACAATACACCAGTCAGATCCAGGAGTGGAGACAGTGGATCCTTAAAAGACAACACCGGCACTGAAAACCACGTGTGAGATAACAGGAACGTGCGTGTATATGCTTTCTCACCACGAAAACAAAACACCAAAACCTTTGCTCATTTGCTGCAGCTCCTGGGACACATTAAAGGATAAACCTGGAGTGAGCAAGATCAATATTTAATCAGCAGATGCTGCAAAGTGACACCTTGGGCCACTCTCATCTACCACTGATATGAGCCAGTGTCAACTTCATTATGGAGCTATTCTACAGCCAGAGTGCCACCCCAATCCTGCCCAGGGTCTAGCCTAAACTCCTTGTCGTAGAATCCAAGACCCCAGGAAATAGCTCTAACACACCTGGCTTAGGCTGCTGAGAGTACCTTAAAGTACCACAGATGGGACCTTCAGGATGAAAAGATTCATCACTCTCTGGGCCCTGGCTGTCCTAACTAGTTGTGGTTATCTGTTATTGTCGTTGTTTGCTTCTTTGTTTTCAACTTGGCGCAAGCTAGAGTTACTGAGGGGACCACAATTTAGAAAATGTCACCATCAGATTGGCCTGTAGGTGTACCTGTGGGGACATTTTCTTAATGAATAATGTAGAGGGGGCCCGGCCCACTGTGGGTGGTGCCGCACCTCAGCAAATGATCCTAAGTGGTTTAAGAGAGCAGGCTAAGCAAGCCATGGGAAACAAGCCAGCAACCAGCATTTCTCCACGGTCTCTGCTTCAATTCCTGCCTCAAGGTTCCTTCCCTGCTTGAGTTCCTACCCTGCTTCCCCTCAGTGATGAACTACAATTGTAAATTGTATAAAGGAAAGCATTTAATTGGGGGCCTGCTTATAGCTTTGGAGGGTTAGTCCTTTATCATCCTGGTGGAGAGTAGACAGGCATGGTGCCGAAGCAACAGCTGAGAGCTTAACATCCTAATCCACAGGCATCAGGCAGAGGGAGAGAGACACTACACCTGGAATGGGTCTTTGAAATCTTTTTTTTTTTTAATTTAATTTTTTTTGATATTTTATTTACATTTCAAATGTTTTCCCCTTTCCAGGTTTCCCCTTTGGAACCCCCCTATCCCATCCCCCCTCCCCCTGCCTCTGTGAGGGTGCTCCCCCACCCACCCACACACTCCTATCTTCTCTCCCTAGCATTCCCCTACACTGGGGCATCTAACCCCCTCAGGCCCAAGGGCCTCTCCTCCCCCTGATGGCCAACAAGGCCTTCCTCTGCCACATATGTGGCCAGCACCATGGATTCCTCCATGTGTATTATTTGGTTGGTGGTCCAGTCACAGGGAGCATCGGGAGGTCAGGCCAGTTGACACTGTTGCTCCCTCCATGGGGCTGCAAACTCCCTCAGCTCCTTCAGTCCCTTCTCCAATTCCTCCATCTGGGACCTCACACTCAGTCCAACGGTTGCTGTGAATTGAATCTTGGGTATTCCGAACTTTTGGGCTAATATCCACTTATCAGTGAGTACATACCGTGTTTGTTCTTTTGTGACTGAGTTACCTCACTCAGGATATTTTCAAGTTCCATCCATTTGCCTGCAAATTCTTAAAGCCCATCACCAGTGGCATATCTCCTCCAAAAGGCCACACCTACTTCAACAAGGTCACATCTCCTAACTCTTCTCGGTTTCACCAAGTGGTGACCAAGAATTCAATAGATGAGCCTTTGGGAGCCATTCTCAGGGAAACCACCATAGTGTGCAGATTTTATCCTTTATCCCAGCAATAGAAACCCAAAATAAGATACCAGCACTGTGAGATCAGGCTGTTGACTGCTCCATTTCTCCTGAGGGCTTTCTCGAATTGTCACTGGCTGCTTGTCCTGATGTCATCATGAAGTCTTTCCTCTGTGTCTTTGCTCAAATTTCCTCTTCTACAATATAGGATTAGGACCCACCCTGAAGACCACATCAGTTAAAACATTATCTCCTCATCTAGCCTCACTTGAGGTACTGGGATTATGACTTGAACATATGGGTCAATTCAGGTAATATCATCACCCATGTCCTGGTCTCTCACATTAACTCTTTAAAGTTGTATTTATTTTACTTTAATTACATGTACGGGAGGGGTAAGTGCATGTGAGTGCAGGTACCCTCAGAGGTCGGAAGAGGGTGTTGGAACTCTGGTGCTAGAATTATAGGCAGTTATGAGCTGCCTCACGCGAGTGCCGGGAAGTGAATCTGAGTCCTCCTCCGCAAGAGCAGTATGTACTCTTTACTGTGGTGTCATCTCTCTAGCTCTCAGTTAGACTCTGAGTCACCCAAAGGGGCCCCTGGCCACTCCCCGAGCCTTCCTGCTGTGGCTTTTACTCATAACACTATATCATCTCAGCATTGCCGATGCCTGCTCATCTAAGTCAAATCTGCTTCTCTGCAAACAGCCCAGGCCCCACCTCATCCTGAAATCCTGCAGGTGAATAGAATCGCTCTCTTAAGAACTCAAACAGCTCTTGAAATATCTCTAAAGTTCTACTTATTTTTGTGCCCATTTCATCTTCACTAACAAATTGATATTTCAGAGTGCTACATATCTATTACCAATATTTGCACGCCAGCACCAGCTCTGCGTGCACATGCAGGCACACACGCACACAAGCACACACACACACATGCACACACACAGGAGCTGTTAAAATGCATCGTCCAATACCAGTACTCTATTCATACTTCAAATCCTTCTGTCCAAACTCAACACAAATACATGCTCTTTGTGGATCATTAAAATGATGTCACTGTGTCCTTGTTTGAATACATTTCACATGCCAGCCTTGGTCTTCTTTTTTTTTTTTTTTTTTTTGGTTTTTTCGAGACAGGGTTTGTCTGTGTAGCCCTGGCTGTCCTGGAACTCACTCTGTAGACCAGGCTGGCCTCGAACTCAGAAATCCGCCTGCCTCTGCCTCCCGGGTGCTGGGATTAAAGGCGTGCTCTACCACTGCCGGGCCAGCCTTGGTCTTTTATGTTGTGCCACTCTTGCCTCATAAACTTGACACAAACCTGTTGTAAAACCTAACCCTAAGAGCTATCAATGCAGGCTGGTGTCTCTTGGGACCTGGGAGGAGGCCGGGACTGAGACAAGAAGGTCCATTGTCTTGCTCTCACAAAGCTGTGAGCTCTTGTGCAACAATAAAAAGTAGAATCAGACACCAAAGATGGAAGCAGGTCCCAACAACTTATGGGTCACCCAGAGAGCAGAAAATGCAAGCCACACTTGGCCTCCTCCAGGGTTCTATCAAAGTCCAGTCACATGTTGATTAAGCCAGAAGCTGCAATGGCCTCTGCCTTGAGCCCCGTTTGGGGCCACAGTGTCACGAGACTCCCTTGAGAGCTTCAGGTCACAGCCCCTGCAGCAGAAGTTGGCACAGCTCTGTCTCCATTGCCCTCTTTCATTCCCTGCTCCCCAGCCTACTATTACTTGAGCTCTTGCTTCTGATCCCAGCTCCATGGCCTCAAACTGTCTCCTGGGACTCAATGAGTGGCCAAGGGGACAGGACTCTGTGAGTCATTGCCACACATATGTCATTTCCTCTTTGTATGGCTGTGTTGGGGGGAGGGGCAGGTGTGTTTTGTTTTAGTCTTGGTTTGTTTGCTTGCTTTGGGGGGGTGTATGGTGGTGATAGTGGTGGTGGTGGTGGTGTGTGTGTGTGTGTGTGTGTGTGTGTGTGTGTGTGTGTGTGTGAGAAACACAATCTCATATTGCCCAGGCTGGCCCCAGAGTAGCTATGTAGCTGAGCACAGCTTTGGACTTCTGATCATATTGCCTCCATTTCTTAAGAGTTAGAATGAAAGGCGTACATCATTGTGTACCTGGCTTACACAGTGTAGCTTCTTGAAGATTCTTTTTTCCTCAAAGATCAGAGGACAGGGATGTGTGGAGAAAAGGAATTTAGTGATCCGCTGAGGAAGGGTATACAAAGGAATTTAATGTTGAAACAGATGCTGATGTTCACAGGTTGCTACGCTGGGTGCAGGACTGGAGAGCTGCCTCCGTGGTTAAGAGCACACATTGCTTTTGTAATGGGCTAGAATTTGCTCTCAGCACCGGCAGCACACTCATGTGTAATGTGTCTCACCTGCACAACAATTTGAAATAAAACAAAAAATATTTACAACGCAGAATTCAAATGAAGCTTTGGAAAATGAAACGCACATTGTTCCTGGGTGCAGATCCGGAGAACACATGTTCCTACAGATCTCTGTTTGAAGACAAGAAAAGGTCTGACTCATTTATTGGCTCCATTCCCCCAGGTCCCACCGACTCTAGAGCAGTAAACAAGTGGCCCCATGAACAGGGCCCTGAAGTCTGCTGTGAAATAAGACAATGGGGGCCCTCACAGAGGAGGTGAGGGAGAAAAATTGGACAGAAACCAGGGAAGGCTTTTTCTTATGGTAAGCTTGTACCCCCCCCTTTTTTTTTAAAAAAAAAGAGGAGCACAAATATAACCCCTAGTTTCCAGAAGAAGGAACTTTAGATGGAGAAGAAGGGGATAGAGTCCGAAAGAATACGGAAAAGGCATATAAAGAAGAGGGAAAGATCCCCATTCAGTTTTGGGTCTCCTGGGCATTGATCTGGACTGTTATCAAAAGGCTTAAGGGAGAGAAGGAGGGTATTAATCATGAGGAAGAGACCGATAATTTCTTGAATTAATATGAAACGGATGACCAAACCTTAAAACTGGTAAATGAGACAGAAAAGAATTTCCTCATTCAGGCAGCACTGGAAAGCAAAAGAAAAACAGCATCACCAATAACCACACCAGTGACGACTTCCTCTGCTCCCTCACTGGGACTTCCTTTAAATATGTGTCTTCCACTGCCTGAAAGTGACCCTGAGGCATGGTGTGATGGATTTAATAATCGATCTAGTTCTAAATTCTCTCCACTTCCTGATGAGGATTAAGGGGAGCCTATGAAAATGCTGACTTCACCTCCTAGGCGGGCTAGGGCACAGCTGGGGAAGGGCATTAGTTCCTCCCTCGCCTCATAAGCTGAACTTGGTATTTCCAACGCACTAACCAATCTATTCCAAACTCTAGTGGAAACTCAGCATTGGACAGTCCTCACACATTATCTGAGAGGCAAGAAAAGAAGCACAGTTATTTAAATCCAGGCTAAAAGGGCATTTGTGTATCATGTGGAACCTTCTCTGCTTTTAAACTTACTTATTTCCCCTTAAATTGTCTCCTACAGGCACTAGAGGATAAACCTTTGGTGTGTCTATTTATACAATAAGGACATAGAATAACAACTGCCTACCTTACTCTTCTTGCTCAATTAGTAAAACGGGGGAGGACCAGATGTCAACAATTACATGGATTTGACCCTTGCTGTCTTATATTTCCCTTAACTAAAAATCAGTTTTTAAGAGTGTTGCAGAACCCTGCATTTTCCCATTTCATTTGCAGATTACTGTGGAAGAACGGGACATTGTTAAACAGCTGCTAAGTTACGGGTTTTTCTCATACAAACTGAATTTGTGATTAAAAAATTGTCCAACCTTCTCCCATTCCACAGGCAGATACTTATTTTACTGACGATCCATCTAATGGGATAGGAGGAATTCATGGTCCAGATACTTATTAACCTAATAGTACTTGTCTTTTCCTCCGCTCGACATGCAGAACTGGCTGTTTTGATTCACCTATGATGGTTAATTCATAAACACTTAAATATATTGTTTCAGAGTCTGCTTAAACTGGTCCAGTTTCATCTTCACACTCTGTTACACTTCTGTAACTACAGAAACTACATCCGGTTAAAACCTGAGCACACCCTTTGTTTATTGCTCAAACACGCGCACACTCTAACCTCCCTGGTGGCAGAAGGAAATAACAAGTTGGTACATTAACTTGCCCTATTTTTTGCTTTTCCAGAAGGAAATTGGGAAGGGGGTCTGCATTTGTTATTGCAGATGAACCCATTGAAACATGGGTTTCTCTTCAGCTTCTTAAGCCCCGGGCCATGAAGGACACAGCAGAGGGTGGGGAGACAGTGGAAGCCACCAGGAAGATAGCAAACCTCCAGCTAAAAGGCAAAAGGAGATATTTTGTTTTATTTTGGTGTTTTTTGAAACAGGGATTTGTCTATTTAGCTCTGGCTGTCCTGGAACTCGCTCTATAGACCAGACAGGCCTCGAGTTCATAGAGATGCCTGCCTCTGCCTCTGAGTGCTGGTATTAAAGGCATGCACCACCACCACCCAGCTGGAAAAGGAGATGTTGGCCTTATTATCAGAAGTCTGCCTTCCTGGGGCCAAGTTAAGGCCCTATGCACCAAGGGAGAAGTTTCACTACAAAACACACAGAGCCCTATGTCACTGAGAACCCGTATCTAGCTTTTCTAGTTACTTTGACCTGTGCGTCTGTGGTCAGTGCCTCTGAGCACACATGTTGGTCTTAAATTCCTCATTGTCCTTTGCTTCAGCTTGTAGCATGGATACAGCCCCTGCTATCTTTACTAAAGACTGTGTTTACGCCTGGACCTTGAGACTGTAATAGACTCATTCATTCATCTGGAGAAGGGGCTGTGTTTAATTTTTCCTTGGGCTTTGAATCACTTCCCGTTTGCATAGGACGTCATAACATTTGGATTCGTATTAAAAGGCAGACATAGGCTTCCGTTCTACACGTTACCAGAACTACTAATCATATGGGTCTTTTTTCAAGCTATTCTCTAGACTTTTCTGACCAGTATAGAAATATAACCAATAGTTCTGGACATGCATCCCTGTTCTTGATGGCACAATATTACATACAGTACTTTAACTGTTCTAATATTATTCATTATGTTTATAATTTGCTTGCTTATAGGATACTCATGCATCAAATGACAATTATATTTATGTGCAGCATCTCAAAGTCACTAAGGATATTCTGTGTTTAAAATAAAAATAAATGAATGAATAAATAAATAAATAAATAAATGGTGGGCTGGAGAGATGGCTCAGTGGTTAAGAGCACTGACTGCTCTTCCAGAGGACCTGAGTTCAGTTCCCAGCAACCACGTGGTGGCTCACAACCATCTATAATGGGATCCCATGCCCTCTTCTGGTGTGTCTGAAGACAACTACAATGTACTCATATAAATAAAATACAAAAACAAAAAGCAAGAAAAGGGGGAACCAGGCATGGTGCCGCACGCCTTTAATCCCAGCACTTGGGAGGCAGAGGCAGGCAGAACTCTGAGTTCAAGGACAGCCTGGTCTACACAGTGAGTTCCAGGACAGCCAGGGCTACATAGAGAAACCCTGTCTCAGAAAAACAAAATGAACAGAAAAACAAACAAACAAACAAGCAAAAAACTCACCAAAGGTAGAGGGAGGATGTCAGAACAGTCTGCAAAGGCCAACCAACTCTATTTTTTTTTTTTTTTTTTTTTTTTTTGAAAAAACTCTATTTCGTTCAAGACCAGGGGCTAAACTCCAATTCCAGGAAGAAAATCCTTCCTTAGCAAGAGACCTCCTTAGCAAGCACCCTATGGCAACCCACCCCCCTTAGCAACAGCCAGTCAGGCTACAATAGCAGGGTCAAGGTACATAGAGATAACTGAAGACATCCTGCAGAGAACAGATAACTTCGCCATCCTGTTTGTCAGGTGGATTTGTCCCCGTGTTCAGTTCCTGCAGATTACGCCAGAAATGCAGTTTTTAAAACATTAACTTGCTGATGCGTATGGAAATTGCCCAAGCTTGCTGTAACTACACTAAATGTCCTGCACCCCTAGACTAAGGGCTCTCACTCTGACTTGCTGCAACATGGACTGTGAGAGACCTTGCTCCTAGTAAAGACCCTTAAGTGTTTACATTGGTATTGGCTCCTCAATGGTCTTTGGAGTACCTGCATCTTAGGCATAACAAGCCTAAGAATGAAATTTTTCAAGACTTCTAAGTGCTTGTAAGAAGACTCAAAAAAAAAGACAAGAGTCTTGTGACCCAGTTTCTTCAAAACACAAAATTATTCTTGGAATGTGTTTTTGTCTTCCTCCCAGGTGCAATAGATAGGAATGAGTTTACCTCAAATTACTCACTACGAATGGCTATTGTTATTTGTTTATATGCCTCAATGGAAAGCATGTTTTTGCCTTGTGTAGCTGGTTCACCACGTGTGGCTTGTGATAAAGAGAGAGGGGATACTTTCTATGGAGCTGTGGTGAGGTGTGGGGTAGGGAGTGCCTCAGCAGGCCCATGCTGAGGTGTCCCTTCCCCCTGAGGGAACTAGCCACAGGGCATAGGATGGAATAGAGTTTATTCAGGGCATGGGGAGGGGAGTTAAGAGGGTAGTAGAGGCAGAGGAAGGCAGAGAGGAGAGGAGAGAAGTAGAGGCCGGCCATGAGAGAGGAGGAAGGGAATGGGGAAGGGAGGGGGAGCAAGAGAGCAAGAGAGAGAGGGAGGAGGGGGCAAGCAGCTCCTTTTATACTGGGTCAGGCCTACCTGGCTATTGACAGGTAACTGTGCGGTGGAGTTTAGACAGAATGCTAACAGCTTGTCCTTGTAATTGTACATGTCACTCATGTGACTCCTCTTAATCCTCAGAGTATAAATGTCTGACCCTCTGAATAAAGTTGGTTATTGTGTAAGACTTTAGTGCCACTCTTTCATTGGCTCCATTCTCTCAGGTCCCACTGCCTTTAGAGCGCTAAACACTGGTATGGTTCCCCTCCTCCAACTCTCCCCAGATCCTCCCCACACCCCACTTCCCCAACTCCACACCTTTCTTTCTCTTTAAACAAAACAGGCAAATAAAAAGACAAGCCACACTTTAAAAAGAAAAAAAGCACAAGAAACACACACACAGACACATACCCACAAACAGACATACACACATGCACACACAGGCACATACACACACAGACTCATTCACACAGACACACATACACACACATATACACACATATACAACACAAACACATACCCACAAACAGACACACACACAGGCACACACAGACACATTCACGCAGACACACAGACATACACATACACACACATATACACACTGACACACACAGACACATACTCACAAAAAGACACACACATGTACACACAGGCACATACACACACAAACATATTCACACAGACACACATACACACACATATACACACAGACACACACAGACACATATACACATACACACTTACACACACACATGCCCACACAACTCCATAAAAACACAAAATTGAAAACCATAATAAACAAGCAAAAGACTGGTAAGACGAAAAGTGCTCAAACAAAGCAATATGAAAAAAATTAAAAATCTACAAAAATATCACTGAGTTTGTTTTTCCTTTGCAAATGGGTAGCAATTGGAGATAGCTTCTTGGTTAGGGGTGGGAACTCATGCCCATTTCCCAGTCTCAGTGCTGGGACCCCATCTGCCTTGGACCTGTGCAAGCCTGTGGCATGCCACCACACCCTGTGCATGCCACTGTAGTCTCTATGTGTTCTTATGTGCATCAGGCCTCTTGTGTCTGTTAGAGACTGCCTTCTTGGTGTTATCCATCCCCTCTGGCTCTGACAATCTTTCTACCCCCTCGTCTATACAGTTCCCTGAGCCCTGAGGGAAGGATTTGATGGAGACATCCCATTTAGGACTGAGTGTTCCAAAGTCTCTCACTCTTTGCACATTGTCCAGACGTGGATCTCTGTATTAGTTTCCATGTATGCAGAAGGAAGCTTCTCTGATGACTGCTGAGTGAGACACTGATCTACAAGTTTAGTAGAATGTGCGGAGGCATTTCATTGCTATGTTCCTTAACAAGACAATAGTGTCTGGATTTCCCCTAGACCTATGGCCTACCTAGTCTCTGGTTCCCGGCCACACATACAGTGTCAGGCATGGGTTCCATCTTGTGGAGGGGGCCTTGAATCCAAGCAGAGGATGGTTGGTTACTCCTACAATGGTTGTTACTTTTGTGTTATGCCGAAGGTCACCTTTGTAGTTCCTTGGGTTTGAAACTAGGTTAGAGATTACCTTTCTCCTCTGGGAGCATGCAAAGTGTCTTTCAGCACCGAGAACACTAGTCAATAGGAATGAAGGCCCTAGTTAGGCACCAGCTGAACTCTCCATGTTCGGTGAAGTACATAAATGTTTTTTTAGCAATAGGGCCTTACCTTCAGTTGCTGGAGAACAACCAACAGCCTTGGCAATAGCCTGGATTGTTTGGGGCTTTCCATAGTGCCAATGATTCAATTAGGTCTAACCCATTCCTGGCACTGGAAGTTCCACTTGGTGAAAATTGTCTTCCTTGTAATTTGGTGGCTCCGTTTAGATTTCTTTCATACATGGATATATTTTAAGAAGCTTCTACAAGAATAGGTTTTCATATGACCTCTCAACTGGCCCTTACTGATGGCTCCCCCATCTGTCTCTTACTCCCCGTTGTCTGTTTAATCCCCTCTCCCTGTCTCTCCATAACTCTCTATTCTATTTCCCCTTCCTTTGGGCGATCCTTCCCTCTCCTCAGCCCCTTGTTGATACCATAACGTCTATGGTTATATGGACTGTAGCGTGCCTATCAAAGGCTTAAAAGCTAACATTATACATATAAGAGAAAACATACAATATTTGTCTTTTGGGGGTCTAGGTTATCTCCCTCAGGATGGTTTTTTTTCTCTAGCTGTCACAACCTTGGTAAGTTAAACACAGCAGAAATGCATTGTTTTGCATATCTAGTCTAAGAACTTGCAGCCAAACCCGCAACCCTAGTATTGAAAAAATTACCATCCCTCCGGAAACCACTGGAGGGAGATCTTTCCTGCCTGCGCACAGCTAGGGAGCTAGGTCAACTTCTGATGGCTGCCCTAGACTCCTGCCTGCAAGTCCTCAAGAGGCTGTTCTTTCCCTTGTCTTTGCATTGTCTTTCCTTGTGAGAAGATGTCTTTGTCCAAGTTTCCTCTTCTTATGTGGACTCCAGTTATGCTGAGTGAGTATGCTCTTAAATCCATATGCACAAACCATAGCCCTCCACGGAGTCACAACCTCAGGTAGACCGGGTAAGGTGTTATAGATATCTCTTTCTGAAGCGAATGGAGTGCACAGTTCAGCCCATTATGCCCCCAGCCCATGTTCCTCTTCTTGCTTTGGAGCTCAGTAGCTCCTCACTTGCTCTCCTGGCTCACCACACCTGCAGGGAGCGTTTCCACTTCTTTCACACTAACATGATGGAGTAGCAGCCTAAAAACCCACTTCAAGAGCAGTTGGTCTTGGCTACAGTATCACAAGATTGCCACAAGAGCAGCAATCACAGCACAACCAGGTGTGTGCGTGCGCGTGCCTGTGGAGGCCAGTGTGGAGACTGGAGGCCAATGCTGGATGTCTTTAACTACTCTTCTGCCTATTTTGAATTTACATTTACTTATTTATTTTGTGGAGAAGGGAAATGAGGACAGTATGAGTGTGGAGGACAGAGGAAAGTTTACAGGACTCTGTCTCCTCTGTCCACTATGTGAATCTATGGGTCCTGGGATCTAATTCAGTCTTGATGGCAAGTGCCCATACCTTGAATATCTTGCAGGCCTTCCAAATTAGTTTTTGAGACCAGGTCTTTCACTGAACCTGGAGACACCGTTTCCCCTAATTAGCTGGCCGGTGAACACCCAGGAGGCTCCTTTTTCTGCCCCTCGGGGCTAGGGTTACAGGTCCTCGAGGCATTTTTTTGATGCTAGGGTTATGAATCTGAGGCCCTCACACTGTCACAGTGAACACTTCCAAGCCCTTTACCCACTGAGTCATCTCCAGCTCAGATCTGGTCTGTTCATCATTGAGAAGCACATTTCCCTTGGACCCTGATTTAGGTTGCTATTTGCTCCCCTCTCAATATCCCTACTCGACCCTCTACCAACCTCTGCCTTGATGTTTGGTTTGCCCTCAATAGCATGGCTAGATTGTGATCATGAGAGTTAGTATTCTAACAGACTAGCCACCCCACCCCACCTCGGCCTTGATGTTTTGACTCTTTTCTCCACAGTATGGTTGCACCTGGACTGTGGGTAGATAGAATTCTTACAGACATCTCTCGGCTTTTCTGAGAATATTTTCATATCCTGTATTTTGATGAGAAGCAGCACTGGGAGGTGCACATAGTGTTTTGGAAAGGAGAAGTTTAACCCAAACACAAAAAACACAAAAAACACAGAAAACACACACACACACACACACACACACACACACACACACACACACACAACCAAGTAAACTTTCCCCATCTGCAAAACTCCCCTAAATGAAGATGCTGATCATTTTTGAGAGGCTCACAGTTGCAGGTCAAACTGGGTCCAAGATCATTTATAGTTCAGAAGTTCATCACAACTAGTTGAGATCCATTCCACTAGAGCAAACTTGCCTTCTGAGCTGAGCTCAGATAATTGGGCTGCATCCTGTCTGTCCCATGCTTCCCCTCCTGTTCCTGGGGGAACTACAGGGAGGGACTCTCATCCCAGCAGTGAGCAGGTGATCAGATCCAGCCTATCACAGTCCCTCTTCAGAAGTGACCCCTTGGTGAGAAGCTGTGTATTTGACTCTGGGAGAACCCTGAGTCTCTCAACTAACATGACTTCCCAAGAAAGAGTTCAAGGCAGGGAATTCCATTGGCTCTCACTTCCTGCCTTCTAAAGTCCCTGAGGCCCACTAGCACCCTACCCCAGCAGATACAACCCAAAAGTTCCCATATCCCTTATTCTATTTTTGGGTTAGATTTCTGTCATCAACAACCAAGATTCCTTAGGTTGAATGTTGAGTCATCTTATCTTCCCCAGAGCCTAACAAGGTTGCAATAGGCTGTGACTTCCTCCATCCAAGCCTTGCCTCTCTCCTTGGCTTTGCTCATCTATGTCTCCCTATGATACTGAGGCTAGACTCTAAAGTCTGTATGGGTATTTATATTTGCAGATATGCAGAATGTGACAGTTACTTGACTTGAGTATTTTTCTTTTTCACTTGAGATAATCTCATGCAGCCCAGGTGACCTCAGACTGGCACAGTCAAGGATGGTCTTGAACTTGCGATCCTCCTGCTTCCACCTCAAAGTGTTGAGCTTTTACAGGTGTATGTCACTATACCTAGCTTACCTGGTACTGAGGATGGAACCCAAGGCCTCAAACATGCTAGGCAAGCACTCTATTGACCATTCTATATCCCCAGAAAGAGAAATCTAAATGTAGATTCTCTTGTACATGTAAACATGTAGGGGGTGGTTCTGATGTTAAGGTCCTGTTCCCCAATTGGTTCTTGATCGATCAATAAAGATACCTGGGGCCAATTGCTAGGCAGAGGAAAGAAGCAGGACTTCCAGGTCTCCACACGCAGGTTAAGAGATGCAGGAAGAAGAAGGGAGATTGCACCATGCTTCAGAGGGAGAAAAGGTGACCAATCATGTGAGATCTCTGGCAGAGTGGCCATAGGCTGCTTCCCCAGGAAGGAGATTAGAAATGCAGCTAAGCAGAGGGCATTTTTGTGTTGCTGAACAAGGAGAAGGTAACTTAGCAACTAAAGTTTTGGGCAGATTTAGGGTGCTGAGCTAAGAGTATTGGGAAGGGCATGCTAGCCACGGGAGATTAGAAGTGCCCAGCAATTGAGCCAACAAGACAGGTTGAAAAATACGTTACTCTGTGTGTGTGTGTGTGTGTGTGTGTGTGTGTGTGTGTGTGTGTGTGTGTGTTTCATCCATGGATCCAAGGGAACCTGGGTAGGGCCATGGTGCAGTACACCTGGAACTTAAAGTAGGGTAATAAAAGCTACACATATATCTCCACTCTAAAATGTGCAAAATTTAAAATTATACAGACTCTGCAGAAGAAGGAGCCATTTTACCTAAGCTGACATAAGAGAATAACAGTTGGAGAAAGCAATCGAGCTAACTAAAGACTGTAACATAGGCCAGTCTTTGTGCTCACTTGTCGCTTCTGTGGGCCGCTTTCCGAGAATGGCACCAGGAGTTTAGTGTGTAAGTGTCACATCATGAAACAAAGAGCAGTGTTGTAAGAGTATAGATTGACAGACACATTTCTCCAGTGGCTCAGAGACCACAGAGCCCAAATCCACTGCTTTGCCTTCCACAGTTTATCTTGTCATCTTCTCAATATGATACTTTTTTAAAAAAATCGCATTTACACCCAGGCATTAAGAACTATTCAAAAGCATAACAGGCAATGTACAATAATAAGGTAATTCCTGTGCTGAAGCCTGAACCCATGTTGATGTCTGTGGTCTGTGCTGCTGCCAAGGGCTGTAATGGTGCCCATGGTCGGGGCAGGAGCAGCAGACACAAGGCCAGGTTGATGTTCATAGTCTGTACTGTCACAGGAGACCACACTGAGGTTAGTGGCACTTACTTGACACCAGGGACCATGTGGATGTCCATAGTCCACACTGTGGCCAGAAACCATGTGTAAGTCCGTGATCTATGTTTCCACTGACTGTAAAAGGCAAGAAAGCTACTTTTGCTATGGTACTGATGACTGCAGACTCACAGTTGTGAAAGAGGGACATAGAAGGCTTCTGTAACAATCCCCTCCCCAAAGGTAACAGCATAGACAGAAAGCCATTGAAGAGAACTTCTTAAAGTGTGATAAAGGTGCTGAAGCACAGTTCTCCAGAACTGAAAGCGTCTGGCAGGGGTGCAGATAGGGAAGGACTCGGTTTTTTCTAAGATGCTGGCCACTGGGAGTTTGGCCATGCTCCAGTGAGTATATGAGCAACACAAACTGGACTTTCTCCTTTCTTTCTTTCTTTTTTTTTTCTTTCTTTCTTCCTTTCTTCTTTCTTTCTTTTGGGGGGCCATTTCCAGGGGTTGGGGAGCAGACCTTAGAGAACTGGAAAGTGAGGGTGCTTGGGGTTCATGATATGAAATTCCCAAATAATCAATAAAAATATTATGAAAAAAAAGAATAGAGTAATTCAAGGAATGATGTCAGGCCTAGAAAAGGATCTTCATATTAAAAAAAATATCACAGTAGATTTGTATTTTTCTTCTTCTCTTCTTTTTCTTCTTCTTTTTCTTCTTCTTCTTCTTCTTCTTCTTCTTCTTCTTCTTCTTCTTCTTCTTCTTCTTCTTCTTCTTCTTCTTCTTCTGATGCTGTGTGTGTGTGTGTGAGAGAGAGAGAAGGAAGCATACCATGACATTGCTGCACTGCTGTGGGGGGTCAGAAGACAACTTGTAAGAGTTGGTTCTCTTTCCATCATGAATGTGCTAGAAATGAAACAGAAGTCATCAATCTCTGAAGCAAGTCCCTTTATCCACTGAGCCATTTAATGGCTCACAGTAAACCTTTTTTTTTTTTTTTAATTTACTCATAAAAGAGCTGCCATTGTATAGTGGATGTTATATATTGTACCTAATAACAGTGGTGGATGGAGATTAGTTCCTGTCCTGACCACAGTTTCAGTCTAGCGTGTGACATAGGTTAAAGATAACATGACTGTGTCTATCTGGGTGCATGTACCCCAGGGCTTCATTGTTTCTGTTCTTCCCTCAAATCTGACATATCTGTGGACTCACTCAGCTGCTGCGAGCGGGCCCCATCCATCATGTCCCAGAGGGCTCCAACTCAGCAGATCCAGACGTGACGGATGTCAACTTGTAAAGTAGTTTCATGACTCCTGAGGGAAGAAAAGGTCAAGAGTGATGATCAGGGCATCAAGAGATCCTGGAGTCCCAGGGATGTGGCAGCTTGGGGACTTCAGGAGAAGTGCTTCCTGGATCATCTTCTCTGAGCTGGACACCAGACACCATGGGTTCCTATTCTTGTTCTCCTGTGTTGACTTCCCCCTCCTTGCCCCCAGTGGAACCTTCCTCTTCTTCCTCCACTTCTGTTCTGTCTAGTGTGAGTCTCATCCAATCAGCAGCGGTTACTCCTGGAAGGGGACCACTACGTGCGGGCTGATGCTGTGGTTTGTCACCTCCCAAACTCATATTGAGATCTGATGGTCATTTTGGTGATGTTGAGAGGTGGGCCCTTTAAGGGATCAGTAGGCCCTCTCAATGATAATGATTTTCTCACAGAAGGAGTTCTTGCTTTCCTAGGCTGCAGCAGACAGTGAGCGAGCAGGCTGAATAAAGTCAGGTGTTCCTCCCTCCCTGTCTACTTCCCGTTTCTCTTTCCAGCCTGAGCTGAAGCAGCAATGAACCCATCAAAGAAACTGGCCAGACTCAATGGCCCAACTGTGGGCCTCTCAGCCCTCAGAGCCCTGAGCTTTTTTCTTTATAAATTAATTAATACCCACTCCCAGCAGAAAGGGTCCTGAAATATCCACCGAAAAAGAGAATGCCCTCCCCTCATTCACTTTGTGTGTGTTTGGTGTGCTATGAGTGTGTATATAGCACGTTTCCATGGTGAACGTTTCTACATGTGTGAGTGCGTGCGCGCGCGCGTGCACACACACACACATGCGCATGCGTGTGCAGAGGCATAAGGTTAACCTGGAGACTCATCCTTGGGACTCTTCTGCTATATTCACTGAAGCTGGCCTCTCAGTCAAATCCAGAGCTAACCAATATGGCTGTTTGGAGAGTGAGTATGGGATTGTATGTGAATGTGGCAGACTTCAGACTCTCAAATTTGTCTATCTTGGACTCCGCCTTCCAGGATAAATCACAGGCCTATCTAGATGCCTCCATGTGAGTTTTCACATGAAGGTCCCACCCCAAGTCCCATCCCCGTCCCTCCCTCCTGCCTCTCTCTTACTGTCCCCTCCACTTACTTTGTTACATACACCCACACCTGGATTTTTATCCTGGAGACTTTTCTTTGACTCCTATCCATGACCGAACTGTCAGGAAGAAACACCCCAAATCTGGGTGCTTTGTGCCCCTTTTATTGCTTCTATCCTAGTTCCTGCCCTGCCACCTCTCATTTTTTGTGGCTATAGCTTACCTCCTAGCTGCTCACAATCTAAGCCTCACTAGGGCTCCTCAGCAGCCAGAGAGAGCCTTCTTAGGTATCCTGTGAGAACGTTCACCTTGCCAACCACTGAAACACCTACCATATATGCTTCCTTGTTGATTTTCTACATTTGTGGTTTTGCATGTTTGTAGTACGTGTGCATGTAGATGTGAGCACAACTGATCATTTGATGGTCCCAGCATAAACTTGTGGATCCGTCCTGACTTTTCACCCTGCTCAAGACAGACTATCTTTGATACTTTTTCTCACTGCATACAGCAGACTAACTCTGGGGAAGTCTCCAGTCTCTACTTCCCATCTCACTGTAGACGTCCTAGGGTTACAGACGTGCTCACCCGTGCCTTACGTGGGCTCTGAGAATTTGAACAACTGAGAATTGCACAAGCTCTTTGTACTTGTACAACAAATGCTTTACCTACTGAACCATCCATCTCCTGAGGCCAGGCTTCTGTTTTCATTTTTGTTTGTTTGTTGGTTTGGTTTTGTTGCTGAGACAGAGTCTTGCTCATCTGCCCTGGCCTGGAGCTTTCTTTGCAGGCCAGGCTGGCCTGGAACTTATGGCGATATTGCTGTCTCTGCCTCCCTAGTGTTAGACGTATACACCATCACACCAGGGTTTTCCCATGACATGTTTTCTCATTTATATACCTGACGTTACTCCTATTAAAATAAAGATTCGAGATGGTGATGATCTTCTGTCTACTGACCCACCCCTCAATTAAATGAAAGAGAAAAAGATAGTTTTTCTTAAAATGCCATCAAGAGGGTGAAAAGAAAAGCCATAGACAAGAAAGAAAATGAAGAAAACATTTGCGAAACATAGTATCTGAGAAGGGACTGTTATCCAATATACAAAAACCCTCACACGGGAATAGAGCAGATTCCAAGCATGAGGTAAGCCTAGAGAGTGTGAGAGCCCCACCTGTGACGAGGGAAGCCAGTCACAATCCAACACTCTGGTCCTGGAATCTTAAGTCCAGTGTGGGGGATTGGTCTGGGAGCAGCTCCTCCATCTCAAAGAGCTAGCTCTGGGTGAGAAATTCACTGCACACCTCACTACCTCCAGGAGTTCCATAGTCAGGTGTCATCGTGAGGGGAGTCTGTGCTAGGCATGGTGACTCGGCACATGAGAGGATGAGGCAAGTGGTTTGCTGTGAGTTTGAGACCAGCCTAGTCAGAACAGTTGCTGACTGGGGACAGTGAGTGGGGCAGGGATCATCTGAGGTGGTAATAAAGTTCTGAATCATTTACGTCTGTTTATTTTTTTATTTTTTGAGTTTGTGCAGCCCTGACCAGCCTGAAACTCACCATGTAGACTAGACTGGCCTCAGACTCTTAGACATCCACTTGCCTCTGCCTCCAGAGTATTGAGGTTCAAAGCATGGCAAGCTCAGTATCCTTTTGAAAAACAAGATTTTTTTTTTTTTTTTAATTTTATGTGTATGGGTGTTTTGCCTTTATGTATGTCTGTGCATCGTGTCTGAACCTTTACCTGTGGAGACTGGAGAAGACATCAGATTCTCCAGAACCGGGGCTACAGGGGTTGTGAGCCACCGTGTGGGTGCTGAGAAATGAACTTGAGTTGTTTGTGGCAGTCAGTCATTGGTCTGGTTTGAGGTCTCTGGCTTCTGTGACACCATCGACTGGGACCCCTCCTGGTTATCCGGTTGTTGCCCTGTGTCATGGATCCTGCAGCTTTGGAACAGCAGGACTGGCTCTTTCACACATCTCAGTCATTTGCAAATTATGTAGATTTGGGGTTGGGCTAACTCAGAGCCTGGACCTGGGTCTGTTTGGTTGCTGAGCTGGTCAGCCTGCCAGCTCTCCCTTATCTGTACCACCAGGGCAAGCTCTCCAGCACTGCTCTGGCTAGGCTACTCAGTGCTACTGCCATAGTCAGGATGTAGGTTCAAATCTCCTGCTCTCTTGCCCTTGGGGCCAGCTCACATGCATCCATGCCTCCAGAGCGGGACCCAATCTTCCAAGTGCCACAGCCAGTGAGGGGCTGGGCCAGCTCTCCTGCTCCCACACCCTTGGGGCCGACTCACCCATGTCTTTGATACCAGAACCAGCACTATTGTGCTGCCAAGGTGAGATTCAGGGCCTACTCTCCCGAGTGCTGCAGCCACTCCCGAGTGAGAGGCAGGGCCAGCTCACCCACTCTCATGACCGCCTGGTCAGCTCTCCCAGGCAGAGGTGGTGGGACCAGCTCTCCCGTGCTCTCGTTCTCTCTCCCCCTCTGGTTCAGCTGTACCTCTGCTGCCAGGGTCGCTCTGCTGTGCTATCCAGGAGTGGCACAGGATCCGCCAAGTACTGAACAGTGAGGGCAGGGCTAGTTTTCCGGAGCTCATGAGTCTATGGGCAGCTTTCCCAACTGCCAGGGGTGGCAAAGGATTGCAGGGGGAAATTGGGTGAGCATCCCCTCTGCACTGGTGCCACCCCGCAGCAGATGAGTGATGAGGTCAGCTCTCCCACACTCAAGCCCTTGGGGCTGACTCACCCCCATCCTCCCCACCAGGGCCAGCTCCACTGTGCTGCCTGGGCAGGGTGAAGGGTCCTCTCTCCCAAGTGCTGCCACTGGTGAGAAGGGGCCAGCTCTCCCAGAGGACACATCCGGTGAGGGGCGGGGCTAGTTACGCCCAACACTTGAATATTCATGAGGTTCCCTGCAGCTGTCCTGACCAGGGAGAGCCCCATGTTCTCTAGTGATAAAATGAGTCACAGACATCCACATTGACCCCTGCTGCTGTGTACTCATGGACTCAGATACGGCTCTCAGTGGCTGCTGCTACTGTGGACTCATTGACTCAGACACAGCCCTTAGTGGCAGCTCAAGCTGGGGCTTTATCATAGGCTGGACACTCGCGACAGGCAACTCCTCTCTACCCTTGAGTCTCTAGCTCCATCTCTCTTCATAATGCTCAACCTGCCCACTTTTTTTTCTCTCCCAGCTGTCTACCATATACTTGCACATTGTGGTGGCTCTCACTGAAGGCTGACCACACGGCTGGTGGGCCCCTGGGTAACACCCTCCATCCACGCTGCATGGTGTGATGGCAAGTGGGTGCGCTGGAGAGCAGGTCTGTGGGTGGCATGGCGGCCTGCAGATCTCTGTCTTTCTCTCCCTGTGCTGTGCTGCCTGGATTTGATTTGATTTGATATTTATATGTCCTAGACATAAGACGGCTTTGGCTGCCAAACCAGGCATCAAGCGAGACTGTAAGGCAAAAGACTGTCTCTGCTCTGTCCTGACCGATGTAAGGCAATACTACCAACAAGGTGTCTCTGCCCATTGTCAGGTGAGTTATTTATATTATTTAAATTTTATTTATATCATTTTATATTATTTATACTATTTTATAGTTTATATTTATTTCTAGTTTTAGTTATGTATATTATTTTTATTTTAATATAATATTTATATTATAACTAGGGCTGGACTGTAATACTCTATCTCAAAAAATTAAAAATGTCAATGATTTCTTTTGCATGCATCAAAATTAGAAGAGTTACTATATGAGTGAGAAGGTAAATGGATGATAGATGGCTGCATTTGTGGAGAGATAAAGGGATTACAGATGAAAGGATAAATGAATGACAAATGGAAGGATGGAAAAGTGCAATAATGGATGATGGATGATGGATGGATGGATGATGGATGATGAATGGATGATGGATGATGGATGGATGGATGATGGATGATGGATGGATGATGGATGGATGATGGATGGATGGATGATGGATGATGGATGGATGATGGATGGATGATGGATGGATGGATGATGGATGATGGATGATGGATGGATGATGGATGGATGGATGATGGATGGATGGATGATGGATGGATGATGGATGGATGGATGATGGATGGATGATGCATGGATGATGGATGGATGATGGATGGATGATGGATGGATGATGGATGGATGGATGATGGATGATGGATGGATGATGGATGATGGATGGATGATGGATGGATGATGCATGGATGATGGATGGATGATGGATGATGGATGGATGATGCATGGATGGATGATGGATGGATGATGCATGGATGATGGATGGATGATGGATGATGGATAATGATGGATGGATGATGGATGGATGATGGATGATGGATGATGATGGATGGATGCTGGATGGATGGATGATGGATGGATGGATGATGGATGGATGGATGATGGATGGATGATGCATGGATGATGGATGGATGATGGATGATGGATGGATGATGGATGATGGATGGATGATGGATGGATGATGGATGGATGATGGATGGATGATGGATGGATGGATGATGGATGATGGATGGATGGATGGATTATGGATGGATGATGGATGGATGATGGATGATGGATGGATAATGGATGGATGGATGGATGATGGATGGATGGTGGATGGTGGATGATGGATGATGGATGGATGGTGGATGATGGATGGATGGATGGATGGATGGATGGATGGATGGATGACGGATGGATGGATGATGGATGATGGATGATGGATGGATGGATGGATGGATGGATGATGGATGGATGGATGATGGATGGATGGATGGATGATGGATGGATGGATGATGGATGATTCATGGATGGGTGGAGGGGGATAGATAAAGGTAGATAAAGAAATGAACAGGGTGATGGGTAGATACATGATTGGATGCATGAACAAATGGACAGACAGACACACCATGATAAGGCATTTAAAGAAATTTGACAATGAAAGAATCTGGTAAAAAGTACATGGGTGTCTACAGTAACCTTATTTCAGATTACTGTATCTGAGGTTTTCCATAATAAAATGTTGGAGAAAACATTTGGTTTTCTGGTTATTTTGGGATTTACTGCTGCTTCTTGGCAGTAGTGGTGGGATAGAACACCTAAGTTAATAGCCAAATGAATTGTCATCTGTTTACATTGAAACTCGGATGCTGTTTGGATTTCCAAGGCTCTGAGGAGTTTGTGAAAAACATCCATGAAACAGAACACTGCTATGCTCATCTTCAAGCCAGGTAGAGCCTGTGTGAGTCTGTGGGGTTATCTAGAAGACATGGTGTGCAGCCCCCAGCAGTGTGAGTCCCTGGGGTTATCTAGAAGGCAGTGTGTGCAGCCCCCAGCAGTGTTCTTCCTCCTCCCTGGACGTCAGTCTCCATTTGTAAGGGTTGCCGGGGTAATGACCAGACACAAGTATTCAAGAAAGGACAACATACTTGTTTTTCCTCTTTTAGAATCAAAGGCACGATGTTTAAAATTCATGACACATTCAGCTTGATGAAATTCTCCTTCCCAGAAGCCTAGACTTCGCAGTGCAGGAATGAGCTCCCATCTCTGCTTCTGCAGCTCTCTGCTCCATGGCTGCACTTGGCAAGAACAGCGGAGTCTTTTCTGTACACACCATTGTTCCCACTGAGGTACGACATGAGAGGAGCTGGATGTAGTTCATAAAGTTGGAAAGACAAGAGAAAGACCTACATACCTTAAAGATAGGCATGGAGAACACCAGATCTGTTTTTAAAAAGGAAACCAGTTATCACTGTGTATCTATGAAAGGAGCACACCAGTGCCCAGTGAAGTTGCCAAAGCAAGTCCTCAGGCCCCCATAGAGAATGGCAGCATTTGCTCACGATGTGCTCACATTCATTCAGTTGTTGAACTGAGTGCCTTATACTCAAACCATCTCTAGTTACTTAAAATGCTTAACATATTTAAATGCTATGTAAATAGTTGTTAATGTAACTGTTTAGGTGAAAACGACAAGAAAAGCTGCACATGTTCAGTGCACGAACTATTTTTGAAAATTTTTTGAAAGATTTATTTGTTATGTATATGAGTACACTGCAGCTGTCTTCAGACACACCAGAAGAGGGCATCGGATCCCATTGCAGATGGTTGTGAGCCACCATGTGGTTGCTGGGAATTGAACTCAGGACCTCTGGCAGAGCAGTCAGAGCTCTTAACCACTGAGCCATCTCGCCAGTCTCTATTTTTGAAAATATTAAAAGAGCTTTCTTGTTAGTATATATTAATTATATACAACATTTCATAATGGTATTTCACATATGTGTATTTTGAGCACACTCACTCCCTCTTGTCCCTTCCGCTCTTGCTGAGTCTCTTCTTCTTTCCTTCTAGTTCTCCTTCTACTTTCTTGTCTGTCTGTCCATCTGTCTGCCTGTCTATCTGACTGTCTGTCTAAATAGAAATTGGTGCGAGAGAGTGGGCTGTTGCTGTTATGGACACAGATGTGTTGTTTGGGAGTAGGAGTGGTTGTAGAAGCATTTGGAGCTTCCTGCTATGAGGGCTTGGAACGTGAAGATCTACTAGTGTAGGGGCTTGGATGGTGGTGTTGAGAGCAATCCCGACAACTTAGGCTCGCTCATGAAGTTCAGTGTCAGGCTTAAGGATATGCTGTGAGCAATAAGACCCCAGCATCACCCAAGTGAAACCTGCGCTTTACTAGGGCAATTGACGATTGCGCAACTAGAGCTGAAAACTCAGCGTGATTAAGACCTGCCTAACAGAGGCAAAAATCTTCTGGGAAGTGTCTCTTCAGGACTCACACACAGAAGCTGTAGTCAAGACCACATCAGGCTAGTAGCTGGATTTGATAATATTTAAGAGTCTCTGTCTTAGTTAGAATTTCTTTTGCAGTGATAAAAGTAACTGGTTCATTTCACCTTACAGCTTATTAAATCCATCACTGAGGGAAGCTGGAGCAATAACTCTGTGCAGGAACCTGGAGACAGGAGGAACCTGATGCTTACTGGCTTGCTTCTCATGACTTGCCTAGCAGCCTGCTTTCTTTAGGCACGGAGTACCACCAGCCCAGGAGTTGCATTGCCTACAATGGGCTGGATCCTCCTACATCTGCCTCAATCAAAAATAAAAATGCGCCACAGGCTTTCTCCTAGGCCAATCTAATAAGGGCATTTTCTCATTTGAGGTTCCCTCTTCCACAATGACTCTAGTGTGTGTCAAGTTGAGATGGATTTTGGATTTCCAAGCCCTTGAGAAGTTTATGAAAAATGTCCATGAAACAGAAAAATATGACCACTTGTTAATGTAATACACAAACACACTACAGTTAAAACATAACCTTCCCTGTCTTGTTCACTGACAACATTACATATTAATATTAATATCACAATATAAAACATTCCACCTTTTAAAAGTCATACAGTCTCTACAAACCCAAGCACTTCAAAAGTTAAATCTCTTTAGAATATCCAAGTCTCTTTCAAAGTTCACGCCTCTCTAAAATATCCCTGATCTCTCTAACACTCCAAAATATCTCCCAAACTCCAAACTGTCACAACTTTGGGCTCTTGCAAAGTCAAAATAAGTTAAATATTTTCTACTCCAAGACAGAAGAACTCCAAAAGGGCACAGTCACAATTAAATCAGAGTGAAACCGAAGTTCAGCAGTGTGAATCTTAGTGTCTGACTCCTGGGAGTCACTCAGGGTCTTCTGGGCTCCTCCAAAGGGCTTGGGAAGCCATCCATCGCAGTGGAGACCCCAGGATTGAGGCAATCATGTAGAGAAGTTGAAGACTGGCACTGTGAGAGGTCTGGAGAGGCCATTGGTAAGAGTGCAGCCTCAGTGGCAGTAGATATTGCAACATATTAGAGGCACCAGGACTGTGGGATGTTGTGGAGTGGAGCCAGCCTAAGACAGGCTGTGTGTACCGCAGATGGTGGAGCCAGAGTGGAGCCGACAAGCCCTTTGGAACCTGGGAGATCATGAGTCCCAGATGTTGGACATGGAGCTATAGGATTTAATTTACACGTCTGGATGTTGGTTTTGCTTTGTTCTTATGGTAACTATGCCCTGGTTCTTCCCTCTGAGATCAGGAAAGCATGTAACTTGTTTTTATTTTGCAAAAAAGCCCACGGTTAAGAGGTTTTAGATTTTGGAGACCTTTTATATGTTGAAACTTTTAAAGACTATGGAAGGTGAAACGCTACACCATGTTTTATAGTGTGAGGTCTTTGGTTTAAACAGGAAAAATGACAACGGGCAAATAGTGATGTGTTTGTGTGTGAAGTAGCCCTGGTTAGTTTTGGTCAGCGTGACACTAGAGTCACCAGGAAAGAGGGTGCTTCACTTGAGAAATTGCCTCTGTAAGACTGACCTGTGAGTATGTCTCTGAAGAATTAATGTCTCATGTGGGAGCCCGCCAGTCAGCAGTGTTCCTTCACGGTTTCAGCTTCAGGTTCCTGCCTTGAGTTCCTGTCCAGACCTCGTTCAATGGTGGACTGGAACCAGTAAGCTATAGTAACCCTGGTCCCCCAACTTGCTAAGGTCAGTGTTTTATCACAGTAGAAGAAAGCAAACCAGAACAATGTCCCTCTGAGTTTAATAAGGGTCCTCACAGGATCATGCATAGGGGTGTGGGCACCTTACCAGAGGCTACAGCCCTGAAGAAAATGGCTCTCTTGAGGGAGTTATTTTGATGCATATGTGATTAAACATATTCATGGATGGGGAAACCACAGATATGGAGGGCTCACATTCCTTAGAAAATGACTTAGAATAAGTATTCAAAAATAATATTTGAGGTTTTTCAATCAGCATTATTAATTGATATATTTCTATCTAGACAGATTGATTATATGACACCAATTCTAAGTTTCGTATTGATACAAAGGTTTCCAACATTATACATTTGACAAGTATGTATATGTGTGTGTGTGTGTGCGTATATGTGTATGTATATGTGTGTGTTTGTATGCATGTGCATATATAATTTATTATTGTATATGAACTTATGACGTAGTTTTATGACTGTAGGTACACATGTGCCTTGATGCATATGTGGAGGTCAGAGCTTTTGCCTTGCATTGCATGTTCTAGGCATTGAATTCAGGTCATTGGGCCTGCATGACAAATGCTTTTACCCTCTGAGCCATCTTGCCAGCCCACAAACATAATTTTATGTGGGAGATCAATGAACAAATCCTTAAGGTGAGGAGAAACTCCTTCACATTTTGGTGAGTTTCATCTTCTTTTAATATAAGTTTCATCTCGTATTAGAAAATTTTAGTTCGACAATTCAGATCCTTTTCTCATGCGGGGGATGCAGGACCTCACCCCTGCGAGGCAAGAACGGTACCACGAAGTCACATGACAACCCAGATACTCCATTTCTATGGCATCGTTTTAGTTTGGGAGTTCTTATTCTGTCCTGTTGTGTGTGTCTGTTTGGGCAAACTCTTAATGACTTCTCCCAGTGGATGACCAGGGTCAACTCTAGTTTACTGAGGAGTACAATATTCAGAATTACGATTTAACTTGCCCCGTGATACAAGTTCTTTTAAAGAGTTTATTTTACTTATTTTTAACTATGTGTTATGCATGTGTGTCTAGATGTGCACATGAGTGCAGGAGCCTTCAGAAATCAGAGGCCTCGGATCCCCTGGAACTGTAATTACAGACAAGCACCCTGGCATGAGTGCTGGGAAGTAAGCCCAGGTCCTCTGAAAGAGCAGAACACGCCCACAAATATTGAGCCACCTCTCCTTTTACCTTGGTCCCATGCTCCTCATCACCCCACACAGGCTGCATTTTGAGCACCCCTCAATATTTTCGCCTGTGTAGAAATGTCATCATGGCTCATCTTTTCCTTTGATGAGGAAGATGAAAATGGAGGAGGAAAGTGAGCCAGGTGGGACCCTGAGACTGAGACTAGTTGTGTGGACCATTTTCATGGGGGCACTCTGCCAGAACCAAGCTCTTAAAAGGTAGCTAAGTGACCTAAGCTGCGGAGATGCAAAGACAGTATGGAAGCCAGAAAGGGGTTTGAGCGGGTCATCACGAGGATCTGTGTATTGAACACAGAACTCACAAGCCTATGAGAGACTGGAGCCTAGGTCAGACTGTATCCACACTAGAGTGCCATACTGCTTTTCATATAGTATGTGAAGACTGACACTTCAGAGTGTAGGAATAGCCCAGGGTAGCTCCTGGCACCAAAGTAGCATCTCCTGATAGCCAATGATTAGCTAACTGTCCTAAGTGATCAATAAGGGAATCATCAATACACATCTCTTACTGTCAAAATTCAATCAAGAAGGTTCAGAAGACTTGAAAAAGGAACCCAACCCAAAGGTTATTTCAAAGTGGAATGTTCTCCTCCTCCTTTTCTGGGATCAACAATTCTACATCCCAGGAAGATGCTACTACTCAATACACTGCAGCCCACTCATTTGTTTAAAGATAGAATTTAAATTCATTTGCTTACTCTCTGTCTTAGTTACTGTTCCATTGCTATGAAGAGATACCATGACCAAGGCGATTTGGAAAGCATGTATTTGGGGGCTACTTGCAGTTTCAGAGGGTTAGTCCATGTGGTGGTTTTAGTAGGTTTGGCCCCCATAGATTCATATGTTAGGATGTTTAGCCAACAGTGAATGGCACTACTAGGAGGTGTGGCCTTGTTTAAGTAGGTGTGGCCTTATTGGAGGAAGTGTGTCACTATGAGGGTGGGCTTTGAGATCTTCTATGCCTAAGCTCTGCCCAGTGTGGAACATAGTCCCTCTCTGCTGCCTTCAACTCAAGATATAGAACTCTCAACTCTTCCAGCACCATGTCTGCTTTCAGGTTGCCATACTTCCTGCCATCAATAATAATGGACTACAAACTTCTGAAACTGTTGGCTATCCCCAACTAAATGTTAGCTTCTGTAAGAGTTGCCTTGGTTATGGTGTTTCTTCAGAGCAATAAAATGCTGACTAAGAGTTCATTATCATCATGGTGGGAAACATAGCAGCAGACAGGTAGGCATGGTGCTGGAGTAGCTGAGAGCTCACATAAGATCCATAAATTGCAGGCAGAAAGAGAAAGACACTAGGCCTGGCACGGGCTTTTGAAACCTCCAGACAATAACACACCTCTTCTAACAAGGCCACACCTCCTAATCCTTCCCCAAAAGTTCCATTAACTGGGGACCAGAATTTGAATATGCGATCATACGGGGGCCATTCTCATTCAAACTAACACATTTCTGAGAAGATGTGATGAAGAAGTTTTAAAGTAGACATTTGTGTTGTGTGGTGTGTGTGTGGTGGGGGGAGAGGTATATGTGAATGTATGTTTTATATGTTCACTCACCCAAACACAGGATTATATGTCTGTATGTGTGCATGTGTGTCTGTGGAGGTCAGAGGTCAACATCTTGTGTTTTCTCAGTTGCTTTCCACATTATCATTTTGAGACAGAGTCTCCCACTGAACCAGCACTCACTGATAGGCTAAACTGGCTGCTGGCCAGTGAGCACTGAGGATCAAGTATGTGCCCTTCCCCACCTCCACCCTAGTGCTTGGGTTACAAATAGTAGGACCATGCATGGCTTCTATGTGAATATTGGTTCTCATACTGACTTTACCATTGAGCTATCCCCAACCTCTCAAGCAGAAATTCTGTAATAATGGAAGGAAACAATACACTCCTGGGCTATGTTATACAGGACATCCTCTGAACCAAACCCCCGCCTTCTGGAGCTCAGCTGGGTCGGCTTGCAAAGGATAGTTCTAGTTGCAGTTGTTGGCTGTTGAGCTTCTCTCACAGTAGGAGAGAACGGGAGGGTCATAGGACCTTTATCTGAGTATGTGGCCACCCCTCCTGAAATGCTGTTTCTAATTCTGCCCTAATTTGCACATGGCCTTGGGATCTGAGAGGGGCTACAGTATATGGACTGGAAAGTCTAGGCGAGGAGGGGAGCCATATCCATGCTGCCATCCCCCCAGGAACCAAAGATAATATCAAACCTTATTATATCAAAGATGTAATCAAACCTTGGCTTATCACTGGGACTTTATGAGGAGGGAGGGAAGAATGTTGCCTAGTCACCCCCAGAATGAAAAATTCTCACAAGCATGTCGCTGAGGTGTGTAGCTGGCAAATAGATGACAGGAACACCTCAGGAGCTAGGTGCTCAGAGCTCATGGTTTCTGAGGCTCCAGTACTGTAGTCTAATGAGCTCAGGGCTCTGTTGATCTGGAATCATGATGATGGGAACCTGTGGCAGAAGCTATACACCTCATACAGGAAGCAGAGAGAGAGAGAGAGAGAGAAAAGGATGCAGGAGCACCTCCTTGTAACCTACTTCCTCTAGAGAGGCTCTGGCTTCTAAAGTTTCCATCACCTTCCAAAATAGAGCCTGCAGGCATTTGACCCAGCAGCCTATGGGAAGTAATTTCATATTGAGACCATCCCAAGTGGTTTGGTCTCTAAGTCCTGAGATGACAGTCTCAATAAGTAATATTGCAGAAGAGCATAGAGAGGAAGGCTGTGTTCTGAAATGTGTCTTCACGCCACTCATGCCAAAATCTCCCATAACTATGTTCCTCAAAGATTCCTGAATGTGTGGCTCACCTAGGTGTTCTGTAGACTACGTTCTTCCAAAGCGATGGCCCACAAAATGAACATAGTAGAAATCCTGTCTCAAAAGAAAAAAAAAATGAACATAGTATTTGTATTTGGCAGCGTTGTCTAAAGGAACAGAACTGATAGATTGAATATACATACTGTGTGTGTGTGTGTGTGTGTGTGTGTGTGTGTGTGTGTATGTGTGTGTGTGTGTGTGGTATGTGTGTGTGTGGTATGTGTGGTATGTGTGTGTGTGTGGTATGTGTGGTGTGTGTCTGTGTGTGTGTGTCTGTGTGTGTGTGTCTGTGTGTGTGTGTCTGTGTGTGTGGTGTGTGTGTGTGGTATGTGTGGTGTGTGTTTGTGTGTGTGTGTGTGTGTGTGTGTATGTGTTTGTGTGTGTGTGTAACACCCAGCATCTTGGGTTTTAGTTGATTCCAGGTGTAGTCAAGTTGATAACCAAGATTAGCTACTAGTCGTAAAACACTAATCTAATTAGAATCATTCCTTCAGTCCACTATAGTCACATGTCAAGTGCTAAACTGTCATATGTGGCCAGTGCAATTGTAGAACACAAGGCAGCTTTGTCTTTATCCACCCAAGTTGCTCCAACAAAACACCACAGGCTGGGTAGCACATAAACCCCAGAAATTAGTTTCTCCTAGTTCCAAACCTGGATGGAGGCAGTGGCAATTTCAGCATCTGGTCTACTTTGTAATTCCTAGAAGACGGCCTTGCTGAGCCCTCACATAGTATAAAGGAAAAACTAACTCCTGGTGCTTCTTTCAAAAAGGAACTAATCCACTGGGCAGGTGACACACTGCTGTAACCCCAGCACCTGGGTGGCTGGAGGCAGGAGGATCATCTGAATCAAGCCAGCCTCAGCTACACAGTGAGTCCAAGGCCAGCTTGGGAGTATGAGATCTTCTCTCAAAGAAGAAAACCAAAAATTGAGAGGGTGAGGGCACCAATCTGACCTGTGAGGCTCTGCATCTGTGCATGATGCTGTCTCTTCACTTCCGCTAGCAATGGTGCCAACTCGTGGATTTAAAAGGGACCCAGATCTCCACACATTGTCCAGTAAGTCCTCCTGAGATCACCTGGTTGTTAGGGAACATTTTTTCTCAGCCAGGTACAAGTCTTTAAAATTAAATGCAAACTCTAAGACTTGTAAGTTGAAAATTATTTTTTGTCTTACAGGAAAACATAATATGTATACAAATAGAAAAGAATGCTAACAGTTTGGAGCCTATCATTCTATGGACTATTATTCAGCATTCAATTCCTCTATTTTACTGTACAATCTTGTCCAGCATTTCTCTCTCACTGGTCTCACACACAAACACACACTCCCTTCTGAACCAGTGGAGTCTCTCATAACAGAAGAAAACTAAACCTTAAGTTATTTACTGCACGTTTTAAAAAATATTGTCTTTTTAACTTTTTTGAAATTCTCACTTATGAGAAAACTATTGAAATGGTTACGTTGGGCAGGCTACTTAGCCTGCAAAGCCCATGTATGCATTTGTGAGGAGAGATAGTTTGCAAAGCAGAGACCGTTCTCACATCGCTTTGAGAATCTCACCAGATAACGGCTATCAACCTTTTCCTGCACTCCTGTGTACAAATGTCAAATAAATGTTAAGTATTTTTATCATTTTTATGTAAGAAGGCTTTACCAACTGTGTGGCTAGATGTCTGGGCATCTCAGTTCCACTTTTGTGCTGCTCCATTCAAATGTTAAGGTTCGGACTGTGTTCTGGGCACAGCGCCGGTAGCTTCACTCTGGCTCGTTCTAAGCCATGGGAGAAGCGATGGGAGAAGGTTTCTGGCCAATATCTTGCTTCCGATCATGAAAGAAAGCCTTCCAGGCAGAGAAAAACTAAGAATCTTCCCTCTGGCATCCTGCTTCCTCCCCAGCCCAACCCCCAAACCCCCTTGGGTCTTCTTTCTGCCAGCACAAGTCATTGACTTCACACTTCCTGTCTCCTGGCATAAATACTCCCTCCAGACACAGCCAGTCCTCACTGCTCTTTAACCATTTCACTCCCAAAGACCTCTTTTCCCAAGCAGCACATGTGTGGTGCATACACTTACATTTTCTTTCTCCCATCTTGCAGAGCTGTTCGCTACACTCCCCCGATTCATTTAAGCCTGTGCACCCTGTAAAGTCCATTGTACTAGTCAAATAGAAAACTACTTTTTCTTGGGTTTGACCCTAAATGCAACCCCCATGTATTCCCCTGCAGCTCAGAACTGCTTCTTGAGGATCTTCTATAGGTAGCACTGGAGGTATCACCAAAACAACTAACCTGAGAAAGAGGAAGAAACGTTGCCCCCTGCTTTTTTGGAGTTTACATAACTCAGTCTTAGTGCGTGAAAATGATCTTGTTCCAGCCACATGGTTCTAACTTCTGCAATAAAGACACCAAAAACCTGCTTGGTTAATGAAAGAACGAAGAGACATCGGAAAGGGAGGTGTGTGGCATCAGAATGAAGGGTGAACTTGGCTTTCTCTCACCCAGAAACTGCTGGTGCTGTAAGTCTGTGGGGCACACTTGGCCATGTGTGCACCGGAGTCGGAAGGAAAGAGGCAGAGAAAGCCCTGGACTCTGGAGAGACGGAGACTAAATGCTCATCACAGAATTCAATTTCCACTGACATTGTGGGTCATGTCTAAAAATAAAGTCTTCTACAAGTGGCCAGATAGTTTAACTTCCTCTTAGCTGCTGAATAATAAGGTCGAACATCTAAGGACATTAAGTCGGTTCCCAACTTGGTTCTGTGTTTAGGAGAGCCTCTGTTCATCTGTGTGACCTGGAGCCAGCTTCTCCTCCCTGCCCAGTCTCCTCCACACAGTGGGTGGCGATGGTAGTAACCTAGGCCTGTGGGAGAATTCAACTGCAATCCCAAGTGGTTCACTGTACACGTGGTCTTAGTTTCCCCGTTTCCTTGTGATTTTTGCTCTAGAACCTTCCAAGGAAGCCATTCAGAGTGCTCAGGATGACTTTTGAACAGCTTATGTAAGCAGACATTCTGAAACCATGAGTAATTTCTGATTTAAGGCTGTCAAATTAAATAACAACAGAAAACAGAAGTCAGGCCAGTCTTCCTCACGCAGATGCAGAAACTGAGAGCCCAGGAGGGTAAGAACGATTCAATAATTTTAAGATGTGACTTTTGGGGGTTGTTGTTGTTGTTATTTTTGTTCTTGTTGTAGTTGTTGTTTGAGACAGGTTGTCCCAGAACTCGATTTGTAGACCAGGCTGGCCTTGAACTCACAGAGATACACCTGCCTCTGCCTCTCGAGTGCTGGGATCTCAGACACTTGCCACCACTGTCTGGGAAGATGGGACTCTTCTAAAGTTTATTTTAGTAAGAACAAAGACATGCTCTAAGCCATGATAAGCCCCATGTGGTTTGTGAGAATGCCACAGGCCAGGTAGTTTAAGCCACATAACTTTAATTTTCATGATTGTGGAAGTTGAATGTCCCAGATGATAACTGGGAGCCTGCTGACCACAGAAGCCTCCTCCCGGGGCCTGCCTCTAGTACTTGGTGCCTCTCACTGTGACCTCAATGAACTCTGAGAGGCCACAACGTCATTTAATTTTTATTATTTCCTCAAAGTCTCTACCACCAAGTAAGAGCTGCAGAAACTGGGAGTGATGGACGGCTCAGCGGCTAAGAGCTCTGGCCACTCTTCGAGAGCACCCTGGTTCCATTCCCAGCGCACACATGGAGCCTCACAGTCACCTACTGATTCCAGTCCCAGGGGAACCCATGTCCTCTTCTAGCCTCTACAGGCACATGTGTGGTGTGCAGATGTATAGACAGGAAAAATACTCATGCTCAAAATAAAATAATAATAATACAATAAAGAAATAACAGTGGCATTGGGGAGCATGCCTGAGAGCATGGAGAGAATGGAGTTCAATTCCTGCAGCCACCTCCGGCAAGCGCACACCCAGCTCCCGGGGATCTGATGCTCTCATCTAGTCTCTGTGGGCACACATGTGTGTGCGTGCACACACACACACACATACATGAATAAAATAAAAATGTCAAGTAGTGGCACACCAACTGAAGTCTGAGAGACCAGCAAGGTTCCCCAGATGCTTACTCTGGCTATCCCCACAGAGGGATAAGACTTCAGAGGGATTTCAATGTTAAGTATTCTATATCTTATTTGAGTTATATTACTTTTCATAGCAAAAAATAGATTTTATTTTGAAGAGACAGAGTCTCTCTGTGGCACCTAAGCTAGCTCCAAACTTCTGAATTCAAATTATTCTTCTGCCTTAGCCTTCTGAGTAGTTGGGACTACAGGGGCAGGCCACTCAGACAGATGTGTGAGAAATCTGACTCGGGCAGATGAATGAGAAAGAACATTAGGGTTTGGAGATGCCACTCCATTGGCAGAGTCTTGACAAGCATCCATGAAATCCTGGCTGTTCTCCCCAGCACTGTTAAATAAGATGTGGTAGTGAACCTGTAATCCCAGAATCTGGGAGGTGGAGACAGAAGAATCGGAAGTTAAAGGTTATCCTCAACCACATAGCCTGGGCAAGCCTGGGCTATATTGGATCCTGTCTAAAATGTAATAAGAACACAAATTAAGCCACCTCAGTTTTGAAAAGAGGTAGGTGGGAAAAGACAAAGATGTTAGACAACTAAGTCTAACTAAGATTAATACGCTTTGTTCATGTGGACAAGAGGGTGAACAGGGAGAGCTGTGAAGGTGCCTACAAAAGCTAAACAGAAGTGCTCACTAGAAAAAAGTAACAATAAGGTTTATAAACGTGTTTCATCAGTGTGTGTGTGTGTGTGTGTGTGTGTCCCCGTCCATCCATCCGTCTGTCTGTCTGTCTATCTGCCTCTGCCTCCCTGCCCTGGGATTACCAGTATGCACAGCTGTGCTGGGCTTTTATGTGGGGGTAGGGGTGGGGGTGGGAGTGAGTGGGTGGGAGGGATCAAATTCAGGTCCTCAAACTTAAGTGACAAGAACTCTCCTGACTGGGCCTAGCCCCGCTTGGATCATTTAAAATGCATGCCCATACAACAGATGAAAATAAAGACTTTTTTTTTTTTTTTTTTTGAGACAGAGTTCCTCTATGTAGCTCTAGCTGTCCTGAAACTTGCTCTGTAGGTCAGGCCAGCCTTAAACTCACAGAGATCCTCCTGCCTCTGCCTTTTAAATGCTGAGATTAATGCAGTGCTACCATGCCTAATCCAGAATATAAAACCTTAAAAAGTATTTACACGACAAATGCCTTGTACTTCCGTTACTATTGAAAAGGGCACATGTGTAGTAGGTTTTAAAATGTGAATTTTACTACCCGTCAAGCTTGCGACTGACCATCTCTTAGTCTCACTTTTGGTCTTTTACCATCAGACAGAAAGTCATCCCAGAATTCCAAATGTAGGAGAAAAAGTAGGAATTACTTTTGAAATAATAATTTTTAAAAAATTAAATTTAATAAAATCTTTCAGTTATAATTAAGTGAAGATAAATATTAGTAGATATTATTACATGGCAACTTACATTGCTATATATTACTATAAATCATAAATAATTTATATTACTAATATTAGTAGTAATATTGCATGGTAACATGGTTGGAAAAAGAAGAAAGTAAAATCTATTTTAGACCATACCTCAGTCAAGAAAAAGAAGAAGAAAGAATTTACCAAGGAAGAATTTACCTTAGTCTCTTTATACACACACACACACACACACACACACACACACAGAATTATCCAGACAAAGCTAAACTGACACCCACAGACGCATGTATATATGCACTCCAGCTAAGAAACACTACTGATATTTATGTTTATTTCACTTAATATTTATATGCAGAACCTAAACTACTGCCAGTTTCCCTCACTTTCCTTTGAATACAGAAAACTCTGCAATCTTGGGAAGCCATGAAACTGCTTACCAGGAGTCCACCCCTGCCACAGAACACAGAGAGTGTTGTCCTCTGGGAGAGAAGGAAGCCATTTAAATTCAGGGAACAGATTCTCAACACTAGCAAGCTATTTTTAGCTAAAACTGTAGTTTCATTTGGAAACTGAGCAGCGAAGGTCTCCGTCTCTTTTTGGATTGACTTTTTAGATGGGCATAGATAGCACTGCACGTGGAAAAGTCAATCTCCAAAAGGAGCATTCGAAACATTTCAAAGAATATATCATTCAAAAGCTGGCCAAAGCCAAGCCCAAGCTAAGGCTTTGGAAGTTTTGTTTATCTTCAGACTGATGTCTTTAAATTCGTGGTGCATGACCCTAAAAAACTAATAGGGAGAACACACTCTTAATGGATCGACTCAAGCAGAGTTTGGGGGCCATGCCAGCCTGAGCTGACAGGACAGCAAGCTGCCACCAGGCTGCCTGGAGGCCTGACCAGAATAAAGGCCAAGGGAACGCCTTGGCTTTCCAGACTCCGCAATGCTCCATTTAGAAGTGTCCCCCAGGATTTTGTGACTATTGCTGGGATTTCAGTCCCAGACTTTCCTTCAGGATAACCTAAATTCAAACTTAATTAAAATCATTCATTTTTCTAGTAACACCATCTATATAGTTCAAGAGTTTGGCTGAATGAGGCTCGAGGCTTTGGGATTGGACAGGAGATGGTCTTCTTACCATGGCAGTTCTGCTGGTCAGCTCTGATCTTTCTCCATGAGAAAATACCACAGGTCGCTTTATGAAAAGCACTAAAAGAGTTATCCAGAGGCAGAGTTTGGAATTTTCTTCTTTTTCTTTCTTTCTTTCTTTCTTTCTTTCTTTCTTTCTTTCTTTCTTTCTTTCTTTCTTTCTTTCTTTCTTTTTCTTTTCTTTTCTTTTTTTTTTTTTTTTTTTTTTTGTTTTTCAAGACAGGGTTTCTCTGTGTAGCCCTGGCTGTCCTGGAACTCACTCGGTAGACCAGGCTAGCCTTGAACTCAGAAATCTGCCTGTCTCTGCCTCCCAAGTGCTGGGATTAAAGGTTGTGTGCCACCACTGCCCGGCGAGTTTGGAATTTTCTAGCCACTATTTTTTTTTAAAGACAAGGCCTTATATAGCTCAGGTTGACCTCACACTCACTATGTAGAAGAGGATGACTTTGAACTCCTGATCCTCCTGCCTCTACCTCCTGAATGCTGAGATTAAAGGTGTATGTGACTACGCCCCTTTTGTGCAGAGCTGGGCAAAGTCAGGTTTTCCTGCCAGCGCTCTAACACGGAGCCACAGCCCCAGTCCACCTAACCATCCCCACACTCCTCTCTTTTTCAAGCAAACACTTACATAGTACAATGTAGTGTTCAGTATGTGCTCAGTACCACACAAATAGGATGGCTCATCGCTCTGTGAGCCCCTACAATTCCCCTGGCTTCTACACAGACAGATGTCACCCAACTCAGAACAGTCATCATCAAGAAATCTGACAACAAATGCTGTCAGGGTTGTGGGGCAAAGAGAAACTCTAATTTACCTCTGGTGGGAATACAAACTGCTATAGCCATTATACAAATAGACCTGGAGATTTTTCAAAAATTGAATATATAATTGTGATTCAAACCTGCTATACCACTCCTGGGCATATACTCAAAGTACTCCCCAGGCGTTTTCCCCCTCCTGAGGCAGGGTTTCTTTGTATTGAGAAGGCTAGGCCAATTCCATGACAGGCTTCACACTGGCAGTTAAGGAGACTAGGCCTAAATCTCTGTTTCCAAGAACTGGGCAATTCCAGGCAAATCCAGGCCTCAGAAGTGGCCCCACCACCTGGCCCGAGGCAAGGACAATGGGTCAGCAGCAGTTTCCAGACTTCCTCAGCTACTTCCTCAGCAACAGTTTCCAGACTCCCCAGCAAGTTTCCAGCCCTCACACCCTGGTAATGGAATGTCTGTAGAGATGGACCCAACAGATTAACAGAGAGGTCACCTACCCTGGAATTCCCTAAGGTGCTTTAAATCAGGCCTGCAAGCTCACTTGGGTATCTCTCTATTCTGCTAATGGGAGACCCCAGCATGCTGGACTTCTGCAGAATAAAACACTGTTTGCGTTTACATAGTGGGGTATCATTCCTCAGCAAATCATTGATCCTTACAGTATATATAGCCTTGGTTGCCTAGAACCATCTCTGTAGACCATGATGGCCTCAAATTCACAGAGATCTACCCACCCTGCCTTCTGAGTGCTGGGATTAAAGGTGTGCACTACCACTGCCCAGCTAGGACTCTTAACACAGAGACATGTCTATGTTTAATGATGCTCTGTGCACAATAGCAAGAGAATGAAACCAGCCCATCAACAGATGAATGTATAACAAAAATGGGCACATTTATACGAAGGCATTTTATTCCACCATAAGAAAAAATAAATTATAAAAATTGCCAGGAAAATGAATGGACCTGGAAAGTGTAATATTAATGCATGAGGTAACCCAAATACTGAAAGGAAAAAAAAAAGAAAACCCAAAAACCAAGTTCCCTCTCAAATGTAAATTAAATCATGTAATGCATACAATTATAAATGGATGCACATGTCAGTTAAATA
>CM052704.1:18042467-18191202 GCA_028551405.1 Uromys caudimaculatus | reverse complement strand
AAAACGTGACATGAAAGTTGGAAAGGGTGGCAGTACAAGGGGAGCTTAGGGGACAGAAGTGGGGGAGGGGAGGAGGGAGGCAGGAAGGGGAGGGGAGGGGAGGGGAGGGGGAGGGGAGGGGAGGAGGAGTGGGAGGGGAGGGGGAGGGGAGGAGGAGTGGGAGGGGAGGGGGAGGGGAGGGGAGGAGGAGTGGGAGGGGAGGGGGGAGGGGGAGGGGGAGGGAGAGGGCGAGGAGGGGAAGGAGGTGGGGAGGGGGAGGAGGGGAAGGAGGTGGGGAAGGGAGGGAGGGGTGAGGAGGGGAGGGAGGTGCTAATAAATCTCTATTTGAGAATTCTCTAATGAAGATGGGGACAACATGGGAGCAAAACCTCCTGGAACTGCAACACCCAGAAAACCTGTCTTGTTTATCTGTCTGTCTGTAGAAGAGAAACTAAGGGCAGCGCGGCCAATTGACAACATTTAATCCTGAAAGTCCCAGCGGTGCAGGTTTTAGCCTGAAAACTGGCTGCTCTAAGTACACTTGGAACTCCCACACTCTGAATTATTGCCTTTAACCATCATCAGAAAAGTCAGGACAGTGAGAAAGTGTTAGCGCGTGTAACTTAAAATAATAAGCAAAAGCCCCATAATGATGACCATTTAATACACGGTGTGATATTTTTTAAAAATAGAACTTTAGAAAAAAAAAGTGATGTCCCTGAACTGAGTTTCCTAACATGCAGAATGAATTAGGCTTGCAGAATTCACAGAAATCTTTTTAATTTCTTAGTAATTTCTTTGAGGTTATGATGTAGTTATGTCATTTTCTCCCCTCCCATTTCTCCCTTTAACCCTTCCGTTTACCTGCCCATTGCTTTCTTTCAATGACCTCCTTAATTATTGTGATATAGATGGATAGATAAGATAGAGATAGATAGATAGATAGATAGATAGATAGATAGATAGATAGACAGATAGATTAAATACATCCTACTCAGTCTGCGTAATGTTACTTGTACGTATGTTTCAGGGCTGACCATTTGGAATTGGATAACCAATTGGTGTGTTATTCTCTGGGGAAGACTATCTCTTGCTCTCAGCATTTCTTGGTTGCCTCTAGTTCCTCGTCTAGAGTGGAGAGCTCATACACTTCCCACTTCCGTGTTATCGTGTCTATTGGTATCCTCCTTGCTCAGCTCATTTTAGGCAGTTATGTTGGTGAGACTTCATGACACCTCCGGAAGACACAATCTCTCATCAAACTTCCTGTCCCTTTGTTTTTTAAAATCTTCCCATCAGGTCTTCCTCGATGATGCCTGAGCCTCAGGTGCAGGAGCCGTGGTACAGATGTATGATCTGGGACAACTCTGAATCTTGATTGTTTGTGATTTCCTGTGATGGTGTCTGTCTGTTGCAAAGAAAGGGTTCCTTGATGAGCAAAAAAGACCACATTTACCAGGAGTATAAGGTCAGGTATTTAGAATGCATTTAGGGAGCATGCTGGCTCACTAAAGCGTCAGTTGTAGGTTCTTCCATCCACGACTTTGCTTGCCCTGGTAGTTGGACAGGTTTCCAGTACCAGGCATAAAACACCACAACAGAGGGCAAGTTGTGGAGGAAAGGGTTTATTTGACTTACTCTACCACATTTATAGTCCATCACTAAAGGAGACTAAGGTAGGAACTTAAGCAGAACAGGAACCTGGAGGCAGGAGCTGATGCAGAGGCCATGGGGGGATGCTGCTTACTGGCTTGCTCCTCATGGCTTGTTCAGCCTGCTTTCTTATAGAACCCAGGACCACCAACATGGCACCACCCACAATTGGTTGGACCTTCCCATATCAATAGAGAAACAGCAATAAAATATCCTACATGCTTGCCTGCAGCTAATCTTACGGAGGCATTTTCTCTATTGAGTTTTCCTTTCTCTCAGATGACTCCAGTTTGTGTCAAGTTTACATAAAAACTAGCCAGCACACAAACCAAACAACTACTAATATTAAGTGAAAAAATTATTTAAAATATTTTCTAGATATATATCATTTTTAAAGATATGTTTCATCATAGCATTAGTAACCCTGGCTAGGACAGTTTGTACAACTATTATACATACCTATATACCTGAGGTTGTGTAAACATTTCTCAGGCAAAAAGAGGCCTTAGCAGAAAATGTTTAAGCAGCTCTAGTCTAGGGCCCTTTCTCCTGACATTAGTCAAAAATGCATTCTTTTGGACAGTGCCTGTAGTGATGTAGTCATGACTTCTGGGACAAAAATCTTGACAGAAAAACTTAAAAGTTTTTTTTTTTAACAATATATTTATTTGGAAGTGGGGAACACATGTACCACGGCATGTATGAAGGTCAGAGGACCGTTTGAGGGAGTCCTTCTCCTCTATCATGTGGGTCCCAAGGATCAAATCGGACCACCTGTCTCTGCAGCAGGTACCTTTACCCACTCAAGTATTTTACCTCTCCCCTTGAGAACAGCTTCAGGAAGAAAGTCCTGCTTTCTGAGGTGTCTGTCCATCTTGGCAGGAAGGTGGCAGGGCAGAGCAACTAGTTTACTTCAGAGGATCACTCTGGGACTCAGTGTAACCTTCAAAGGCATGTCCCAGTGTCCCACTTCCTCCAACCAGCTCCGCCTCCCAAATTACACCAGCAATTGGTAACTAAACATTTAAAACAGGAGCCTGTGGGGACCACAGTAAGAAACTACTCTGGGGAGGGAATTGTATTAATTATTTTCTCATTGCTGTGGCCAAATACCTGACAAGAGTCAACAGAAGGAAGAAAGGAATTTTAGTTATTAAGGCTACAGTGGGAGTACGGTCCATCCTAGTGGAGAAGGCAGGGTTACAAGAGCCTGATAGCAGAAAGGCCACACCCCCAAAGACCCATTTCCTCCAGCTAGGCTTGTCCACCTCCTAAAGACTCCATGCTTCAAAACAGCGCCCCCAGATGGCCACTAAGTGTTCAAACACGTGCACCTAGAGGGGAACATTTCTTATTCAAAAGCAGACACAGCCCCCTTAAGTATACAGTTACAGGAATTAACCAAATACTAGACTACACGGAAAATTGCATCAGAGAAGCACGCTTTGTAGGATAAGCTCTGGGCGCCAAGAGTGCTCAGTGGGACTTGACCCGGCCAGAGAGTGGGCTCCTTTGAGTATGTGGAACCTAAGAGGCCAGGTCATCATGGAGAGCCCTGCTGGTCCAGATGCTGCCACCGGGCTAGGGGTCAGCTATACCCACTTGCCCTCTGCGGCAGTAGACCTGTCATGGGTCTGAGTATGTTGGAAGCTGTGAGTGAGCAGGACAACAAGGAAACAAAATTCGCCACCCCTAAGGCCACCCTTCTCTAGGTGCCCAGAGTCTTATCTCCCAGGCAACCAGTGCTGTGCTGATGTCAGAGTTAAAAATGGAACACAAACTCACATCTGTAGCAGAGAGAAAACATAATTCCGTTTCAGCCTGTGCACAGCTCACACAAGGGGCACATGGGCCATGCCCCTGTCAGTAGCTTCCGTATACCGCAAGGAAAATGAGTATAGCTTCAACTTGGACATCAGGTGGAAAAGATTGCATTGGAGATCACTTCCTGGTGTCTGGCTTTGAAGGACCTCTCTCCAGAAAGGTCGGATCTCAATTCTGTAAAGGGAAAACGCATTTTTAACAAAACTGGGCTGGGAGATGAAGCTCAGTGGTTGGAGTGCTTAATCTAGTCTGCACAAGTCCTAGGTTTGAGTCCTTGCACCATATGAAAGGGCATGACAGTATATATCTTCTGGGGGCAGAAGTTCAGGGTCATCCTTGGCTCAATAGCAAGGTCAAGGGCAGCTGGGCTACTTCAGACCCTGTCTCAAAAAAGAATGAAGAAAGGAAGGAAGGAGGGAAGGAAGGAAGGAGGGAAAAATGGAAGAAACAGGCCCGGTATAGAGGCACGTGCCTTTAATTGGCACACTAGAGAGGCAGAGACAGATCTCTGTGAGTTAAAGACTGCCCTGCTCTATGTAGCAGGTTCCAGGACAGCCAGGACTACATAGGCTCATAGGGCGTGGTATTAGGAGGTGTGGCCTTGTTGAAGTAGGTGTGGCCTTGTTGGCGGAAGTGTGTCACTGGGGTGGGCTTTGAGATGTCATATGGTCAAACCAGGCCCAGTGTGTTTCTCCTCCCTGCTGCCTGCCAATCCATATGTAGAACTCTAAGCTCCTGCTCCAGAACCATGTCTGCCTGCAAGTTGGCATGCTTCCAAACATAATGATGCTGGACTAAACCTCTGAGCTGTAAGCCAGTCTTAATTAAGTATTTTCCTTTATAAGAGTTGCCATAGTCACTGTGTCTCTTCACAGCAATAGAAACCCTAACCAAGATGGAGATCTTGTCTCAAAAAAAAAAAATTTTTTTTTTAATGGAGTAAACAGGAAACACATTCAGCCAGGGCTTGTCCTTTCCAGTCTGTGCTGGAGCTCTTCTCCTGGCTCAGGTCTTGGGTTTCTTTCATTTCAGGTCGTGACTTCCACCAGCTCATCAGGATGTAGTTCATGAGGCCATAAGGGAGCTGGTCTCCTCTGGCCTTGAATCTGGATGCCACTGGACAGATTTACTTTTGGAAGTTAACTACTGAATGTGTCGCTGATCCATGCACCTTCGAACCAGGGCTACAAACTCAGCCGCTACAAAACAGTTGGGCCAGTGCGAGAAGCCAGGGAAGCGGGGTGCGGGATGTCCGTGGTAAGCTAGGGTTTTGTGCTATCTCCCACCTAACTGGTGGTTCTCCTATCTGTCTTTCCGCTCTGGTGTTTTCCATCTTTAAAAACCGAAGTGTATTTTCTCGTGAAATTCGGAAACAGTGTTTGAGCTAACACGTCTGTGAAGACAGATTTGATCTTTTGCTGGCTGAGATGTGCTAGTCTCAGAGATAAAGAAAGAGGCTAGCATGTGAAGGTGGGTGGCCAGCGAAATGCTGCAAGGAGGACCTGCCAGCGACTGCGTGATGAACCACGTGAGGCAGTGCAAGCATCCTCCGCCAGCAGCCACTGCCCCCTGAGGCCTTGGTGTAGAGGTGCTTGTGTCAGCAAGTGACAGGGATCTCCTACCAGCTGTGCTTGGGCTCAGTACTCACCAAGCTATTTCCACCTTTAATTCAGCTTCTCCTGCTCTGTCCACAGTCACTAAAGCCAACATAAATATCCACTTTGGTAGTTTTACTTCTCTTTCTAAACTAATAAATGGGCGGTCTGATTTTACAAATTAATTGCTTTTCGGAATAAACTGTACTGATTAAAAAAATTTGCAAATAAATAAAACAGCAAACACTAACATGTAATACAATTTTCCACGTTAATTGCTCTTGCCTATCTCTGGCCTCTTCTGCTAAGACGTGAGGGTGGTTTGGATTCATGGTAGTAGTCTCTGTGACCTCCGTGGGGGTGGACTCTGACCTCCGTGGGGGTGGTCTCTGTGACCTCCGTGGCGGTGGTCTCTGACCTCCGTGTGGGTGATCTCTCTGACCTCGGTGAGGGTGGTCTCTCCGACCTCCGTGGCGGTGGTCTCTCTGACCTCAGTGGGGTACACAGCACTGTACGCTTATAGACATAAAATCTCTCACATCTCCGAGGAGCCTTGTTGCTTTTGTGGGAAGCAGTATTTAAAGGCCACAAACTGTGCTGCCTTTACATCTAGGCCTTTGCAGAGGACAAATCTAGGAAATACTGGAGCTTTTTAAAACTCAGCAGCTCATACCAATACTTCCAACTCAAATTTAACATTAAAGGACACATGTGTGTGCCCATAAGTATATATGCATATATGCATATATATATATGAAGAGAGAGACCTTTATTAACAGTCAGTTGCTTTTTCCTGAAATTATAAAATAATATTACTATCATTGTTAATAGGAGTCTAGCAGTTAAAAACCCTTGCTGCTCTCCCACAAGACCCGAGTTCAGTCCCAGCACACACATCAGGTAGCTCACGATTACCTGTAACTCCTGCTCCAGGAGAATCCAATGTCTTTTTCTGGATTCAGGCACATGTACACACATGATGTGTGTGTTGCTATGCACATCACACACACACACACACACACACACACACACACACACACATAAAAACAAATCTTAAAAAATAATATTTAACACCTAAGTCTTAGGATTCCTTTACTGCTCTTTGCCCTTAGAATATATTCTGCCCATGAAGAATACTAAGTTGGTGCAATGATAACTTTAAATCATAATTTTCTCTGTATACTTACATCACAACTCGATATGTCTTTAGCAACAATGAAACCCTTGCTGTGGTTTGGATGTTGAGTGTGTTAAACACTTGCCTTTCAAGGTGACCCCACTAGGAAAGAACAGGATGTGTGTGCGTGCGCACGCGTGCATGTGCGCACATACATGTGGGGCCAGAGGACAGTCTCCTGTGTTGTTCCTTAGCGGTCACCCATCTTCATTTTGAGGCATGGTCTCTGTCTGACTTAAAATGCACTAAACAGTCTACACTGATTTATCTAGGAAGCCCCAAGGATCCACCTGTCTCTTCCTCTCCAAAGCTGGGATTCTAAGTGTGCAATCATGTCCAGCTTTTTTTTTTTTTTTTTTTTTTATTAATGTGGTTTGGGTTGAATTCAGGTCCCCCACATTTACAAAGCAAGCACTTTACTAAGTCATGTCCTCGGCTCAGAGAATAGAACTTTTAAGAGGTAGGGCCCACTGGGAGGTCCTTTAGTTTCTGAGGGGCCTAACCTAGAGGGGACCCTGGGGCTTCGGCCTCTTTTCCCTCTTCTTGTGTATTGCCTCTGGCCATGAAGTGAGCCACTTTACTCTGCTGTGTGCTCCTGCTCCGATGTGGTTCTCCCCACAGATCCAAAGTCACAAGACCACTGCCATGGGCTAAAATTTCAATAAATTCTAGCCCAAATAAAGTCGCCGCATTCTTATTTGTGATTTGTCTCGGGCACACCACTATAGTGGAGGGAAACTGGCTAACAAAAGCATTCCTTCCTCTTTCTGGTTTACTTTTTTAGGATTACCTTTTCTTTTGATTAAATATATAAACCATTAACACAATACGGAGTCTGACGCCATAGGAAGGTGTGCTGCAGCAAACCACTTCAGTTTCCATTTCTGTTAACTTTGATTCATTTATCTCTTTCAGCCCTACTCCCCTATCTCACACAACTCTAAGAGTAAGGTCACTGGGCTGCCCCGCACCCCCGGCTACTCCACTGGTGTTGGCTCAGCTAAGCCCACACATCTCCCATAGTGCTACAGATCTGTGAGGATGGACCACTGTTGTCACATGAGAAAGTGTCTGTATCTGTCTCTTCCACTGGGATTTATCAGTTAAGAGTCACTAGGGATAACTGGTACATCGGCCTTCTCAAACGTCCTGTCTGCAGTTTTGCTTCCTGTTTGCAGTTCTTGGGTTCTCCTAACCATCCAACATCAAAATTCCTCCATCTTGTTTAGCCTTCATATCCTGTCAATAACTAGAGCGCGTGGGCAGCCATTCAGTTAACAATTTCTGGGCATCAACTATGTGCCAAGGCCATGGTGCACAAGACACAATCTGAGATCCCTGCAGTATACCCAGCTGTGGGAAAGACACAAGAACACATCAGTGGTGCCAGTGTGATGTTGAGAGCTGTGCCAGACAGGAAGGAAGTTGGGGAGAAGAAAATGCCCTAGAAATTCTCATGAATCAGGACTCAGAGATGGTTCCTGGGCTGTGCTGGGGTGGAAGAAAGTGGGAATCAGAGAAAAGCACGGTGAGAACAAGATGGGAAGAGCAGACCAGGCGGGAAACCGGATGTTAACGAAGAGGCTGGCGGCAAAGTCAGAGAGCAGCCTGTCTCTGCGTCCAAGCTGCAGCCCCAGCCCCAGCATGTGCTTCTTAAATCACACTTCTCATTATATTCTTCGTTGTTTTCAATCCTTGATGGCTTCCCTGAGAGTTCAGGGAAGGAAGGAAGAAGTAAAAGAGGGAGGGAAAGAGAGAGGGCAGGGAGGGACTGAGGGCAGGAGGGAGGAACTGAGGACGGGAGGGGGCAAAGGAAGGGAGAAAGGAGGGATGGAAAGAAGGGAGGGAATCAAGGTAGGGATAGAAGGAGGGAAAAAAGGAAAGAGAAATAAAGAAAGGGGCCAGTGCGATTTCTCTGTGGGTAAATGTACCTGCCCGCAAGTCTGATGACCTGAGTTTGATCGCTGGGTCCCACATGATAGATGGAGTATCTGCTCCAAGTTGTCCTCTGCCCCCCACACATGTGCTGGGCCACTGTATTAGTCAGGGTTCTCTAGAGTCACAGAACTTATAGGTAGTCTCTATATAGTAAGGGAATTTGTTAATGACTTACAGTCTGCAGTCCAACTCCCCAACAACGGTCAGCAGCAGCTGTGAATGAAAATCCGAGGATCTAGCAGTCGCTTAGTCCCACAAGACTCGCAGGCAAAGAAGATGGAATCTTCCTCCTTCCAATGTCCTTAGGTAGCTCTCCAGCAGCAGGTGTGGCCCAGATTAGAGGTGTGCGTACCACCACACCTGAAACTTGTGTCTTCCAGACGCAAGATCTAGATCACAGGTGAGCCTTCTAATTCTGGATTGTAATTCACTCCAGATATAGTCAAGGTGACAATCAGAAACAGCCACTACAGGCATGTATGCATGCACTCACACAATAAACAATTAAAGCAAAATAAAGAAATGAAGTCAATCCATTTCATGGTGAGTAGATCACCTCTTCATATGCAGGTCTCTAAATCAGCTTTCTTCTTCTTCCAAGCTATGGCTGTCCACATATGTCTAAGACTCCTGGAAGGAAGAATCCCTTCCTTCCCTTCTTTCCTCAGGGAACCCATCGAAGGACTGAAAACAGTGAAGACTACAAATGTATTTTCAGAAGCATATGCAGGAGCTGGGGTGCAGCTGGGGACAGAGCATAAAGCTTTGAAGGTTGAACAAAGAGCAAACTTTAGCAGGAAATGATGGTATGTATCTTTAATCCCAGCACTTGGGGGCCAGAGGCAGGCAGATCTCTGAGTCTGAGGCCAGCCTGGTCTAAATAGTGATTTCCAGGACAGCTAGGGCTGCCTAGTGAGACCCTGTCTCAAGAAAGAAATAATAAAGAATGATGATTGAAAATGAAGAACACAACTAGAAAGGACTAGTGCCGTAACTTGAGAGAGAAAGGAGGATATCTGAACTAGAGCATCCCAGAGAGAGATGGAGCTGGGGAGGGACAGTTCCCTGAGCAGCGTGAAGGAGTGACAGAGACTTGGCACGCAGACAAAGACTGTAGACACACTCAGAATTCTAGTTTGGATGATTAAGATGGCTTGTGGCACCACTCATTAGGAATGAAGGAACAGTAGCAGGCCGGAGGATGAGATGCTGGGTCACGTCACTACAGGTCACTACACATAGTGACTCTGGTCACTATGGGTCCTGTGGGTCCATGACATAGAGAGGACTGTGTTTTCTAGGCAACATGCAACAAACAGATCACAGGGTAAGGATGAGGGTGTGTAGACAGGACTAGAGGGGGCTGCGCAGAGCGAGCCGGAAAGCAGAGCAGAGACATGAGTGTTAATAGGAATGAGAGCTTGCGTTTGAGAGGCATGGGTAAGAGAACCAATACATAGACCCTGAATCGCTTTGGTGTAGACGAAGGCTGCAGCCCAGAGCTCCTGCCAAGCCCTTCTCTATACAGATTTCTTCACAGTCTTTTCTTTCATGTCGGCATCACCAGGCATTTCCCAGGCACCCTTCAGTTTAGCTTACTATAATTCTCTTCCTTTAAACTGTTTTACATGTGCGTGTTTGTGTCTGTGTGAGTGCATGTGCATATGCACATATGTTTGCTTGTGTGTATACACAAGACCAGAAAAGGGTGTCAGGTGTCCTCTTCCACCGTCTCCTCCCTATTCCCCTGAGGCAGGGTTTCTTCCTGAACCTGGGACTCCATCTCAGCTGGACTGGAATCCAGGAAGCTCCAGCAATGCTTCTGTTTCTGCTAGCGTGACAGACATTTGCAGGGACTCCCAGTTTGTCATGAGGGACCTGGAATCCAAAAGCCCATTCTCATAATTTTGGAGCAATGGCGCATGCTGGAGGCCAGAAGAGGACATCGAAGCCTCTAGAACTTGTGTTACCAATGATTGTGAGCCACCACATGGGTGCAGGGAACTGAACCAAGGTCCCTGCGAAAACAGCAAGTGCTTTTAATCTCTGAGCTTGGCCCCTATTTTTAATTTTTAAACAATATGATGTGATCACTTCATATGCCTTGAAATTATCTATACTGTCGTTTTAATGACTTCACAGTAATCTACTGTATTCTATTAATTGACTTCCAGTTTTTGGTGTTAAAAACTATGCAGATCAGGGGCTAGAAAGATGGCTCAGTGGTTAAAATCACTGTCTGCTCTTTCAGAGGTCCTGAGTTCAATCCCCAACAACCACATGGTGGCTCACAACCACCTGTAATGGGATCTGATGCCCTCTTCTGTGCAGCTTGAACACTCATATACATAAAATAAATAAATCTTACACACACACACACACCACACAATGCAGATCGGGTTACCTTTTCCTTCTTCAAACTCATAGCACATAACCAGTGCTGGACACTCCACCACTCATCAGAAACACTTCATGTTTTTCTATTGTTACTTAACTTTCTAAACATTTGAACCTTAGCTTTGCTAACCATTGCTTGCATCAGTCAGCAGAGGACAGTTATGCTGTAATAACAAAGAAGCCCCCAATCTCAGAAGCATACACTGTGAGGAACAAAGATTCTCGCACTGGAGACTTCAAGCCCCAAACACGAGGCAGTTTATTTTATGGCTTTGCAAAGTTGAGTGCTAGCCCAGAACAGCAAGCCTGCTGTCTGAGCACAGGGACATTTATCTGTCTCTTAACAAAGTTAAGTGCATGGGTTTGTCTCCAAGTTTTACATCTTGTTTATTTTAGAGTTACCATGCCCTTGTCTCCTCTGCAGGATGTTGGGAATGCTGGCCTGGGGCGGGGGGTTGGGGCTGTAACTACATGAGCAGACTCCAGCAGGGCTCCAACATTTTCTGTTCACCTGTAGCCAAGCCTACACTGACTCAAGGTGCTTCTGGAAATGGACGATGCTTTTACGTCTTAGAACAGCAACAATAAAAGACTTGTTTCTCGGTTCCAGCTCAGCTTGGCTGTGGGCTAGCTCTTACTCACCTTCAGGAGCTCTCCACTGTAGGATCTGGGTTGAACAATCAACCTTGATCTTGGACTCGCTCTTCTTTAGTAGAGAGGGGTCAGCAATGGCATCTTTTGATGATGCTTACAAAGCTTTTCCTTAGAAGCGTTGTCCATAGATCCCTGCTTGACTGCTCTGTCTGTCTGTCTGTCTTAATTAGGGTCTTATTGCTGTGAAGAGGCACCATGACCAAAGCGACTCTTATAAAGACAAACGTTTAATTGGGACTGGCTTACAGTTTCAGAGGTTCAGTCCATTAGCATCATGACCAGAAGCATGGCTTTGTGCAGGCAGACTTGGTGCTGAAGGAGCTAAGAGTTCTAGATCTTGATCCAAAGGCAGCCAGAAGGAGGTTGGAGTTCCACACTAGGCAGAGCTTGAGCACAGAGACCTCAAAGCCCGCCCCTACAGTGACACACTTCCTCCAACAAGGCCACACCTACTCCATCAAGGCCACACCTCCTAATAGTGCCACTCCTTATGGGCCAGTGGTTCAAACACGTGAGTCTACGGGGACCATTCCTAGTCAAACCACTATACTTTTCTTTTGAATTTTTTATCAAAGCAAGCAACCTGCTTCTGTCTGATGCCCATGGACTGAGTACGATCTGTTTACATTGAACCACTTCAAGCATAAGGAACCCCTTGGCCTGCCATTCCTTCAGATGTGTGGACTCTCCTTGTCCCTTGTACACCATCTTTATGAAGGAACTGGGTTTTGTAGAGCATAGTCGTAACGTTTTTCCCCATGGTATTTCAAATTTTCCTTAATGTTACTTATGACTCTGGATAGTACCCCAAGCAGATCTGAAAGCTTAACGCTTTGAGGAATTATCACCCGTTCTCACTTTTATGGCTTAAAATGTTCTATTTGATCAAAGCAATCAATTTTGACCTCTCAGTCAGTTAAACATCCTACTACCGCTCTCAGGGAGACAGGTTCAGGCCTTTGCACATGTGACACTTAGAAGCTGGAGGTAAGAGGAACAGGAGTTCAAGATCATCCTTAGCTAGGCCAGCCTGAGCTACGTGAGTCAAACAATAATTCTCCCCATTATAAAAAGTATAGACCTGTGAAAGGGACAGCTCCAGAAAGTTCCAAGTTGGTTTCTGCTTCATCCCAAATTTACAGTCACGACCCTTTAATAGAGTCATTCAATGCAGCCATGTTCGTTTGCATGCTTGTGTTTGAATAATGATTCAACACACCATGAAGTCTGCTGCCTGTGTCTGAGGCCTGGCCCTGGATAACCCTGGGTACCATGATAGCACATTCCCAAAAGTGTTAATGATAAGGTTCTCAGAATAGAAATAAGCAGACCCAAATCTACAAATCAAAAACTCTTCATTTACCAGTAGTGAATAAAGGCCCACCAAGTCTGAGCAGAGCAAGGTACTCTATGAAGAACAAAGCCACTGACCTGTCAACCCTGCTAAAGAGCCAGGTGATCAAATGGACTAGGGAATAGCAGAAATGACTCCCAGCATTTTGTAATGAGTATTACAAGTGTAGAATTGATTTAAAAATCTTTATGCTCACTTACATATTCATCACATCTACCCTGTTGAAAATTTTGTATGTACATATGTCTCCATATACTTGTCTTTCTAGCCAAATAATGATCCACTTTTGTTTTATTTTAGACAGGGTCCCAGGATAGCCCTAAACCCCCAGTGTAGGAGAGGATGGCTTGTACTTTTGATCCTCCTACCTCCATTTTTTGAGTGCTGGGGTGACAAGTGTGTGCCATCACATCTGGCAACTTACAGCTTCATGTGACCTAGGCGGGTACTCACTTAACTAAGTTACAGCCTTAGCATAAGTTTATTTAACTTTTTTTTTGAGACAGAGTTTCTCTGTGTAACCCTGACTGTCCTTGAACTCTCTCTGTAGACCAGAATGGCCTCAAACTCATAGAGATCCACCTGCCTCTTCCTCCCAAGTGCTAGGATTAAAGGCAGACACCACCATCGCCCAGCTAATAACCTGTATGTTTATTCTACATATAGGTGTTTTGCCTGCATGTATGTCTGTGCACCATATACATGCAGTGCCTGTGGAAGCCAGAGGAAAGCATTGGGTCCCCTGACTGAAGTTTCTGATGGTTGTGAGCCACTGTGTGGGTGCTCAGAATTAAACCAAGGTATTCTAAATGAGAATTAGTGTTCTTATATGCTAAGCCATCTCTCCAGCACACCCCCCATTTTATTTATTACACACTTAAAAAAGTAAGCTGTTGGGTCAGAAAGATAGCTGTGCAGCCAGTCAGATAGCTTAGCAGGTAAAGACACTTGCTCCCAACCTGATGATTGAAATTCAATCCTGGGACCCGCATGGTAGAACCAGAGAACTCGCAAAAGTTGTTATTGCAAGTTGTTCTCTGGGTGTTATAAACATGCTGGGGTGCACAAATACACACAAAAAGATAAATACATACATACATAACATACATAACATACATACATACATAACATACATACATACATACATAACATACATACATACATACATACATACATACATTTATTTGGGGGGTTTGGAAATCCTAGCTTTGTTATGTCAAATCCAATTATTAAAAAAATTTATTTTGAGATAAGGAGCTAATGGAACCTAATAATTTTAAAATCTACTAAAAATTTTAATTTTTCATTCTGCTTACTTTAATTCTTAAAGCTTTGATTTGTTTATTTCTTGAGAATTTCAGCCATGTGTTTTGGTTGTGTTCATCTCCGTTTCTCCTCAATCTACAGTTGTAGAACCAATGTAAGCTTATCCCTGACTAGCTTACAAATAAACGAGACCATGGCTATTTTGCTTGGCCTTGACGATTACTGGAGGGTCACCCCTAATCTACTTTTTAAACTGCTGGCCCAGCTACTTCCCCAGTGGTGTACCCCAAACACTTGCAGTTTCTCCTGGCCATGGGCTCATGGTTCTTCCCTCATGGCAGCCTCCCCCTGTCCTCTCTCTTCTTCCTCCTCCTCCCCCTGGTCTCTCCTCCACTCAGGTCACTCAAAACCCGCCTACCTCTAATCCCTCTGGTAATTGGCTGTAGTCAATTTTATTTAACCAATAGCTTTAAATCAAGAAACAAGGTTTGCACAACAAAAGCTTGTAAACAGAAGTCACTGGTAGGCCTAGACCTTCAGGTATAGAATTTAGCATCACAATACATAGCAACAGAACAAATCCCAACCACCTACCCTCACCTCCCCTTGACTCCTAACTTCAAGTTCTCTTTCTTTAAGACTTATTTTTTTAAGTATGAATATTTGGGTGGTGATGTGGCATATGCTGCCTCATCAGAAGACATCACTGAAGCTCAGAGTTTTTTTAGAAGCAGAATTCCAAAGGCCACCTGAAGGATACACTAAAGAGTACCATCATGTACTCAGTTGTGCTAGTAAGCTCAGCTCAGTGGCAAAGAAGGAAGGAAGAAAAGAGAGAGGGGAAGAGGCGGGTGAGCAATTCACCAAAAATAGACTATCAGAAAAAAGTGGTAAGAACGATGCGGCTCGTGACAGGACTTTGTATCCTGCCACTGTGTTCTTTTACCCTCTTGGAGGGCAGTCCTAGCTGAGGTGATCCGCTCAGGGTGGGTGTGGATCTGCACACAAGAAGCCATTCTGGTGCTGAGTCTGGGTACAGACTGTGGCTGGAGATGTGGGCCTCGGAACCCGGAAGCAGGTGAGGTCGGCTGGTTTGGAGCGCAGACAGAATCAGTGAGTGTCAACGGCACTGCTTTAGACAACTGTGCTTACTGCATAGGCGGCTAGGTTCCAGGTCTGAGGCTGGGTTCCCCCTCAGGGCCAGGGGAGTGGTACAGGGCAGAGCAGCTGCTGATACTGCAGGCATCTCAGTACTAAGCTCTGGCTCGGTACGGGCCTCCCGCAGGAGTGGAGCCATACTTCCCGGGTATAAATACCTGTATCCTGTACTTTTCCTTTTGACAAGCCTCCCTTTTTGCAGGTTTGCACCCCTTCATCGTTCGTTCAATCATTATTTTATTATTTCTATAGGGGAGTAAGTACGGAGACTCCCTTATCTTCTGGTTGTTTCTCTGGAAGTCCTGGGGTTTTGATGGACACTTGGCTGTCTACAATGGAGAAGCAGTTTGCAGTTTGCCTTGAGACCAAGTATGTGGCAGCAAGTTTGTTCACGCCAGTAGTTTCTTCAGGGAAAATCTCCATTTTAAAAACCAAACAGCCAATGAGCTAGATAAATGTCCTACCAGTTGAGGTGGTTGCTGCCCTGGCTAAGAGGGTCAGAGTTCAGTTCAGTTCCCAGCACTCAAGTCCAGTGTCTCATGAGTACCTGTCACTCCAGTTCCACAGAATCGGAAGGCATCTGCAAACACATGCACACACCCACTCACACACATACACGTAAATAAAATAAAACAACTCTTTCTAAAAATCAGCCAGGTGTAGTGTTCCCTTTCCTGAGTGCTTAGTACATGTCCGGCCAGAAAGCTTCTATCTGCCTGGAGCCCAGTTCTCTGGGGCTTCCCCACAGGCTTTTGCGGTGTTGATTTTGTGTGTCTGTCATTTGGGGGCCAGCCTGCCGTATAGCTATGATGATCGTCTACTTCCTGGTTGGCCATTCCCACCTTATTGTCCCTGTTCCTCTGTCACAGTTCTTCCCTAGCGTATTGCTAGGACTTTGGTGCTTTAGTAGTTGCTGCAAGTCTGATGACATCTGTGCCTGGATTCCAGTCTGTTGGTGTGGACTTTGTTCTCTTATGAATTGTGACAGGTTTTCATTTCTTCTCCTTTTGATTGGATTACATTAGATTACAGATAGCTCTTTGAGAATAGGGACCTTTTAAATGTGTATTTATAGAATTTTCATTCAATTCTTTTTTTTTTTTTTTTTTTTTTTTGACCTCATCTACTTCATTTTTAAAAGATCTTATTACAGTGTTTTGCTTTGGTTTGTTTTTGTTTTGGGTTTCTCAAGTGACCTAAGTTAGTTTCAAATATAGTCAAAAATGACCTTACACTTCTGATCCTCCCTCATCTACTTCCCAAGGACAGGGATTACAGGTGTGCACCAGAACACTTGGTTTATGCCATCCTGGTGACTAAATCCAGGTCTTCATCAGTGCCGGACAAGCACTGTACTAACTGGGACACGTTCCGAGCTCTCATCTGCTTCCTTGCTGAATATTTCTCTGTTTTTTCCCCAAGAATGTTTACCCTTGCTACTCAGAGCATTTTCGTAACAGCTGTTGTAAAGATTTTACCAGTTAATGCTAACGTATGTGCCATTTTGGTGTTGGCATTTGCTGAATGTCTTTTTCTACAAGCATTGAGATTTGACTTGTTATTCCAATGCTGTTATTTTGGATTATGCTTTGACATTTTATAAGGCTCTGGGCTATTTTGAAATCCCACGAAGTGTGTTGAGTACTTTTCTTTGAGTAGTATGCTAGTGAAGGTTCTTGAAAGAAACAGAATTGATAAAATGAATATATATAACATATATAATATATAATGTATCTTATATACAATATATCCATATATTATATGTGTGGATGTGACGGTTTGTATATGCTTAGCCCAGGTAGTGGCACTGTTGAGAGGTATGGCCTTGTTGTAGGTGTGTCCCTGTGGTCATGGGCTTTAATACCCTTGTCCTACCTGCTTGGGAGCGAGTGTTCTGCTAGCAGCCTACAGATGAAGATGTAGAGCTCTCATCTCCTCCTGAACCATGCCTGACTAGATGCCACCATGTTCCTACCTTGATGATAATGGATTGAACCTCTGAACCTGTAAGCCAGCCCCAAATAAATGTTGTCCTTATAAGAGTTGCCTTGGTCACGGTGTCTGTTCACAGAAGTAAAACCCTAACTAAGATAGTGGATGGATGGATGGATGGAGAGAGAGAGAGAGAGAGAGAGAGAGAGAGAGAGAGAGAGAGAGAGAGAGAGATACAGATATGTGTTACTTTTCTATTGCTGTGAAGAGGCACCATGACCAAGGCAACTTTAGAGAAGGAGTTTCTTGGAGCTTACAGTTCCAGAGTGAGTCCATGACAGTCGCGGTGGGGAGCATGGCAGAAAACAGGCAGGTAAGGTGCTGGAGCAATAGCTGAGAGCTTACATGCAGAGGAAGAGAGCACACACACATGCACAGACATGTGGCCACTTCTTCCAGATTGAAACATTCCTGCTAGAGAGAACAGGTCGGCAAGCAAGACTCACAAGAGTCACAAGAAACTTAGAAGACTCAAGAGGTTCAAGAAATTTACAAGGCCCTCCACTAGCTTTGTCCTGAAGGTCATATGAGCAGTAAACATCTGCTGAAGGAAAGGAGATGCTTCAGGGGATCTACTTGCAAGTTGTGCAGAGAATCCAAGAGATGTAACTTTGTGAGTTGTTGTCCACTCAGGGGTCGGCTTTCTGCTGAGCCTTCTTTGTTCCTGTAAGTAAGCCCTCACCCATGTTCCACTAAGGAATCCCAGATGACTTGGTTCACAAAGCTACTCTGGGATGCAATTGTTTCTCTGTTCTGTTTTTGCCTTTCTTTCTGAGCAGGATAGAAAGACTCCTTGGGAAAAGCCATGCAACAAATGAGTATTCCAATTCAGGTCTCCAGAGCCCTAAATGATGAATTCTGTCTGGGTTTTAGAGACATATTGAGTGAGTGAAACACACTGAGTTGTGCTTTCTTCACGGTAATCAAATTAGAAATGTCCCGACTCATGTCTTCATTGTATATCTTTCATAAGAAATAATGATACCTAAAATAGGTGAGTGTCTAGTAGATCTCTGTAGGGTATCCTGATATGTGAAGCGTTTCAAGTGCCCAGGAAAAGCATTTAGCAAATATGGAAGTGGTATAGTCCTGGGGGTCAGGCAGTCCTAGATCAGAACCCACAGTTCATTCAATGGAAAATGGGTTGACTTTATGCTCACAGATAGAACAATATATGCAAATTTACATGCGAACTACTATGAAATTCACCAGCATATGTAAGTTAGAAAATAAATGTTCCTTCTACCTCCTTTTAGAAATCGCTATCAAGAGAAGGTCACCTGCAGAAATTGCATGCTTCTGTCAGTCTTATGATGAGAATTGTCAAACTTGTTTTCTCTTTACACTTTGGTTACCAGGAAGCTCTTTCCTAGGTATAAGGGGAAAAAAAGCATATTTTTCTGTTGAATTGATAATTTATATATATAATCTATGTAATATTTTTGTAACCCAGGCTGACATTTCACTCATTATGTAGCACAGGCTGGCCTTGACATTTCAATTTTCCTGCCTTTACCTCCGAAGTGCCTATATCACACACCTGGCTTTATTTTTCAGTACAAACTTATGACATTTGTTTATTTATTTTGTTCTGGGTGAGTGTGTGTATATCACGGTGCCTGTGGAGGTCAGAGGGCAACCTTTGAAAGTTGTCTTCAGTTCCTACTTCCAGGTCCTGTTTGAGTTCCTGCTCTGGCTTCTCTTAGGTCTGGACTGTAAAGTGTGAGGTGAAATAAAACCGCCTTTCTCCATTTGCGTTTGGTCACAGTCTTTATCACTGTCCTAGAAAAGCAAACTAAGCAACAAAAAAAGCAGCTATTAATATGATCACAATTAAATGACATCGTAAAAGCCAGGCTTAATTGTGCATGGTTTTAATTCCAGCACTTGGATAGAAACACCCTCCATTCCTCCATGAGAATCTTAGGGATCAAACCTGAGTGACAGGCTTGGCAGCAAGCACTTACCTTCAGAACCTTCTTGTTGGTCCTCCATTTTAGTTTGTATGACTTTTGTGGGAAATGTTTTACATTTTTAAAACATAGATAACCACAAAAGGATTATTGCAATTGTGCCATTTATTTGTCTATTTTTGAGACAGGGTACCTCTCTCTAGACCCAGTTGTCCTGGAACTTGCTGTATAGAGCAGGCCGGCCCTGCCTCTGCCTCCTAAGTGTTGGGATTAACTGCACACACCACCATGCCCAGTTTATACTGTGACTTCTAATTGAAATAGTATTAACTTAGGAAAGTCAGGAGAGATACTGAAGAGATACTAACTTTTTTTTTTTTGATACTTTATTTGCATTTCCGATGTTTCCCCTTTTCTGGGTCTCCTCTTTGGAAGCCCCCTATCCCCTCCCCATCCCTGCCTCTATGAGGGAATTCCACCTCCCATCCACCCGCCCACCCATCCCCCTTTACTGGGGCCTCTAACACCCTCAGGTCCAAGGGCCTCTCCTCTCTCCCTGATGGCCATCGAGGTTGTCCTCTGCCTCATATGTGGTCCGAACCATGGGTCCATAGATGTGTATTCTTTGGTTGGTGGTCCAAACATCAGGACGACTGGGGGGGGGGTGTCAGGCCCATTGACGCTGTTGCTTCCTCCATGGGGCTGCGAACTCCCTCAACTCCTTCAGACCTTTCTTCAATTCCTCCATCTGGGACCTCACTCTCAGTCCAGCGGTTACTGTTAAGTGAAACTTGGGCATTCTGACCTTTTGGGCTAATATCCGCTTATCAGTGAATACATACCATATTCGTTGTTTTGAAGAGATACTGACTTCTAATTGAAATAGTATTAACTTAGGAAAGTCGGGAGAGGCCATGAAGGCGTGCTGCTGCTTACTGGCTTGCTCTCTATGGCTTGCCTATACTGCTTCTCTTGTATACAAACCAAGACCATCTATGCAGGGGTGGTACTGCCCATAATGGACTGGGCACTCCTATACCAATCATTAAACAAGAAAATTCCCTTACAGACTTGCCTACAGCCAATCTGAAGGATTCATTTTTCTCAATTGTGACTCTCTCTCATCCTAGACGATCCTAGCTCTTGTCACATTGACAAGAAAAAGAAGCAGAAGCAGAAGAAGATGAAGACGAAGACAAAGAAGCAGGAGGAAGAGAGGGAGGAAGAGGAGGAGGAGGAGGAGGAGGAGGAGGAGGAGGAGGAGGAGGAGGAGGAGGAGGAAGAGGAGGAAGGGGAGGAGGAAAGACAGAAAGAAAGAAAGAAAGAAAGAAAGAAAGAAAGAAAGAAAGAAAGAAAGAAAGAAAGAAAAGAAAACCAACCACAACAAAACAGCACATTTGTTTCCATTAAAATCTGTCCATTACTTTTTGATAAATCTTTTCAAATTAAAGCGAAAACATATACTTCAGAGTCATACCGTGATGTCTGTATTACTCTTATATGGCTCACTGAAAAGCAATATTGTGTGTTTACATTACTTAAAGATTCCTCTAACAAAGCAGGCTGAAACATCCAGACTAGGGTTGTGTCATCTTCCTTCGGGCTGTCGGCGTCATCGCCACAGTCAACAGTTGCTTTTCTTTGTTAAACTCCGTAGAAACGGCCTATTAAACATTCTGCATTTGCGTTCCGAGTCTAAAGACGTTCATAGTGGGTGCATGGTGCGTGAAATGACTCTTACTTAGAAGAGTTTTGGTTAGATTTTTGAAATAATGAGGTGTCTCATGCTTGGCTGAAAGCCTTTTCAGTCTTTCAATTTTTCCTTAGAAAGAGCCGTTTTTAAATAGATGTGTTTTCTAACCACAGGCCCAATTTTCTCCAGCTTGAATTGTGCCAAAACGTTTAAAAATGAGCCTCACGATTATTTTGTGAGGCCAGACGTTATTTATGCTGTCTCCTCCTCCCTCCCCACCTTCTTCATTAAAGGCACACGCTTACCTTTGCTCACAGGGTAAGGCAACTTACTGTTTATGGATTGAAGGACATGACACCTTTGCTGTTCCCATGGATCCAGCCTGGGCTACTGCACTGTTTCTTCCAGCCTGTGCTCCTTGAATTGGAAATGACACTGATGCGTCCAAGTGGGACTGTTGGGATCTTCCATTCTGGGACTTCTGTGTGATTATACTTAGCCACACAAAAAGAAACAGGATGAAAATCTGTTCTGTGTCACTCAAAGCTCTTCTGGAAATTCCAGTGAAATCTCTGGCTGCTCCCACTGACTGCAGAAGACATGAGGCACAGGGTGTTTTCTCTTTATGTGTCTGTCGGAAAGATAGTCCATGAGTCTTCAATATTATATGCAGGGCATGCACGTTATAGGTGGTCAGCATGCACGAAGCCCTGGGTTCAATCCCCAGCATATCATAAATTGGGTGTGGTAGCACATGCCTATACTCTCAGCATTAGGGAGGTGCAGTCAGAAGTTTGAGGTTACCCTCAGCTATATCATCATATAGTGAGTTGGAGGTGAGCCTGGGTGACAGGAAGCCCTGTGTCCAAAAACTATAAATAAAATTAAAAATAATAAATTATAAAAAATAAATAAAAATAAAAGTTATTCTAAGGTTAGTAACAACAGCTGGGAACTGGAAAGGTTAGATCAAGAACCCCTAATGTTACAATCTTAAGATGAAAAATCAATTTCGCAATTTTTTTAAAGTTTTTTTTTGTTTTGTTTTTTTTCTTCTATATATGTGAGTACACTGTCCCTGTCTTCAGACACACCAGAAAAGGGCATTGGATCCCATTACAGATGGTTGTGAGATACCATGTGGTTGCTGGGAATTGAACTTAGGACCTCTGGAAGAGCAGTCAGTGCTCTTAACTACTGAGCCATCTCTCCAGCCCCAATTTCCAAGTTTTGATGGTCATTAAGAAGAGGAAAATTGATTCCATGTTCAGAGAGGGGCGTACATGCAGCTTGATGCACATGGGGGTCCTAGGTTGCTCACAGGTGGTGAGGTGTATTGTTTAGAGAGGAGCTTGTCCATAAATCAAGCAGGTATGGATTTGTCTTAGTTACTCTTCTACTGCTCTAAAGAGACCGTTACTGATGCAACTTATAAAAGAAAGCATTTTCTCGAGGACTTGCTTAAAGTTTTAGTGGATGAGTCTGTGACCCTCATGGTGAAAGTGTGGTGAGAGGTAAGCAGGCATGGCACTGAAGCAGTGGTTGAGAGACCAACCACAAGGCAGAGAGAGAGAGAGAGAGTGAGAGAGCTAACTGGGAATTGTGTAAAGTTTTGGAACCTCAAAGCCCAGGTCTTCCAGTGACCCACCTCCACCACCAAGGCCACACCTCCTAATCCTTCTCAAACAGTCCCACCAACTGGGGACCAAGAAGTCAAATCTATGAGCTTACCACAGCCATTCCCTTCCAAATCACCACAAGGTTTCAGGTTGCTAAGTGCATTTTTAGGCATTTTGGCTTGTCTGGTGTTCGTGGGTTTATCACCCAAGAAGAGGAGTAATAACACAATGCAAGTGGAGTCCCAGGTTGCCAGGCTCCTCCTGTACTTTTCTGCCTCAAGAGCACCTAGAAATTGGACAGAGAATGGTCAAGAAAAAGACACATGTGAAATGTGTGACATTTGAGAAATTGCTCCATTGGTGAATATTTTTTTCTTTTTCTTTCTTTTCTTCGAGCAAGTAGTGGTTGAGACAGGGATTCTCTGTGTAGCTCTGGCTGTCCTGGAACTCAGTCTGTAGACCAGGCTGGCCTTGAACCCAGAGATCCATCTGTTCCTGCCTCCCAAGTACTGGGATTAAAGGCGTATGCCACTATCGTCCAGCAATGGATATTTTCTGGTAACAATAAATTCTATTTTCTTGCAATTTTGTATTGCTTGGTCCTTTGAGGCTAACTGGGGTTGATCTTGAGCTTGATGACCAAGGATGTCCTTGATCTCCTGATCTTTTTTTTTTTTTTTTAATCTCCTTAGTGCTAGCATTACAGGTGTATGCCACCTTGCCTAGTAATTTTGCTTCTTTATAAAGTATCTTGTCGCCGTGGGCTTGCAGGTGAAGCAGATGCCTCTCTGTAGCTGTAATACTATCCAATAGCAAGTGGGAACCTGTGTGCTGTGGTGTGTGATCGTGTAAAAGACAAATCGGATCCCATAGACTTCCTGGCAGAAGACAGAATTCTAGAAATAACGTAAACTGGTTTAGGAAGGATAAAAGAAGTATGCATAAGGGGTATGAGAGAAGAATGGTGTATAAAATATGTCTGGCTCTATCTAGCTCTACATCACTGCTGCTGTTGCCACAGGGGAATAGAACATCTGGACTCAGTTTCCAGATGTATCCAACAGCTTAATGCAAGCCTTTCCACTTGGGATGTATTCTTTCACAAAATGAAGGGTTGACCCACATAATTCATAGATGCCTTGTGATTTGCAAATTCTGTGAGTCTGTAATTTGGATGCTACGGAGCGCTTAGGGGTGTTTGAAAACTCTAACAGCCCTGATGTGTGCTCTGTAAAATGTTTTTTAGTTATCAGGGCAGACTTCCCGCAGCCTCATGTGTTCTGTACTTACTCTGTCTTCAAGTTTAGTTGAACTGGTCAGTTTCAGTTGTCTGAGAGAACACCATAATACAAATTAGGAAAACACTGCTCCCTTGGCTTGGACAAATGATGTGTGCTTTTGCTTTTAGCTGTTCGTTTTTTTCAGTCAAGCTTCTTCCACCAGAGGGACAGAGCTGAGTGTCTGCTTGTGATTCTTGGCCGGATAAGTGAGACCTTCCGGTTCAATGGTTGCAGTTGATGTTCTCCCAAACAGTAGAAGTATAGTGCAGAACAAGATTGGATTTCTTTTCAAACATCTGTGACTTGGGGTGAGCCTCAGGAAGTTAGAAAAAAAGGGATTTCCATGTTTTCAAAGTAGAGAACGGTCTGCTTCCCAATACTATGGAGCAGAGGAGTGAAGCCAGCGATAGATTCACATTTAAACGTTGTTTCTGAGGGAAATGGGTGCTGGGTACAAAGGCCATTTCTGTATTATCGAAAGAACTTCTTGTGTCTCTATAATTATTCCAAGATAAAAGGTGGGTTTGTTTTGGTTTGATTTCATGTAGTTTTAGTTCCTTCAGTAGGGGATGTGGACTTTTGACTTTGGAAAGAGTTCCTGCTGTGGTCTAGAATCTACAGAGAGTAGGCAAGCAAGGCCTGTAGTCAGACTATTGCCATTTTCAGAATAGACCATGTGTGCAGAGGTTTCCTTCTTCCCAATCAGCAGCAGTGGCCATAAAAAGTGAGAGACCGTTCCATTAAAAGTATGTTCCCTGTTGGGCATAGTAGCTCACCTTTAATTCCAGCACTCGGGAGACAGAAAGAGGTGAACTTCTGACTGGTCCAGGACAGCCTGGTCTACATAGTGAGTTCCAGGACAGCCAGGGCTACATAGAGAGACCCTATCAAAAAAAAGCTAAAAAGAAGGAAGAGAAGGAAGAAAAGGAGAAGGAAGAGGAGGGAGGAGGAAGAAGAGGAGGAGGAGGAGGGGAAGAAGAAGAAGAAGAAGAAGAAGAAGAAGAAGAAGAAGAAGAAGAAGAAGAAGAAGAAGAAGAAGAAGAAGAAGAAGCTGAAAAGTTGGCTGGGCCTTAAGAAGACCTGGGTTTGGTTCTCAGTACCCACGTGGTAGCTCGCACCTATCCATAACTCCAGTTTCAGGGACCCAGTGTTCGCTTATGACTTCAGGGACCCTTGTTCTCTTATGACTTCCACGAGCACCAGGAACCCATATTCGTGCACATAAAATAAAATAAACAAATGTTAAAGATGAGTTTAAGTATGTTCCTAGTGACGGGGCGTGGTTTCGAACTGTTAGTAAGAACCAGAGTTTGATCTCCAGCACTATGAAAAAAGAGATTGGGGTTGGGGAGCAAGGAGAAGAAGGAAGAAGAGAGGGAAGGAGGGATGGAGGGACAGAGGGAGGAAGAAGGAAAGACAGGAGGGAGGGACGGAGGGAGGATGTTTGTTTTAGTGAGTGCAGAGCACAGTAGTGCATGCCTGTCATCCCACTATGTGGGAGGCTGAGTTGGAAACACCTTGATTTCAAGGCTAGCCTGTGCTACAGGGTGAATTCAAGGCAAGGCTGCCCTACATAAGGGGACTCTTTGTTGCTCACTGTCTTTTATAAAGGGTGTGCTCCTTTCCCAGCTCAATACTTGACCAATCAGACACAGTGGTCAGGATTAACTATACTTGATTAAAAATATTTTCTCAATAATAGAATTAACACATATACACTATAACAACTTGGCAAATCTTGAAAGTCATAAATAAACTTCCTCACAACTTACCACTGAGTAATGGCTACTTCTGACATTTTACTAAATCTGCTCAGTTGCTTCCCGTGAATAAATGGCTCTCTGTATAACTGGGATCATACTTGAATTTTATTTGGTGACTTTACCCTTATATTTAGCATATTGTGTGTTCTTCCAAAATCAAAAAACAAGGTTTATATGGCTCCGTGCAAGTTAATGATGTGGCCACATCACAGTCTAGTTAGTCATTCCGTTACTGCGCTTATAATTTTTCACTGATGTAAATGAATACTGGTCACAACTGCCTGTCACTCCAGGGGCCTCCAAGGATACCCATACACATGAGGCATGTACTTACATAGACATAAATAAATATTTTTAAAGTACTTCAAACAGTGTACTAAGTGGGGTAGAGTGGGGTGGAGTGTATGAAATCATGTTTGCATATATATAAGCTTGTGTGTGCATGCATGTGTGGGCCTGTGTGTGCAGGCATGAATATTTACATGTGTGAGCACATGTGAGTGTGCATGTTTGCGTGTGTGTGTGCCTATGGTGGCCTGAATCAGATGCTGAGTATCTTATTGGTTGTTCCATTTTTATTTATTGAGGCAGGGTCCCTTGTGAAACCCAAATTTGCCAGTTCCTGCTACTTTAGCTAGCCAGCTTGCTCCTTGGGTCCCCTGCTCCTTGAGCACTGGATTATAGGGGACTGTCACACCTGCCTGGGTCTTACACAGTTCTGGTCCCCACACCACCTAGCAAACGCTTCATCTCTTTGCTATCTTTCCATTTCCTAGAACACGTGGCCAAGTTGTTCCTCAAAAAGGCTATAGCACACAAACTTGAGAGCCCAGCTATCAATGGTCTCTCTGTTTTGCCTCCTCAAAGTCTGTTTCACTTGTCCAGCCCTTCTGCCATTTATATACTGAACATCTCCCAAGCATCCATGTTTGAAGCTTGGTCCTGGCTCAGAGATCTTGGGACACTAGTGGGTATTGATGGGAAGTCTTTAGGTCTTTAGGAGGTATGGTCTTGTAAAGAATTGTGGGATTGCGATCTCATCTTCTTTCTCTTTGTTTGCTTCCTATACACGAAGTTTTACCCCAACATGTGCTTCTGCTACCATATGCTGCCTCACTCCTAGCCAGAGAGCCACTAGGACAGCTGATCATAACCTAGAGCCTCAGAAACTGTGAGCAAAGACCAACCTTTCCTCTTTATAAGTTGATCATTTCAAGTCTTTGTTACAATAACAGAAAGTCAGCTAACACAATGCCACAGCAGTTTCTTTTAGAAAGTAAGACTTATAGCAAATGTTGGCTAGAGGGGGCTTGGCAGAAATTGCTTATTGTAAGTTCCTTGCTCTTAGTAAGGCTCAGAAGACACCATCCCTTCAGAACTGCCTCATATTTGTATATTTTTACATTATCCAAAATTTTATTAGACTATGCTATTACTAGACACACACAAAAAAAATCAAATATCTAAGATTAGGGGGAAAAGCTGTGGACAGGAGGGGACAGTGGTTTCAATATCTTGGCATCTTCATGGGGAAACCCTACTGTGGCTTCTCACTCGATACTATGCCTTGTGTATTTCAACATATTTATTTCTGTGTCTGTATGAAGTAATCTTAGACGTCGCTTCCATAACTGGTAGTCCAGGTCTTTCTTATTTTTGTTCAATGAAATGTTTCTTTTGGGTCTGTGGGCTGGCTTACTGGATGAGGACACTGGCCGCCAAGTTTGATGGCCTAAGTTTGATCTCTAGAGCTCATGTGGTGGAAAGGGAAAACAGACTCCCAGAAGTTGTCCTCTGACCTCCATATGTGCAGTGTGGCATATGCATAACCACACACACATACACACAGATAAAAAGGAATGTAATAGCCGGGCAGTGGTGGTGCACGCCTTTAATCCCAGCACTTGAGGGACAGAGGGAGGGGGATTTCTGAGTTCGAGGCCAGCCTGGTCTACAGAGTGAGTTCCAGGACAGCCAGGGCTATACAGAGAAACCCTGTCTCGGAAAAAAAAAAAAAAAGAAATGTAATAATAAATATTTTATTTGCCTTTTTTCTTATTTGTATTCCTTCATACTAGTCTGTTTTAATTTAATTGTTCCACATTTATTGATGTATAACTGATGAAAAAATTGCATGTAATTAAGATACACCAAGTTATGGTTTGATATATATATATATACTGTGAAATAATGAACTCATCTGGTTAATTTATCTTCCATGTGTATGTGTTAATAAAGTTTGCGGAGAATAGATCTAGAATGTTCTCTCTCTCTCTCTCTCTCTCTCTCTCTCTCTCTCTCTCACTCACGCACACACACACACACACACACCAAGAAAGGGTTTCTCCTGAACTCAGAGTACCTGGCTTCAGCTAGTCTAGATAGCCAGCTTGCTCTGTGGATCTCTATCTCCTCATCTTGACTGCTGAGGTTACAAATGGGCTGCCAATCCCATGGGTTGGCATTTACGTGGGTGCTGAGGATCTGAACTCTGGTCCATGTGCTTGCAAAGCAAGCACTTTATCCATTGAGCCATCTTTCCAGCCCTAGGCATCCAGAAATTCCCACAGAAGAAATGAAGGAAGTTCAGAATAACAGGCTTCTGCTGCAAACCTACACCGTTCCTTCTGCTTTTCTAACCTGTTGTCCACATTTTCTCAAGGTTATTCTTATTATTCTTCTTATCCTCAGATCTAGGACATAGAACAAGCACACCGATTCTTCTAATTTCAGCTGAAGCAGACAGTAGTGACATCTCCACTGTCCAGAGAAGATATATTCTATAGAAACACTTGTGTCCCCATTTCAGCTCTCAGAATTTTGAAACTATGAACTCCAAAGAATAGAAATCCCCTCAGGAACCCTGTAGTGGAGGAAGGAAAGGGCTGAAGCCAGGTGCCAGGCAGGCGGGGTAGGGTGGGTGAAGGGAGCTTGCCTCCAAGAAGAGACCACACCGTGGTGAACATTTTTCAGGAGCTAAGAGGATGATGGGTCCCCGATGGGTGAGACCACATCTTGACTCGGACCGCTTGGGATCTGTAGATGCCTCTTCACCTCATTTCAAACTTAAACCTCATGTCAGTGCCCCAAACATGGTGGTGGGGGAGGGGAGCCTGGGGGTGGTGCTGCTGGCAGCGGTGGCAGCAGAGGCAGCGGTGGGCTGCGGAGATGGCCTGTCGCTGGGTCTCTGCATTTGCTCCTCTCCCCTGTGTGGCCACATTGAGTACATTCCTTTTCCTTGCTTTTCACTAATTCTTGTCTCTTTAATTGGCACGCTGGGAATGGGTGAGCAAGCTTTGCTTGTGAGAGCTACTAGGGCCCTCCCTTTGGCCTAATGCAACAGTGACCTCAGTACAGACAAGACATGGACGAGCGCTACCACAGTCAGAAAAAAGATGTGCTGAGCATGTCTTTCTAGACTAGATGTGAGGCACTATGGATTGTGAGAACAAAGTGAATAGGAACTCCAGGGCAGCTTCCCAGAAGGAGCAGACAGGACTTGCAGTGGAATATACTGTTACTAAAGCCAGAGAGGGCAGGCTGAGACCAGATCGCAGAGGCTCTGTGTGCCCCGTGGTGCAGGACAGCAGGAGTCAGAAAACAACTATACAAAAGTGCAGGTTCTTAGCCCAGGCGTGACTTCATTGAAAGTGAATTGTAGAAAAATAATTTTCACAGTGGTGTGTCGTGTGGACCAGGGCAGGGAAAGTCTGAGAGTTTTCCAGATGTCCAAGAGATGCAAAGATGGGTCGGTCGGCAAAGCCTATGTCTTCTTTTCCCCTTATCACACAATGATTTCTTTCTTTAAATATACACTTTTGCAAACAACTTCAATAGGAGGAATAATTTGATGTCATCAAAATGTACAAAATGGAAAAGTAATGGAAGATTTGGATTTTAAATTTCTGTGTTTTAATTGGCATAGAGTAGATTTACCAGGCAATCATCAATGTGGAAAAAATTAAAGCTAAGTCTAATTTCATGGAAAATAAATTTTCCTTGAAATTTGCATTTCAACACATGTGAGCTCAAAGAATGAGTTCTCTATTCTTTGCCAAAGTCATTCCTTACAAATAATAATACCTAAAGCCATTTACAAAATAACACATCATATAACCAAGTGTAGTGGTGCGTGGCATTGATCTCAGCACTGGGCAGGCAGAGGCAGGCAGCTCTCTGTGAGCTCCAGCCTAGCCAGGGCTGTAGACTGAGAGCCTGTCTTAAATTATAACGGTAATAATAATAAGAAATGCAAAAAGGCAAGTTAAGGGTTTGGTTTTTAAAAATGAAAGAAAGAACAATCTGCAGTGAGTTTTATTTTTAGAATTACTGCCTTTTAATCCAAACAGAGATGAGGCAGTTACTCACTAGATGACAAGGGCTCTTTGTTCCCTCCTCCAATTCTCCTCTGAGTTAACACATCTCTGACTCATTGTCACTTAAACAGGAACCTGCTTGCAGGGGTTTGTGCAGCTGCCCCAGGCTCAGTCTCTGTGGAAAAGATACATAGCCCTATGTGCTGCAAGGGCAAAAATGTAAATTCTAGTTCATTGACTTCTGGGTTTAATACAAATAAGTCAGATTTTATTAAGATTGTTAAGAGGACCAGAATTGTCTTGGTGGGGGGTGTGTGTGCAATTTAAAGAAGTGCCTTGATCTGTTCATTAGTTGAAAGATTACAAATTTCAGAAACATGTATTGGTTTGTGATGGAGTGCATGCAGTTCTCAGAGAAGATGGAGGAAGGCAGGATCGTGAATGAACACCACAGCGTGGGATGCAGGACGAACCATTCATGATGCAAAGCCTTCTGTCCATCCACAGAAGGGACTTTGTCAGTGAAAGCTAAACGGAGAAGCGAATGTGAGCTAGAGAGATCTGACCGAGTGAGAGGAGAGAGCGAGAGGAGAGGGGGGGATTGAAAGACACAGAGCGGGAACAGAGTGCCATAAGAGCCAAGACACATAGTCTGGAAAGTTCAGGGCCCACCATCTGTCAGTTAGATGGCTGGAATGTGTAGGATAGTCTGCTGTGCTGCGCAGTGGCTGGAAAGCTATAGCATATCACACACAATGCTCTTAGATTGTGTGGTTAACTTGGGAGAGTGAGGAAGGGCTGAGGGGTCCCGCCCCCAAGGGTGTTTAGGACCTTAAGCAGGATGCTCGGCTCTGTGAGCCTGACTCTCTTTCTCTGTATGCTCGGGAAATTTAAATCCCTGATGAATCTTTTGAAGACCATCATTGAGCTAATAATGGCAGGTCCTTGCTTTTATATGCTTTATAAATGTATTTTACATTTGAACAGATTGAAGGAAGGATTCGAAAACAAGAACTCTGTTTAATCTTAGACCTCATCAGATTCTCTTTGTGCAGAAGACAGTGGTTGACACAAAAACTGATAAATGATCAAGTGGAGAGAAAAAGTGACTTTAGAGTGCTGTTGTGTGACAAAATGTTTCCTGGGAAATGCTACACACAGGTCTACTCACCCCAGACAGGGAGCCCAAGACACCAATAAAATCCGACTTGGTGAACCAATGCGTTTTATTGGGGCTACTTACAGAAATATGGGTGAGAGGTTGCTTGCAGAAACAGAAATGACTCAAAGACAGCCGCATCACCAACGTTCACCCTAGCATGGGTGATAACTCACAAAAACTTGGAACTTGGAGCACAGTGCACAACCCACAAGCAGTTCAGCATGTTGGAGAATGTCCTTTGTAGGTACCTCAGTTAGTATAACCCTCTTTCAGGCTGGCCTGTTCTTCTCCAGGCAGCTGGTCTAATCCTACAGATTTCTTTGCAGCTTGGGGAGTCTGAGATGACAACAGCTTTTATTGCTTTTTATGGGAGTGAGAGGGCAAGTGAATCTGGTCAGTTTTAGGGACTTCCTGGAGCTATGTTGGGTCTTTACCTTCTGTCATAAGGTGCTTCCCTGGGAGATGGAGTGTTTCAATCTAGTAGGAAACCACTACCCAAGTGTTCAGCCTCAAATTGGAAGCCTGTATCATACCCTCTTCCCCTCTTAGGGGAGTCTTAAGGATTGTCATGAAAGAGGGACCAGAATAAGAGTCAGAGGTTGGGGAGCACTGGATTGAAAGTGTCTTCTGGACAGGATAGGTCTGCTGCCCCAAGAACTCTCAGAAGCTATGGCTGCCTGCAGGAAATCTACAGAAGATCAAGCCACCCAAGGTCCTAGCTAGTAGGGGAACAGGCTCAATGAAGTACCACCCCTAACTTAGGAGCTCTTGACAGTCGATTATTCCTGGTGGGAGGGAGTCCATTTTCTTTAAAAGTATGGCACCTAGTAGGTTCATCAGGCTCCAGGATGAACAGCGTGTATAGAAGGACATGAAGTTGTGGTGGGTGGGAAGATAGATCTTGGAAGAGGTAAGGGTAGGAGTAGAAGTGAATTTGATCAAAAATCCATTGTATTCAGTATTAAGTACTGAAAGAATTAATAAAATAGTATATTTTAAAATAATTTTTAAAAGAATTCTGCTTTAAAGAGGATTGTTTCTCAATTCTTTCCTGTTCTGGGGTATTTTAGATACTTGTTTTCTGAAATTTGGCTTAAATAACTGATTCCTCCCCTTTAAAGAAAAGAGAAAGCAGTTTCTATTTAATCCGTTATTATTGTGCTAACACTGTGGATCACAGTCATGGCTAGGCTTCCCAATGAGCACTTAGAAATGGTAGACACCACCACCCATTAAAGCACTCTGGACGCATGAGAACACAGATCACTGGTCCCTAAGGGAGTGAATTCCCCCAAGGCTTCTTTAGCTATTGTCATTGGATGGACTGTCTGCCACTCCTCACATGACGTGATGGACTGAAATCTTCAAAGGTAGACCAGTTCTCTATGTTAGTTCAGCGTGATGTAATGCATAAGAACCATGCAAAGTCTTCAAACTTGTGCCCTACTTTGACTCCTGCTTGGTTACCTCACCAATTGAGATAAGATCCTGTTCCTAGAGCAGCCAAACAAACCCAAATATGTGTGTGTGTGTGTGTGTGTGTGTGTGTGTGTGTGTGTGTGTGTGTGTTTATCTGAATTTCACTGTACCTACACAGCAGTTAGTTTACATTACTGCCTGAGAACATATTAAATACCTATAAATGAATGGATGGATGGATGGATTCCTGGAGACTTTGAGTCTTCACTTATTCACAGACTCACTTGTCATGAAACCCTTAATGGCTTCAGGTGCTGTGGTAATATTGATAAATGTCCCTTCTCCGAGGAGAAGGGGAGGGGTTAATGGGGGAGGAATGTGTGGGAAGGGGTAGTGGGGGAGATATTTGTGGGGAGGGATTTGTAAGGGTGGGACTGGGAGGAGAGGAGGGGAGGGGCAGTGGGGATTGAGTGGGGAACAGAGAGAAGTGGGGCCAGGCTATAAAACTTGGTGGACTTCCTCTGCTAAGGCTCCATCTCCTAAAGGTTCCACCATCTACCAAACAGCATCACCAGCTGGGGCCAAGTATTCAAACAATGAACTTCTAGGAACATTTTGTATCAAAGCACCATAGATTTCCAGGTCCATCTAGAGAACATGGCTAAGGAAGTCTGAACGCAAGGCCTTTTTCTGTTAAATACATTCTGGGGCAAAATGGAACATTCGAAATCATCTTGTTTTTAAAGTCTGGCTGTCTTATTCTTTGTTTTCAAACACGTGTGTGTACCTGTGTGGTTTGGTGTGTACAACGTGTATGCAGCCTTTGGAGGCCAGAAGAGACCCTCCATGGAACTAGACTTGCAGGTAGGTAGTTGTAAAGCTCCATGTAGGTGCTGGGAATCAAACCCAGGTCCTCTGCAAGAGCAGCCAGTGCTGGTAACTGCTCAAGCATCTTTCCAGTCCCCAGATCTTTTTTTTTTTTCTTTTAAATTTTAGACTTGTTCTAAAGGGCAAGTTTGGTCATTGTTGTTGTCTGGTATGGAGAATGGTGTTTCTGTCAACAAATGAAAGCAGCTGCTCTACGGGACTCCTTTCTATCCTCTCGTACCGCTCAGGCGCTGTCCGGAACAAAGTTTCCATTGGGAAACTATTTCTGTTATTCAATCATTGCTCCTTTCATTGCTTTCATTGCTGGAGGGAAGAGACACGTTGATGACAGCTATCAGAGCTCTTTCTGCTTTATTGGAAAATTACCTGAAAAATTACCATATCATTAAGTTCTTTAAAAGTTTCAAAACCCTCTCACGGAACTGCTCAGACAGACGTAAAAGAACTTCTTCTGCAGCTTCACTCTGTGTTCTGTAACTGAGTAAAGCAGGTGGGCTTGGGGAAGTTGCTCCAGCAGAATTCGGTGCTGAAGGGAGAGTGGAACCCCTCCCTTGCATCGTCCCCATCCCAAGAGAGACACCCAACAGAATCACTTGGAAATATCTTGGCTTCTGCTGGCAAAGTAGACTTGTTTCCCAGCCGGCTACTTCCTGGTGTGGGAGTTGCTGCCTGTCTGTAAGGAAGAGTTCACAGCCTGGGGATAAACATCGAAGATAAACTGGTGATGTCTCTCAGTGGCCTACTGGGTACATGGATGTTGGGGCATGGACAGTGTTGAGTTTTTAGTTCTTGAGAGTGCTGGGAGGAAGGACATGGAGGCCTTTGGACAAGGGCATCACCAAGGACAGAATGGCAATCCCCCGAAGAGCAGAAGGACCAGGTAGGACAGGAAACACTCAGGAAATGGGCTGGGGGGTGATTCCACAAGGCCTTGCAGAGTACATACTGGATTTAGTAGATGCTTGGGAAACATTTATTGTGGGTTGAGCATGAAATTAGTCCCTATAGGTTCCTGTGTCTGAACACTTGGTCCCTAACTAGCTGTGCTGTTTTAGAAAGTTGTGGAACATTTAAGAGGTGGGGGCTCACTGAAGCCCAGCCTTGAGGTTTGAGAGCTGCTTCCTGCCTGTAGACAGGCTGTGACAGATTGCCTCATCCTCCTTCCAACATGCTTTCTCTAGCAGGATAGATTGTGGCCTCTCCACCTATGAACATAACAAACTCCCCCCCGCCCCAAATTGCTGCTTAGTAAGCGTTTCGTCACAACAATGAAAAAAGTAAGTGGTATAACATTGCAGGTTCTTTGAGCCAAAGAAAGATACAATCAGTGTTGTGATTGTGATTTAGGAAAATTAATTAGAAATAAATGTAGGGATGGGGGTCAGAACAGGAAAGGCAAAAGGTATAACATGTGCCCATAATGCTGAAGAAAATACAAAGACAAATTATTTACTGCTAACTGATGTTCCCTCATCTTAGGTGTCTCTGGTATGTGTCATGTTAACAAAACTGACCCAGCAAAGTCTCAAAAAAAGTACCACATAAGTAAGAAAGGTGAGACTGTTTTTCTACTGTTTAAAATATTTGAAAGAACATAGGTAAAATATATCCTATAAGAAAGAAAGGGGAAGAAGGGTAAACTCTTAGTTATGAAATTCAGAGTTGGTTGACAGCAGTTGCTTTGGTATGGGCTGCTGTTGTTGTCAGTGCTGTTGCTCTTTTAAGCAAGTTTTCACTGTGCAGCCTACACTGTCCAGCTACAATCATTCTGCCTCAGCCTCTAGTATGCTGGGATGGCAGGCATGTTCACACCCAGGCCAGGATACATTTCTGAAGATGTCTGTGAGGGTGGATGCTAGCTCCTGCTCTCCTAGGATGGATCACTATTTCATGAAAAGGTCTGCGTGTCTATCAGCATTGCCAAGTTAGATCAAGAGCCCACGGGAATCACAGCTGTGCTGTGTGGCTCTCATTGAGACTCTGCACACTTCCTCCTTGTTCTCCAGAACACCTGCTCTTAGAACTCAGCCACTGGCCTGTGCAGAATTTACAATTCATGGAAAGGCCTGTGAGAAGAAAATGAGCCCTCTGCCCGCACACTTGGCTGGTCTTCCAGCCAACAGGTAGCCCTGATTTCCAAGCTCCCTGAGAGAGCCGTAGCTAACAGTGATGCTGGCAGGGCAAAAAGTAAAGGATGCTTCTGCTAAGCCACCAAGCTCTGTACAAAGACGTTTAGGAGCAAAATAGATGACTACTGTTGTGCCTAACATGCTGTGTGACCCCCACCACAGGCACACACGCGTGCACACACACGCACGCATGCTCACGCGTGCACACACATGCTGGAACACATTGCTTGTGCAACTCCATTGTTTCAGGGTGGCTTATATGGAGCAAGAAAACTAATCAGATGTTTTTATTCACCAGTACAAACAGGTCAGAGTGCTCCCTAAAACATGCTACTCAAAAGTCTTCTTAGGATAGGGTGAGCTAATTAGTGAATGCTCAACTGACCAACAGTGGCAGAAATATTTTTCAACTATGGTAGAATTCAGTATATAATAAGGTAGACCCAAGGCAGACTATAGGATTTTAGGGGGGAAATATACATATATATATACCACAACATGAGCCCTACACTGAGCCTTTGACATAATATGAAGTTTGTGTTCTTTCCACTCTGCCAAGTCCCTTTCCAACAGGATTCCCAGAACAGGAAGTACAAGATGAACAGGTAACGTGTACCTGCACACTTCTACTCCCATGCCTGTGGCAGACATCATGAGCCCACAGCAGCACTCTCCTAAACTCTGAGATGCCTGAGGAAGATGAGTTTGAAGCTGTTCATGTGAGCACCTGAGGGAAGTGACCCAGGAACAGTTTACAGTGGGAGTGTGTGTGAGAGGGGCAGGGTACTGAAAGAGTTCGCTCAAAGCATACACCGTGAAAGGGTTGGGACAATATGAGCAACAGGGATTATTCCAGCAAGACCGCTGTGCTCAGAATACCTGGCAGAAGAAGCCCAGAACTCACTTCTGACAGACTCTAAGGACTCACACTTCTTACTAGCATGAGGAACTCTTAAGATCCTATAAATAATTTCTTTCAGAGACTGTTTATTCATTCTTTTTAAGCGTGTGTGTGTGTGTGTGTGTGTGTGTGTGTGTGTGTGTGTACACGTGTGGAGACAGTGCCCTCAGAGGGTGGGAGAGGGCATTGTATAACCTGGACGCGGAGTTACAGGTGGTTGTGAGCCATCTGATGTCCGTGTTGGAAACTGATGCCTGTACATAATTTGGCCTCATAACTGGAAACCACTCATCTCTGAGGAGGCAGGGTTGAAATCTGTCGTCTTTGCCGGCTCTATCATTTGTGGTGCACTTGGCAAAGTAACAACAACAACAACAACAACAACAACAACAACAACAAATCCTGTCTCTAGAGTAGGATTTGGAAGCAGGTTACAAGCCTGTGGCACTGTAAATGTGAGGAGCACTCACTGGGAAGAGAATTCAAATGGACACAATCAGGATCAAGGGTAGAAAGTCTCTGACCTGGACTGAAGGGGACACAGATCTCTCTATAAGTAACTGTCACTGAACCCCTAGGAGACCAATTCCTTTCTTCTGAGCATGACTCTGGGGGGTTCTGAGCAGGTGAGGGCTGAAAAACCAAACAAGCAATTATGTCTTCGTTTCTTTGTCCTTGGAGTAGCTGGAAGCTGCAAGTCCTCCTGGTGAATCTCATGCTGGACATGAGGGTAAAGGCACCAGGATTCTGTCTCCGAGGCTCCCCTTATGTTTTGTTAATACTGTAGAGTTTGCGATTATGGATCCAGTGAGCTAGTGATCTAGAGGCTGCTGTGGATCACCAGGCTCAGTCCTGAGAGGCAATCTTCCACACAGCCAGCAGCACCACCCATGAGCCGTGTGTGCCTGTGTGTGTGTGTGTGTGTGTGTGTGTGCGCGCGCACATATGTCTGTGTGTGTTCCTGTGTATCACCTTGGCTGCCTCTTTTTATTTCTTTCTTGCTCTCAGTATCTGACTCTGTCTCTGTGTCCCTGAGTTTCTCTCCACCAGATTCCCAATCTCTCTCTCTCTCTCTCTCTCTCTCTCTCTCTCTCTCTCTCTCTCCCCTCTCTCTTTCCTTTACCCCCACCCTCCACAGGTTTCCTTATTCTTAAAGACACCAGGAGCTGTGAGAGTCCGTGCACACACTTTGTCACTCTTGGGAACTTGCTCCAGGCAATGAAATCTCACTGACTCTACTTTTCAACAAACAGTATACAGGTTTGCTCTTAAAAATAAGGGTTCTTTTCAGAAAACTAAGTGACAGGTAGCAAAACAAATATATAATATAATATAATATAATATAATATAATATAATATAATATAATATAATATAATATAATATAATATAATGGCTTGTTTGGATGATGAATACTTCTTTACTTCTTTTTAGTATTCGGACTACTCAGCTAGCATTCCTGGCCACATCAGATTTTCACAGATTATCAAAGATCATCAATCTTTTTGGACTCTGCATGTCTTAGAGCTATTGATGTCTGTTCCCCCTGATTGTCTCCAGAATAGATTCAGTACCCCAGGGCTTTCTACTAAGTTTCCCAAGATGCTTGTCTTTCAATATACAGTTGAAAGTAGACCATTTCTCAGAATCTTGCCATTTGGTACACAGGATTAAGGGGAGTCAATCACAACAAAGAAAAACAGGTCTTTGAGTTGGTCTAGTCAGGTGCCATGGTATGTGACTCCATGAAACAAACTGAATCCTAGTGGGCCTCAGTTTGCTAATCTGTGAAATGGGGATAAAAGACAGAGGCAGGCTGAGGCAGGAAGCCTTAGAAATGCAAATGCCCCCTAAGTACCAGCTTCCCTTTAGTTCCAACCTTCTAGTTTAGGACTTAATACTGAAACATGCCATCAAAAATTAGACTACTCAGGCTGCAACCAACCATCCTGACTCTTTGACGTGTAGGTCTGGCACTTCCTCATTTTCTTCTTAACAGAGAAAGAGCAACCAGCATTAATTAGGGAAAGTAAAACTTTGGGGAGAAACCACTTCATCATCCTGGTATCTTACTGTTTTCATATCTGTGGTGGTGTGGCTTTTACACAGAGCAGCTGCATTTTCTTCCCAGTCACATTCAGAGTGCTGTGTGTTTGGCCTCCTTGCCTGTAGGTCTGAGTGGATTTTATTCCAGGTGATGTTTCAGAGCCGCTGATAAGGAAGCAATAGAAGGCCGCGGGGGTGTCAAGCTCTCTTGATATTCTTTAAACCCTTCTCCAGCTCGGCAATCCTGCTAGCCAGCTCTGTTTCTTTAAATTGTTTGACGTCAGAAAGAGAATGCTATAGCAACCGTCTGTCAAAGTGGAATTAACTCCAAAGAAAGATGGGGGTGGGGAGAGGAGCAATGCCCCTGCAGAAGAAGCAAATTGGAGGGAGACATTTATTTTATGACATGTTCAGGATAAAACGCCAGAGAAATGTGAACAAAGTCGCTTGAGCGCGCTGGTGTTTAAGGAGCAGAGACTTGGCAGGGTGCTGGGGAAGGCCTTCCAGTCATCGGTGACAACAGAGAGAGTAACTTCCAAGAGCTGACAGTCAAAAGGCAGGCTCTGTGCGAGCATGGGTTTGTTCAGGAATGTTTTCAGCACCTTCGGGTGTGTGTGTGTGTTTGTGTGTGTGGGGGGTTATCACTAGCTTTAAGTTCCCAGTGAACCTCGGGCATCCAACGACGGCTGCTTAGCTGGATTGACTTCAGATTTCAGAGCCCAATAATTGCAGACTGCATCTGTGGCTCAACAGTGCAGCCCGCCAGCGCAGAGCAGAGCAGCCCAGGCCTGGCCCAGCCACGAAGAAGTCAGCCACATAGCTTAGACGGCGCGTCCAGGGGCACACAGATAAATCGAAACTGCCTAGGATGCTCTTTCCGCTTCCCAAAGCGGCAGAAGCATCACGCCTTGCCAGCGCCCACCCCCTGCACCCCGGCCCAGGCCACGCGCATCCCCGCCAGACCCCCCTCCCCAAGCCACACGCGCCCTTGGCTCTGCGTGCGCCAATCAGCCTCCACCCAGGCCAAGCGCGCTCTGGGTTCTCCGAGCCCCTGGAGCGCCCCCCGCCCCGACCGCGCTCGCTCCCGCCAGCTCCGACCCGAGCCACGCGCACTGCTGTCTCGGCGCGTTCCCAGCTCCTCTCCCCGGCCTCGCGCGCCCCCGCCCCCGCCCGGCGCCCCGGTCCCCGCCCCGTCCGGCGTGCAGGGCTCTGGGTGTGGTCGCCGTCTTGTGTGGCGGAGCCTGCTAGCGGTTCGCGACCCGCAGCCGGGCGCCCAGCAGCAGCGCGGTGGTGGCCGCCTGGCTCCAGGTAGGTGGCGGGCGGTGGGCGGTGGGCGGCGGGCGGCGGGCCCTGGGCTCCCCCGGGCGGCGGGCGCTGGGCTCCGTGTGGACGCGGGCTCCCCTGCGCTCGGAGGAACCCGGGACGGCCCGAGGGTGCGGCCGCCGGGGAGCCAAGAGAACGGTAGCTGCAGAGCATGGACTCCCCCCACACCCCCGCCCCAAGTTCTCCACGGGCTGCTGGAGCCTCGGGTTGTTGATTTTGGACGGATACTATGTCCCCAAGGCTTGGCTATTTTTAGGGGGGGGCTGATAAAGGATTTTGGATATTTGCAAGTTTAGAACAAGAGAAAGCGTTTTTGTTTTTTTTTTTCTCGTCTTCTCCCCGCATCTCTTTCTGCTCTTTCAAAGTTGAGAGACGGCTTCCAGTTGTGGGTGATTTTGTTTTCTGTACTCCTTTCACCCTCTCTCTTTCGTAAAAGGGTGGGAACGTAGCCTGCTGTGGACCCGCACCCTACCAGGGAGTTGCCTTAAGACAGAAATATAATTATTAGTCCCTTTCAATATCGCGAACTGAGATGGTGACCTTTTATATTTTTCAGCTCATCAGGATGTGATGGCTGACACATGCTCATATGAGAGATAGGGAGGGAGGGAGGTTTTTTACACGGGTCGGACCAAACTGTGTAATATTTGGTCTTTGCCGTCATTGCCGTCTGAAAGTTTACTGTATATTATAATCTTTTGATTAAGAGCATTTAAGGAGTCTTTGTTTTTGCATTTGGGTTTGCTGGTGAATTTAAAACCGAAATAGAAACTTTAAAAATATCATTTAATAAATATTGCCAGACCTCTTGTGTCTACACGTTATTAGACCATGACACTGATTCTGTCCACTGTGGTTCGCTTAACTGCATACCTTAAGCCCATGATCAATACACAGGAAGCAGTTTTGAGTTGCTGGTCTTTTATGAATAAACATATCAGCATGTGTTTTTACTCTTTAAGAATAGATCCTGGGACACTTTCAAAACTAAGAGTGGGAGCTAAGTATTGGGCATTTTTCTACCATCACCAAATACTGTTAGAGATTGAGTGAATTCTCTGATTTCTTTCAGGTGTGTTACTTAAGTGTGGGGGCTTGGTTATTCCTTTCTTTGCCATGCTGACTAGTTTAATCTGATGTGTTCAGGAATTGTGTGCCGAAGCTCTGTCCTGCCCCAGGGGCAGTGAGCTGTACTGTTCCGTCATCTCTTGGCCACTTCTCAAAGGACACATTATACATTCCACAGGCAAGGAGATGTTAAATGACTCACTGTGGTCTTGTAACTGTTAACCCAAGTTGGATTCAGGACTAGATCCCTCTGTCCATAGAATGAGTGCATGCTTTTTCCTCTAGAATACATTCAGTTAGTCCTAGGCTCCCGGAGTGACCCTCAGCCATCACTGATATACACATAAAATTTTCTAGACATGTCAGAAACCTGTGCTGGTTTCTCTGGCATGATTGGTACCATTTGCCCAGCAGGCATTCTGTCCCTAGCATCTCTGGGGCAGTGTCCCTTTTCCTGGGGCACAGTTATTCAGTTGGCATTCAGTAAGTAGTGATGACTTAACTGTTCCTCCAAACTAATACCTCTATTTTAACACGGGCTCCAGAGAAACAGCTATCATCACTTTGCAAGGGCAGAAGCTGGATAGCAAGTGACTCCAGGCGTTGTGGGGGCTCGCCTGGAATCCCTCCAGCAGATGAGGCAAGAGGCTCTAACCTGGGCTACAAGGAAGCCTCCCCTCCCCCCATATGTGTTAAGCCAGATGTTCTCACAGCTGCTTCCTGTGCCACCATCCCCTTTCCCTGAAGCTTCTATGTGTGTGTTTCTGTGGTTCCCTTACATCGTTGTGTAAGTATGGTGTTGTATCTACCCCAAAACACATTTTTCACAATGTGGTGCTCTACCTCAGTTACTGCCCTATGTCTGTCTGTCTTTGTTTGTTTGTTTGTTTGTTTTTGAAACGGGGTTTCTCTGTGTAGCTTTGGCTATCCTGGAACTCCTTCTGTAGACCAAGTTGGCCTGGGAATCACAGAGATCTGCCTGCCTCTGCTTGCTTCCAGAGTGCTGGGATGAAAGGCCTGTGTCACCACTGCCTGGCTTTTATTAAAGTCATTTTAAATTACTTGTGTTTCTGGGCACCTTAGTGCCAGTGCCTAAAGAGGCAGGCGCTTCAGAGCCCCCTGAAGGTAGAGTTATCCCAAGTCTTTGTGAGGCACTCGGATATTGGGGACTGCACTTGCTAGACCTCCATCTCTCCGAGCTTTCCAACCTTACCTTCATCTTCACTGAGAAAGGCTAATTGTGCTTGTCAACTGCACGGGAACCTTGGTAGAGAAACCTGAAGAATCGGTTTCATCAGGTCGGCCTCTGGGCATGTCTGTGGAACGTTTTCTTCATCTCTAGTTGATGTAGGAGGGCTCAGCCCATTGTGGGCACCATCCATAGGCCAGTGGGCCTGAGCTGTGTAAGAAAGGTGGCTGAAAGTGAGCCTGGGAGCAAGCCAGTGTTCCTCTGTGGCTTCCCCTTCAGTTCCAGCTTTAGCTCCTGCCCTGCCCTCCCTCCGTGAGGACTGTGATCTGGAAGTGTAGGCCAAATCAACCCTTTCCTCCCCAGGTTGCTTTGGGTCAATGTTTTAACATAGCAACAGACAAGCAAACTGGGATAGCACGTTAAAAAAACGATAACTCAAAAGCCTTTTTATTACGTTTTTATTGTGTTTGTGCCTATGCACAAGTATGCATTCACGTGTGAGCAGATGCAAGCCTGTGGCTGTCACAGAACAGCTTACAGGAGTCATTTCTCTCCTTTGGTCCTGGGGGTCGAACTTGTTGACAAGTGCTTTTCTCTGCTGAGTCATCCTGCTGGCCCTAGGAAAGCCAATAAAATTAATGCAAGACAGGTAGTTTGTCTGTAACCCAGTACCAGAGGTAACACCTTCTGACCTCTTTGGGCACCAGGCACCCGTGTTTGCCTACACACAAACACAGACATGAACACACGCAGATAAACAACCTGGAAGGGAGCTTCAGGATAAGTTTCTTTTTTCTTTTCTTTTTTTTTAAAACTCCACAATTGAGTACAAACATCCAATAACCTAACACCAGAAGGGAAAGAACCAGGTAGGGTGTGAACACAAGACCGGCCATTTTTTTCTCATTGTGAAATGAACCGGGGAAGAAAGGTTTGATCTTTGCAGGTAGCAGTACAGTCGTCCTGAAGCCATCTTGTGGGTATGGTCACATTGGGGGGGGGGGGGTTTGAGTGAGTATGGCTCCCATAGGCCCTTATGTCTGAATGCTCATTTCCCAACTGGTATACTGTTTAGGAAGGATTAGGAGCTGTGACCTGGTTGGAGGAGGTGTGTCACTGAGGGTGGGCTTTGAGGTTTCCAAAGTGTCTCTTTATTTTAACACACGCAGGTTGTTTATCTGCGTGTGTTCATGTCTGTGTTTGTGTGTAGGCAAACACGGTGCCTGGTGCCCAAGGAGTGTCTCTTTCTGCCTCCTGCCTGCTGATCAGTTCTCAGCCACTGTGCCAGCCCTGTGCCTGTCTGTTTCCCACCGTGATGATCATGGACTAGCCCTCTGAACTGTACGAAAGCTCCCAGTTGAATGTTTTCTTTTATAAGAGTTGCTTTGGTCATGGTGTCTCTTCACAGCAATAGAACAGTGACAAAGACAATGACTCGATGTATTGATATTTCAGGAGCTAGAGTTTTTACTCTAAGAGACAGAAAATAAGAAATCCCAGTACTTGATAGGTGGAGCAGAGAATCAGAAGTTCAGTATCACCCATGACTGTACTGCAAGTTTTAGGCTAGGCTGGCTATGTAAGGCCCTGTCAGAAAAGACGGGAGGTAGGAACTATGGGAGGGGCACTGAAAAGTCTCTAGCATTAGGTTGGGACAAATGGCATTAATATGAGCCTATGATTAAAAGATGTGAACACACTGGCGTACACAAACATGTACATATTTGCACATGTGCATGCAGCACAGACATACATTTCCCAGCTCTGGCTGGCGAGGATGAGGCTGAAATGGCATGAATGTGGCCAGTGCCTCATCTACCTGCCTGAGTCTAGAGCTGGCCCAGGGAAGCTCTAGGTGAGCCTCATGTCGAAAACAGTGCTGGGGAATTTCAGAAGGACATAGCCTGCAAGTCTCTGGATGGCCCAGTAGGAAGAACTCGGGCACCAAAATGAGTAATGAAGGCCCAGAGGAGAAAAGAGGAGAGAAGAGGGGGAGGGGGAGGGGGAGGGGAGGGGGAGAGGAAAAAAAAATCCCCAAGTTTCCCAGATGCCTACATGGCCCGGAGCAGGCTTATCACTGCACCTGCTTCTTACTGTCTGCCCCCCCCCCCCCATCACATTTTCTTCCTGTTGATCCAGCAAACAAGGTTGGTCACTTTAGAGCTTCTGTTTTTTCCTGTTTCTTCTGCCTGAGTCCAGCTCAGGGCTTGATGCATGTGACCAGCGTCCTACCATCCCGTGACATCCCCAGTCCTGTCATTGTTTCTTTTGTGAGGTGCTCACTGTGAGGTGCTCACTGTGAGGTGCTCACTGTGAGGTGCAGGGTGGCTTCCCACTGGTGGCAGTCATTCTGACTCGTGCCAGAATAGCATGGCGTGCGCCCGCCACACCTGGCTTCTTTCCCTTTTGAAGACGCGCCTCATTTCCTGATGCCATTCAACTTTACTTAGAGGAATTTATTTTACAACAGCCCCCCTAATCCCCTGGGATCTAACTTTGGCTGCTTTCCTGCATGGTTCTGGTCTGTAGTTAAGGTTGGGTAGGGAGCTGTCGTGCTCTTGCCTTGGGTTCATTTCCTAAGCAGATAAGATCAGAGACCCTGGCTGAGCTGCTTCCCCTCTTGTTGTGATAAAATACTCTGTCAAAGGCAGCTGAACAGGTAAAGGCTGTGTTTCGCTCACAGTTCAAGGTACAGTCCATTGTAAGAGAAGCCACACCAGCAGCCTGAGGCAGCTGCTCACCCTGTGCAGGCAGCAAAGGCTCAGAGAGCAATGGGAATGAGCAAGCATGTGACTGCTTGCTCACCTTGCTTCCTCTGCTTTATTTTTTTAATTTGTTTTTTTTGTTTTGTTTTTTGTTTTTTTCGAGACAGGGTTTCTCTGTGTAGCCCTGGCTGTCCTGGAACTCACTCTGTAGACCAGGCTGGCCTCGAACTCAGAAATCCGCCTGCCTCTGCCTCCCAAGTGCTGGGATTAAAGGCGTGCGCCACCACTGCCCCGCTTCCTCTGCTTTATAGTCCAGGATCCCAGTGAGGACATGGTGCCACCAGAGCAAGTGGATCTCCCCACCTCAATTGGTGAAATCAGGGTAACCCCCAGAGGCATGCTTATTCTCAGGTGGTTCTGGAATGTCAGCTTAACAACACTAACCGTCGTTGCTCCGGGACAATGAGAATCTTGGTTTTTGATGATTGCCCCTCCAGAACCTGGGGTATCCTGGTTCATGGTTGGCGCAGAAACTGGATGGATGGATATGTTGGTGGAATGAGTGTAAGCACTCATATTTTCTAGCTCTTGCATTTGAGGAGTGCTGTCTGAGATGGATGGATGCTGTACAGAGACTCCTCCAGCATGGTTGAGGGAGGCTGCACAGCTTCTGTGGAAGCCAGAGAGTTTCCAGTGTCACTTTGCATGGCCGCCTTTCTCTTGGCTGCCCTCTGCTGACAAGAAGTGGGTGAGTGGATAGGTCACCAGAGAGACTAAAATGGGAAAACTCAGCACCAACTAGGTGGTTCCCTAAAAAAAAAAATCACCAAACCAGGAACTCATCTGGTAGAGACTAGTACATACAGAGCCCTGGGTTTGATCCTCATAAAAAGAAGGTACAGTTACCCATGCCTGTGATCCTAGCAGGTTATTAGAGGAGGTCGGAGCGTCAGAAGTTCAGAATCATCCTTGGCTATTCAGGAAGCTTGAGGCCAGGCAGAGCTACCTAAGAGCTTGTTTCCAAAAAAGTCAGTTTGAAATGTTAAATTTTATGGGCCAGATGTAACCCCTTTAATTCCAGTACTCGGGAGGCAGAGCTGTACCACCAGACCATCTCCGCCCGCCAGCCCCCCAAGGAATGACTCAGAGACTTTTTAATAATTAGGAAAGCACGGGAGACCCTCAGCTGTTTCGCCCCTGTAAACCTGACCCCCTAGCTCTGCCCTGCCACGTGGCTTGTTAGTCACGCCTCTCAGCCCCACACCTGATTCTTCCTCCATGACTGGCTGTCAAATCTCCTGCCTCTGACTCTTCCCCGAGTTCCTGTCTCTGCCCGGATGTCCCACCTATCCTGCTTTGCTATCAGCTGCTCACCTCTTTATGAACCAATCAGAAGGTGGCGGTGATGTTTACAACACCCCTAGACAGGTGATGCTTCACTCAGAGTGCACAAGAGATCCCAACAGAGGCGGGTGGATCTCTGTGAACGTGAGGCCAAGTCTGGGTTGCACAGTGAGACCCTGTCTCAAGAAGGAAAGAAAAAGGAAAAACTAAAATATAAAGACAGAAAATTTTCATTTTAGGCAAGCCTCCTTGTTAGTCCTAATCTGATCAGAAAGATGGAAAGAAGATCAGTGGTTGGATTGTAGAGATAGATAGCTCAGGGTGAGGGAGGTGGCAGCGGGTGTGGCGGGGTTCGGTTCCACTGAGGCCATCCTCTAATCAGGATACACCTACAGTTTCGTGCTCATGTTCCAGGGCAGGGGTCATGGGTGACAGTTTCCTTTGGTTCACTAACTACTTAGGAGCAAAAGATGCTTGGTAGGTTCCCAGCAAGTGTCCCCAACACCATTTCCCAGTGTGCATCACTTCCCAGTGTGCACCATTTCCCAGTGTGCACCATTTCCCAGTGCACACCACTTGCCAGTGTGCATTCTGGAGAGCTTTCCTGCCAGATGCTCAGAGAGCATCCCCTTTGTTCTGCTTTGAAGTAGTCTTCACATAAAATGAAAATTTCCCCCATCACTGGGGACTGAACCCATGGACTAGAACAAAGATCACACTTTCAGCTATAGAGAAATCAACACAATTCTATTCTGTATCCATTCGATACACAAGGAGATTGGTCCCTATGATCAGAGAGCAAGTCATGCCTGAGTCTTAGGATGTATGTATGTGCATGTATATGTGTATATATGTTTATAATACATTTATTTTTGTGTGTATGTATGTTTGCATAAAGATATGCACACGCACAGTGCAGAGGTCAGGAGACAACTTTTAGGCTCCTTCTGCTGTGTGGTCCCAGAAATCAAGCTCAGACCTGGCAGCAAGTGCCCATGCTCTGAATTACACACACACACACACACACACACACACACACACACACACACACACACACACACACACACACACCAGGCTAGCCTTGAACTCACAGAGATCTGCCTGTTTCTATCTCTTGAGTGCTGGAATTAAAAGGTCTACACCACGTCATGTTGTACTTTTAAGTGGCAATTTAGTAACGAATGGCTGGACTCAGGGCTTGTCTCCTATTTTTATAAAGATGATTTATTTGTATGGTGTGAGTGAAGGTACTCTTAATTCCCGAGCCATCTCCCCAGGCCCTTCCCCTAATTTTTATGAGTTTCTCACGAAAACACTTTGTCTAGGACTTGGTGGGAATATTGGACTTCCACTGTTTGGTAATATGAACTTAGAACCCAGGCCTGCATCTGAAGCTGGATGAAGCTTTGTTCTCTTAACTGGCATGTGCAACAGAATTAATCAGAGTAGTTAAGGTTTAGAGTAGCCCGTTTTTATTCTAGAATTCTATAAGGTAAATAGAACACGGTAAAGCCAGGCATGGTAGTACATGTTTGGGAACTCAGCACTCATGAGGCTTAAGGCTAACCTGGGCTACATAGCAAGTCCAATCTGTAAGTAAGTGGAACATGCTAGACAGTTATTTCAGGAAGCTGAGCTGAGGTCTCTAGTGTGCACTGCCCAGCCTGGTGCTGCTCTGAGGGCTGCCCACTATGTATTCGCTTACCTTCTACTGCGGAAAATTTCATTCCTACCTGTGTGAGTTGCTGTCCCAGGTCTGCCTGGGGTATTTTGAGGCTGTGTATGCACCTGTAATCCTGGCACCAGGGAGGAAAAAGAGGATCCCTGGGACTCAGCAGCTGGGTAGCCTAACTGAAGAGTCAAGCCCAAGATTCAGGGAGAGACCCTCGCTCAAAAAACAAGGTAGAGAGTGATTGAGGCAGACATGGGTTGTCACACGCAGATGTACGTGAACCTACTCCACCCATTTGCATACAAGAGGACACCAACGCGTTCATATCACACACACACAGTAACTAGCATCTTTCATGCGTCGTGCGAGCTTTGCATCTGTGTGGATTCTCAGTAGCTAAGGACTTACAGATGGACAGATGGACTCTTCATTCACACAGCAGTGGCATTATACAGACTGCAGAATGCCTCCCTTTGGTGAAAGTTCTGTGGATGTTTAAAGAGCTGTTGTGAGAAGGACATTTGAATTCCACAGCTGCACTGCTTTTGTTTTATCGGTTAATCTGTGTGGATCTGACGGCTCATTGGAACTCTCTGATATTTGTCACTGTCACAGCCCAGTTTTCGAGGTACCTGATGGGAGACTTTGCGGTGCTCTCTGTGTGTGAGAGTTGTTTAGAATGCGTTGGCTGAGTCAGATGCTCAGTGCCGAAGCACTTAGTCAGCTTGCAGCAATCGAAAGAGCACCATGCTTATCAATTACTTTTCTAAAAAATACTAATTCCAGGTGTGTTATTGACCTCAGGGCCATGTCTACACTTAATTGTGATACACAGCTCTGGTTTGATCTGGAGCGGTATCAGCATTTGGGAAAGTCTTTGGAGATTACGCTGTGCACTTCTGAAAACGGATGTATGAGAGCTGGAGAGAGCCCAGGGTTTAAGATGCTTGCTGCCTATGGGGTCAGATCTCCAGACCCACATGAAGTGGATGGGCCAGGCAGCCTCAGGAGGCATAGTCAGTGCAGCCTCAGGACAGCCTGGCTGTTGAAAGTGGAACCCTTCTGACTTAGCATCACCAACAAGTATTCTTGCTACATAAGGATATTAAAGCTGACCACACTATAGCCTACAGATTGTATTTCTAATATATAGGGAGTATAGAGGATGAAAGAAAATAAGTTAAACACCATAAGAAAGTAGTGGGGCATGGTATTGTAAGAGTACAGCTCCTCTCCCTGACACAGTAATATTCTTGTCTCCTGCCACTGTGACTTCTTCATTTCTTTTCTTTTTCTTTTCTTTTCTTTTCTTTTTTTTTGTTTTTTTGTTTTTTCGAGACAGGGTTTCTCTGTGTAGCCCTGGCTGTCCTGGAACTCATTCTGTAGACCAGGCTGGCCTCGAACTCAGAAATCCGCCTGCCTCTGCCTCCCAAGTGCTGGATTAAAGGCATGCACTACCACTGTTCGGTGACTTCTTCATTTCTTAAGGTATTTCAAATTAGCATACTTACCGGAGACCAAAGTGTCTTAGGCTCTGATGCTGTAGTGAAGAATAAAGCAATGGCCCTGCCTCAGGTCAGTGCATTTTGGTGAAACGGACCACAAATAAGTAAACACATACTAAGTAGTGTTAGAAATAAGGCAAGGCAAAGGGCAAGTGAGAGCAGTGGGTGCAGGTGGGTGCGGGAGGGGGGATGGTGACATTTGAGCAGGCGCAGGGTGGGTAGAGGCCTACAGTGAAAACATCAGGGGCAGGAGCATTCCAGAGACAGAGAAAAGCAATGGGAAGACACGAAGACTGGTGCTCCCTGGGTGTCTTCAGGGAGCAGCAAAGCTGGGAGAAGGAGCAGTGTCGGGGGGTGTGGTAGGTGTGAATATAAGATGGAGACACTGCGGCTTGACCTCTGTAGGTCAAGGTCAAAATCAGCTTTAGGGTCTAGGGAGACAGCTCCATTGGTAAAGTGCTTGCCTTGTAAGCAAGATGGCCTGCGTTCCTCTCCAGAACCCACACGACGGGAAAAGCCTGGCCTGGTAGTGCAGCTGTAATCCCAGTGCTGGGGAGGCAGACATGCAGCTCCCTGGTACTGATAGACCTGCCAGTCCAGCCTACTGGCTGAACTCAGGCCAGGGTGAGAGAGGCTCTCAGAAGGAGGTGGGCTGGGCCTGGGAAATGATACCCGAGCGTGCTGGACAATTTTATGTCAACTTGACGCAGTCTGAAGTCAGGTGAGAGGAGGGGTCCTCAATTGAGAATAGGCCTCCGTGAGATCTGGCCATAGGGCATCTTCTTGATTAGTGATTGGTGTGGGAGGGCCCAGCCATTGCGGTGGTGCCAACCCTGGGCTGTTGGTCCTGGGTTCTGTAAGAAAGCAGGCTAAGCAAGCCATGAGAAGTAAGCCAGTAAGCAGCACTCCTCCATGGCCTCTGCATCAGTTCCCAGCTCCAGGATCTTACCTGATGGAGTTCCTGTCCTGACTTCTTCCTTCGGTGATGAACAATGATGCGGAAGTATAAACCAAATTAACCTTCCACTCCAGCAGCAATTGTAAAGCAATAGTAACTCTAATTAAGAATCCGGATTGTCCTCTGGCTTTCATGTATACGTGTGTGTGTGTGTGTGTGTGTGTGTGTGTGTGTGTGTGTGTGTGCGCACGCACACACACACACACAAATAGACATACGAGAGGGGGGAGGAGAGAAAGACAGACAGACAGACAGAAGGGGGGAGAAAGGGGAGGGAGGGAAGAGGGATTTAACTTCATTTTGAGAGTGGAAAACACTGCAGGCCTTAGACAGAAGCAGGACTTGTATTCTGAAAGTGTGTGCTGCAGACATGACTGGGGAAGAGTCAGTAGCAGAAGAAAAGAGGTCAGGTGAGAGAAGATGAACCAAATTTAATAGCAGTATAGGCAGGCCGACTCCATCAGCTCCTGGGAGAGCTGATAGGATCACTAATGGAAGGTCTGAGAGAGGTGGAAACGAATGATTCCCAGGGTGGTGGCGTTTTGTTTTGTTTTTTGAACTCAGTTACATATTTGGAATATTAAGTTTGAGTTGCTTATAAAGCCATCCAAGCTGGGTGTGGTGACCCACACCTCTTGTCTTAGTTACTTTTGTCTTGTGAAAAGACACCATGACCAAGGCAATTTGTAAAAGAAAACATTTAACTGGGGGCTTACTCACAGTTTCAGAAGGTGATCCTATGACCATCGTGGTGGGAAGCACAGTGGTAGCGGGCAGTGCTGCAGCAGTAGCTCAGAGCTTAAATCCGGATCCTCAAATTTGAGGCAGAGAACTCAGACTGAGTCTGGCATGGGCTTTTGAAACCTCAAAGCCCACTCCCAGTGACACACCTCCTCCAACAAGGCCACGCCTCCTAATCCTTCCTAAACAGTTCTACCAGCTGGGGACCAATCATTCAAATACATGAGCCCACATAGACTCATAGGCTGTTCTCATCCTTAGCATCATCCTTGACACCACTTGGGAGGTGGAAGCAGAGGATCCATTCAAACAAACTCAGGCTGGGAATGGTGTATGCCTTCATCTCAGTACTTGGTGGGCAAAGTCAGGTTGGTCTCTGAGTTTGAGGCCAACCTGATCTGCATAGTATTTCAAAACAAACAAAAACTCACAAGCCAGCCTCTCCCTGGACCTGTCTGTTATCAGTTCTCTATGATTTGGTCTTAAATCTCAATCTCCATCTCAAGATCTCTCCCTCATCTTGTGACCCTTGCTGACCTGAAATGAGTGACAGACAGACCAGCTCTCTGTATATGGTGGGTTTCAGCACTAGATGGATAAATTAAGAACATGACCGCTCCAAGGTATGGTTGAGGAGGAAGTTTTTGTTATAGATATGAGGGAGACTCCAGCTGGAGGCACCTGGAAGAATCCAGGGCAGGGAGAGAACATAGTAGAGTAAACACAGCTAGCAGACTGAACTGGGGGTGGGGGTGGGGGTGAGAGGGAAAGAGAAGAGAAAAGCAAAGAAGAGAAGGCCAAGAGAGGGGGCCAGAAAGGACCAGGACAGTTCATTGCCAAAATGTTAGAGTTGTGTAGGAATGAGAAGCTGAGAGAAGGGAACCCGTGAGCTGGTGGGGTTTGGGAGGAAGGGGTGGGTGTGAGAAGAGCTGAGAGGAGCCGCAGGCACCCATGAGCCTGCAGGCTGGCCAGCTTGTGTTTTGGCATGCTAATAGGCAGTACAGCTAGCAATTTGTCCCAAGTTTCTTTTGGACCTGACACTCCCTAACACAGGGTTTTCCTAGAATAGCGTGTGGTAGGTATCTAGGGCTCTGTGTGTGCATCTGAGGATGTTGGATGAGAGCCCAGGAAGGGGGTGTGGCGGCGGTGCACGATTTTAATCCCAGCACTTGGGAGGTAGGAGCAGGTGGATCTCTGAGGTCAAGGCCAGCCTGGTCTGCATGAGTTCCAGGTCCACCAGGGCTACACAGAGAAACCTTGTCTCAAAAGGAAAGGGGAGAAAGGAAACCAAAGAGGGGTGTCTACCTAAGCTGTTTGGAGACAAAGACCACTGCTCACCTAGCTGTGCTGGGAACTGGTGCTGGCTCTTAGGGGAGCTGGCTACGTGCAAATGGTGTATGTGGGATACCACAAAAATCCCTGCGTATTCCTTCATGGGCATGTGTGTGCGGGCTGTCCTTCATAGAGAGTATGTTTCTGAGTTTGCTTCATTGATATGCATGGGTGTGGACAGGCACCTCTGCCATGGAAGATTTGACTCCATGTTGGTGTCGACAACTTTCATGTCATACTCCTGCATAAGGTCACTCTATAAATGATCTAGATGTTTATCCATTATGCAGTTTTAAGTTCCAGCAACGTGGGTTGTTTGATTTACATTTGAAAGGACTCAAAAGTTACGTGTTGGCGCTTTACTGTAGATTAAAATACAAATGAAAGTTGACCCTTCCCTCCCCCCTCAGCTCTTCACTTGAGACCCCTGAGGGAAGCTGCCACGCAGGATGAGTGAGCTGGAACAGCTGAGGCAGGAGGCTGAACAGCTTCGGAATCAGATCCAGGTAGGAAATGTGCCACCTTGAAGCTTTGCTGCTTGGTTTAGATTTAGCAGTGTGTGGACACCATTCATTAGTTTATCAGTCACTGCATAATAAATCATTCATGAGGCTAGAAGGGGTCAGCCTGAGCTAGCTGTGAGACAGGAGGATCTAGAGTCCAGCGTTGTCCTCTGGAAGATAGCCCGCTGAAAAGCCAGCTGAGCTAGGAGGAGACCCTGTTTGGATAATGGTAGTTTTTATCATGCTTCTGAAGAACGCTCCCAAGAGCATTGCAAGCAGCCACCCTTGCTGGCAGAGGCACCTGACACTGGGAAATGGGTAGCGTGGCTAGGGCCATCGAGATGGTTCAGGGGGTGAAGTGCTTGCTGCCAAGCCTGAGGACCTGGGTTCGATCCCTGAGACCCACACGTAGAAGGAGAGAAGCAGACTCCTGCAGACTGTCGTCTGACCTCCACATGTATGCGGTGGTGAGCATGCCCACATGCACAACGTAAAATTTTGAAAATTGATAGAAAGTACACAGCCGAGAGACAGTGTAGTGATGACTCCTCGTCCAGGAAGGATCGGTGAGAGAGACAAGGCCTTGGAATATGGTGCCAAAACATCTGCCCAATGAAAATGTTGTAATGAAGCCCGTTGCTGTTATACACCAATGAAAAACACTTAAAAATTCTCTACATACACTGAGAATCGTGGAATTTTTTTGCCAGGATACATGAGGCAGGTGTTACAACACGAGGAACTATCCCAAAAGTATTATGTTGTACAACAATAACAATAAAGAGACAGATGTGATATGTTTCAGTCTTGGAAGTCAACTGAAATACACAGCCAAGAAGGAACAGATAAATGGAAAAACCACGGAGAATGCTTAGAATGCTGCCCATGGTGGCCCAGGCCTGTGGTTGCAATGTTCTGCTGAGGCTTAGGCAGGAGAATCTTGAGTTCAAGGCCAGCCTGGTCTACTTATTGACTTCTAGGACAGCCTAGTCTACCTCAAAAACAAAAACGATACTTAGATTTTTGGATCATTCTAGATAGGGAAGGGCTGCCGTGGACAAGCGGCTATGGGAGGGGCCTGCAAATGAGTCACAAGAAGGTAAGTGCCTTAGGAGGTAGCAGTGGGGCACACACTAGCTTTCAGGAAACGGGGAGTATCAAGGGACTAAAACTAGAAATGAAAGTTCAAGAAGAAAAGCTTCTTGGCAGCAGGTGGAGGAAGGGCAGGGGCCTGTGAGTAGCCCAGCGCAGCTACCTGCCTCTTCACAGAGAAAAGTAAAAGTGAAAGCTATTTACAAGAATCAGTGCAGGGTTTCACTGCTGTGAAGAGACACCTGACCAAGGAAATGCTTATAAAGGCACACATTTCATTGGGGCTGGCTTACAGTTTTAGAGGTTCAGTCCATTGTCACGGCAGGAAGCACGGCAGCATGCGGACAGGCCTGGTGCTGGAGAAGCAGCGGAGAACTCTCCATCCTGATCTGGAGGAGGCCAGGAGACTGACCTCCCAGACAGCCAGGAGGAGGTGCTCCCACACCACTTGAGTTCAAGCCTGCCCCCACAGGGATGTACTTCCAACAAGGCCACTCCCTGTGGGCCAAACATTCAAACACGAGCCTAGGGGGGGTGGGGGCGTAAACCTATTCGAACCATCACACAAGGAAATCCCCTGATAACCTAGAATATAGTTGGGGGCCCTTGCCAGTATTGTTAAGTGGCTGTTTGAAGACTAGCAGTTATCAAGCTGTGGGTTCCAATTCCTTTGAGGGTTGAATGACCCTTTCAGAGGGATTGCCTGAGACCATCAGAAAACACAGATATGTATGATCCATAACAGTAGCAAAATTAGAATTATGAAGTAGCAGTGAAAATAATTTTATGACCGGGGTCACCTCAACATGAGAAATCACTGTATTAAAGGGTCACATCAGTAGGAAGGTTGAAAACCACTGCTCAGGACATTGTGAAAGCAAAGAGTAGTCTATAGAAAGATGCCGTGAGAAAGGAAGAGGCAGGAAACCACGGAGGGATGAAGAGCAGCCAACAGAAAGTGCTCCCCCAGACACTGAAATCGTGCTGCCTTTAACAGTGTACCCAGGGGTGTAGTTTAGTAGCTGAGCCAGTGTTTAGTATGTGCAAAGCTCTGAGCTCCATCCCAGCACCAATAATAATAATAATAATAATAATAATAATAATAATAATAATAATAATAATAATAAAAAAAGATGTCTGCACTCTGGCTCTACATAACTAAAGTGTTTATTAATGGTAACAGTCATAGTTGATTGACATAACATGCTTGCAGTTTTAGCTCTCTGCGGTTGGAGACATGGCTCAGAAGTTACAAGCACTGCTTGCTCTTCCAAGACCTGGGTTCAATTCCTGGCACTCATAGATGATAGCTCACAACCATCTTTAACTCTAGGACATCCATGCCTTCTTTTTCTGAAGGCACCAGGCATGCACATGGAATACAGTCACATTTAGACAGAACCCTTATATACATAAAACAAGTAAAATTTGAAACAAATTTAAGATGTAAAATTCTTGGAAGTTAACTTGGTAGATCTCCACGACCTCAGATTAGGAAATAGTTGTCATGACCCACACTGCCTGGGGATTGATGTAACTGGGTGACAGAAATATAAAAATGACAGGCATGCTCACAGAAAAGGCTCGGGTCAGGTGGGCTGTGTGCTCCTCTGCAGGCACAACAGCAGCAGCCTGGAAACTGAGCTACTTATTTATCCAACCCCAAGGAGGAGAAGGGCGTGGCTCAGCTCAGGAGGAGGTCTCTGTAGGGGAGCCATCTCTGCCTATAGACATCCAGGATGAGGAAGCTGTGGTTGATGTTTTTCCCCACACACTAGTGTTAGGTAAAGGTCAACCATTTGTCAACACCCACTCTCAGACCAGGAGAAAGGCCACACCGTCCTCTGAACCTGAGCCAAGGAAGGCCTTGCCCCTCTCACGGCTCTGAGGCATGGTGTCTTTGGCATGGTCACGTTCATGTCGTTAATAAACATTCGTTCAGACTTTATCCGCTCCCCACAGTTAAATATGACATCAGAAGTACAATAACAAAAGAACAAAAACCAGAAAGTTGTATCTCAGCAAATAAAAATATAGAAAGCTTTTGCAGAGGACCCACTTCAGTTCCCAGCACTCACATCAGGAGACTCACAACTCACCTATAACTCCAGCTCCCAGGATTTAACGCTCTCTCCTGGCCTCTGCAGGCAGTTCACTCACTCTCTCTCTGTCTCTGTCTCTGTCTCTCTCTCTTTCTCTCTCTCTCTCACACACACACACACACACACACACACACACACACACACACACATAAATAAAAATATAATACATTTTTTTATTTCCAGATAGAAGCATAGAATTTTTTAAAATTTATTTTTCTCTCTCTATTACATCCTGACCAGTTTCCCCTTCCTCCACATTTTCCTGCCCCCCCCCGCTCCCCCCCTCCTCCAGATCCACTTCTGCATTTCTTTCAGGAAAAAAATAGACCTCCCAGGGATATCAAATGAATATGGCAACCAGTTACAATAAGACTAGGTACAAACCCTCATAATAAGGCTGGACAAGGTGCCCAGTAGAGGAAAGAGTCCCAAGAGCAGGCAAAACAGTCAGAGATACCCCCACTCCCTAGAGTAGAATTTATTTTTTTTTATAATAAAATTTAATTGTTAGAGAATTTTAGAGAAATGTTCCATATAACACTACAAATCAATACAGTACTTCTAATGAACAGTTTACCAACAAGTACTAAAGTATAAATTGTGCATAAAATTTTGTCTAGTAAACTTATTTCTAGGAATTTATGTTGACAAAAATATGTATGTATGCCGGGCAGTGGTGGTGCATGCATTTAATCCCAGCACTTGGGAGGCAGAGGCAGGTGGATTTCTGAGTTCGAGGCCAACCTGGTCTATGGAGTGAGTTCCAGGACAGCCAGGGCTACACAGAGAAACCCTGTCTCAAAAAACAAAACAAAACAAACAAACAAACAAAAATATATATGTGTGTGTGTGTATGTGTGTGTACTGTGGGATATCTATCACAGTACTATATATAATGGTGAATTATGAGAAACATGTCAAAATTAAATATAGAAATAATAAATTATGAAATTACTTGTAGACATTTCTATAATAATTAAAATGCTAATTTTTTGGCTAAAACTTTAGAAGCCAATATTATCAGCATCTTATACTTTCACATTATAAATATGATTAAAATAAATTAAATCACTTTGTAAAAACATTATGCAATTGGAAAGTATTTCTAACAGATCAACCCTTACAGTTTTATAGGCCATTCATTTTTTCTCCTTTGAAATGACAAAGGAAAGTTGACTTCAGTCAAAATAGCACACAACCTAATCTCATAAATCACACATTTAATGTCACTTATTTTCAGCAGGCTTTGAAAACCTTACTACTGTCATACTCAACTAGAAATAAGTTGACAACTCCTGACTAAATTCAGAGAAAATAAATAAGAGCAGTCAGTGCTCTTAACCACTGAGCCATCTCTCCAGTCCCACATTTTTAAAAACTCTATCAAGAAAAGAAAGAAAGCTATGATGTAATCAGAAACTGTTTGAAGATTGTTCCTCTTGTAAGGGTCAGGTATCCAGAATATGTAAAGAACTACTATATCTGGACAACAAAAAGACAACCTGATCTAAAAGTTGGCAAAAGCTTAGACTAGAGATCATTTCAAAGACATAGAAGCACACAGATACACAGACACACACACATGGATACACACACAGCACACTCACAAACACAGATGTATACCAACTGTGTACATGCACAGATTAATACACACACTTATACACACACAGCACACTCACAGACAAACACAGATGTGTTCTCCCCCCCCACACACACACACGAAGTGCATGGAAAGACTCTCAGTATAAATCCAAACCACAGTGCAATATTCCACAGCTAAGATGGCTGTAACTAAATGCACAGAGCAGCATAAGAGTGGGCAGTGACACCAAGATGCTCAGGTACTGGAGTCCTGGCCATTCCTGGTTGGAATGTAAAAATGTGCAGAGTGCAGCCACTCTGAACAGTCACAGGTAGAATTCCCGAAGGGTTAGAAAACGCGGAAACATAGCATCCTGCTTTGTGATGACTGAAAAGTGGAAGCCGTCTGTGTCCACAAATCTCAGCTAGCAGATAGAAGGCTGAAACGCCATCCGGTAGAAACATCAGCCCTAAAATGGAGGCACTGCTTCATACAGTAATGTGGCCGAACACTGAGAACATGCTAAGGGGGGAAGCCGTTCATTTACACACGGAGTCTGATTGGCAAGTCCACACAGAAGTCATGGAGAGGAGAGAAGGAGAAGCTGAGGCCTGCAGAGAAAGGGAATCAGATAGATGGAGTTTCTTTGGGGACAGACAGATAGACATGGAAGACATGTCCTAGACATATCATTCTGAATGTACAGGAAAATCAATAAATTGTATACCTTAAAATGGCTCCCTTTATGTTAGGTAAAGTTTACCTAAAGATGACAGGGCACGGTAAGGGTTAATTTTCAGGAGGTAGCCCGTCCAGTCCTGAGGGTCTCCATCCTAACATGTCACCACCCTTCTTTGCTCTAGGATGCTCGGAAGGCCTGCAACGATGCCACGCTGGTTCAGGTAAAGTGTCCCGCAGTTCACATGAAGTATCACACACAGTACAGGTGACATCCAGACTGTTGTTTCTGAAGGTGCTGTCCGCCAACACCCTGCTGAAATAGAAGTCTGTGGGGCAGTAGGTGCTGTGGGGATATGCAGAGTCATCTTGTTGACCTTTACCTTTAAGCACTTCCTGAATCTTTTTGGTATACGCCAATTAAGGTTTTTTTTTTTTTTTTTTTAATGAAAAATTTAGGAAGGTTTTGTTAGGTAAATACTGTTCACTTTATGGTGGATATATGTTTTGCACTAGACATGTATAAAACTGGCTTTCTTTTTTATGTTTTAGAATATCAGAATTTTATTTATGACTCCAAAAGATACCCGCTCACTGGCCCCATTGAACTCAATGTGGAACTTTCTGACCTCTAATCAGAATGCTCTGCCCCACCCCCACACCAAGCAGTGTCGGAAGCCACTGGTCCGGTGTCCCTTGATGAGATCCTTGGTTCTCGTGACTCATTGCCCTGAGGTCACCTTTCCATTCTGACTAGTAGCAGGGATACAGGCAGGCTCCAGACAGATTCAGTGCTCCGCCATTCTGGTCAGGCCACCGAGTCACAGCAGACCATCCCCGGCTGCCTCACAGCCAGATTTCCTTCCCCACAAGCTGAAACTGCCTTTCTTTTCCCCATTTTAAACATTTTTAAAAGTTTTGTTAAATTTTGTATGTGTGGGTATTTTGCCTACAGGTACATCTGTGCACCATGTGCATGTCTGGGGCCTCCGAGGCCAGAGGAAAGAGTCAGAGCCCCTGGGACTGGATGGCTGTGAGCTGCCATGTGGGTGCTGGGAATCGAACCTGAGTCCTCTGGGAGAGCAGCCAGTACTCTTAACCAGTGAGCCACCTCTCCAGTTTCATGGCTTTCTATAGAAAATTACAAATGTTTTCTTCTGTAGTCATTTATTTCTGGGTTCCCTTTGTGGCTGTCATATTTTTTTTTTCTATCAAAACATTGTAAGTGCCCATATTTGTGGGTTCACTGACAGCTGGCTATATGAGCAGGGTATCAAAGCAGGGTAATGAGAGTTTCCAGTGTTTGTCATTGCTTTGTGTTGAGAGATCCAAGCCATCTCTGTTCTAGTCCTGTAGAAACTATTTGATAGGGGGCTGGCAAGATGGCTTCAGGCCAGGCATTGCCACTCAAGCCTGAAGCCCTCAGTTCAGTCCCCAGAATTCAAGTAAAGTGGAGGAAGAGAATCAGCTCCACATAGTTATCTTCTGACCTCAACATGTCTGTCTGTCTCTGTCTGTCTGTCTGTGTGTCTCTCTCTCTCTCACACACACATGCACACACACACATGCATGCATACACACACACACACACACACACACACACACACACACACACACACACAGGTAAAACATTTAAAGCTCTTGCAGGCTTGCAAGCTGGCCTACGCTGCAGACAGCTCTCTTGATGCAGCTAGGCAGCTTGCCCACTCACCTTCCTTCCTGCCCGTCCTCTCTCTTCCTGCAGCTGGAGCTTTGTAAGTTTGGAAGTCTGTGTGTTGCCTTTGGCCCCCTCATCTGAAAAAGCATAGTCATTCACAGCAGCACAAGGGTGACCTGTGTTAATCACGGTTTTCACAAACCGAACAAACCACATCAGCTCTGTTACACTCTTTGTACTAAGTCACATTCGGGGGCTATGACTTCATTTCTGCTTTTTATCTTAACATGTTTCCAAAGATCACGTCTAATATGGACGCCGTGGGTCGGATACAGATGCGAACAAGGCGCACGCTGCGCGGCCACCTCGCTAAGATCTACGCCATGCACTGGGGATACGATTCCAGGTCAGTGGCTGTCATTGCTAAACTCTCACAGGAGGTTTTTTTATTTTCATTAAGAACTATTATTTGGCCGGGCAGTGGTGGCACACGCCTTTAATCCCAGCACTCAGGAGGCAGAGGCAGGCGGATTTCTGAGTTCGAGGCCAGCCTGGTCTACAGAGTGAGTTCCAGGACAGCAGGGCTACACAGAGAAACCCTGTCTCGGAAAAAAAAAGAACTATTATTTGCATTTCCTTTGTTCATAAAAGTCTTATTTGTGCAGTTTTGTAGAAAGTGCATCAACCATGAACTGTTCATTGCACTGAGAATATCCGTTGACACTTCAGAAGTTTAGAGCTGTTTGTTCAGGTGTTGGATCAAACCCAGAGGCTCCTACTTGCTAAGCAGATGCTAGTCGCTGTGTCCTCAGTCTTGAAGTTTACCCAGATTTTTAGGGCATGCAAAATGGCTTCTTGGATAAAGGTGTTTGCCCGGCAAGTTGTCCTCCAATTTCCACATGTGTGCCCACAAATAGACATATACAATAATAATACTGCTAATAAATATTTTTGAAGTTTCTAATATGAAAAATAAAGTTGTTTCTGATCTTTGGTGATTTATGGAAGCTATTTTGAGGATTTCTTTCTTTGTTCTAGAATTAATGCCTTCCCAGGGAGAAATCACTCAGCACACTTAGAGATAATAAAGGAGGAAACTCATTAAGATAGCACACGTCTTTCTGTCGAATGCTCCTTGTGGGGCTGGCCTCGGATAGAAGCTTTCACTAGCTTAGACACACTTTAGGCTTGTATATCCCACCTATGCTGTGTCCTTAAATCTCTTCAGGTCTGGCCCCAGGTTATACTCTGAGTAGTTTAAAGGGACTGCAAGTCTGGCCGGTTAGGCAGATGAGACATTTACACAGCAAAGATTGTGCATGTTGCTGGACTTACTTCACGTATACCAGTGTGTTCTTTTTCGAATTGTTACCCGGGGTCATAGTGCCCACTGGCAGAATTATGCTTCTCCCAAGAGAAGAAGGGAGGTTTGTGGCAGGCATGCTAGGACTTTACTTTAGTTGTAACCCTGTGCTGCCCCTTGCTGCCTGGAATGTTCTTTGATTTGGGGCTGACCTAATAGCTGGTTGTAAATCAGGGCTGTCTCCTTTCTTAAGAGAATGGAGCCTCATGGCTGGTCAGTCCTGGAGAATAACCTTTACATCCAAGCATCTTAAATCTCACGTATGTCTAACATGGCTGGTCGGCATGCCAGCTACCTCTGGGTTATTTTTAGAGGAGCATTCCCCTGACTAAATTCTACCTCGTGTGATTTAATGTCTTCTAAGCAGATCAGTAAATCTTTTTTTTTTTTTTTTTTTTTTTGGTTTTTTGAGACAGGGTTTCTCTGTGTAGCCCTGGCTATCCTGGAACTCACTCTGTAGACCAGGCTGGCCTCGAACTCAGAAATCCGCCTGCCTCTGCCTCCCAGTAAATCTTTTATAATAGCAATTTTTTTTTAAAGTGTCTCCTCCGCCATCTTTATGGAGGGTGTTATGATGTACTTTTTAATATGTCAAAACTATTTTGTTCTGGGAGGGGTTGTTTCTTTTGAGACAGATCGTTGCTAAGTAGCTCCAGCTAGCCTCAATATCAAAATCCTCTTGACTCAGACTCCTGAGTGAGAGAATTACAGGTACCCATGAACTGAGGGCTTCCCTGCTCCATGGTATGGTCAACACAAGCAACCAGATGCGTCTGGAGGAATCCAAAGCAGAGGGAGAAAGAAGCAGACTGAACGTAGCCAGCAGACTGGGTCTGGGTGTGAGAGCAGAAGCAGGGCAGGGAGATGGGGGGCAGGAGCGAGGGAGGGGGAGGGGGAGGGAGAGAGGAGAGACAGAAGCAAGGAGCATAGGGTTATAAAGAGAGTGAGTGAGTACTGGGGCAGGAAGGTAGGGGAGGGGAGGAGGTTAGAGGTGCTAGCATGGACTCTGAAATGTATAACAGGCACTTGTGATCCCGAGGGAGCCTAGAGACCAGCGCGTGCTGTGGTATTCTAAGAGGCACCCCAGATGGGCATCTGTCTCTTCTGCCTTTTGGAGTTTTGGAAAATGAAGTTTTCTTTGGACCTGACCAGGCATGCTCACCATGCCTGGCCAAAACACAGTCTTATTGTTTACTAATATTAAAAGACCAGTTAATAAGCAAATACTTAAGTGCGTCTGTGTTCGAATTGTGGACGCTACTGTAATTTGTCAACTGATTCCACATAGGATTGAGTCACACAAAAGGAGTGTTTTGGTTGAATACGTTTTTGTTTTTATTTTATTGAGACAGGGTTTCTCTGTGTAGCCCTGGCTATCCTGGGACTCGCTTTGTAGACCAGGCTACTCTGGACCTCATAGAGATCTGCCCACCTCTGCCTTCCGAGTCCTGGGATTAAAGATGCACACCACCAGGCACTGCAGTTCAATATGTCTTTTAGTTCCACAGCCTAGCACACGCACACTATTGTCTGTGCTTGTGTGTGTTTGTTAGTCATTTTGTTGCTGTTTCTGAGACTAATATAATCTTGGTCTAAAAATGGGGGGGGGTGAATCTATTAGCATAGTATGTGCCTCTTAGAAGGGGGTAGATAAAATTATATTATTGACAACTAACATAAAGTTAAGGAAGACTTTAAAAAAAAAAAAAAGATAAAAATTTTGCCCTGGGCCATCGAGGTGACTCTAGGAAAGGCTCTTGTCACCTGACGGCCCACATTTGCTCCCCAGAACCCACAAGGTAGAAGGAGAGACTTGGCTCCTCCAAGTTGGCCTTTGAGCTCTATATACATAAATATATATGATTTAATTTTTTTTTGAATGCCTTGTTGATACCGTAGACTTTTAATCCCAAATGTAATTACAGAAGCAATGTTAATGATTATTTTCTTAAATTTTTGCTCAAGAGCAGAATGTCACCCGGGAATCTGCCTCCTGTTACTATGCATTCTGCTGAGTGATTGGTGGGTCTTGTCTTCCGCCTGCACACATGAATGCAGGTGGTTTCCAAGTTTCCCTCGGTCCCCAAAGCCCACCTATGGACCTTCCCCTCTGTAAACATGGTTAGCTCAAAACTTTTGCCTGCAGGTTTTTGTAATTGTGCCTGTTTTGTATCTTTTATATTTTATATGTGATGAAAAAGCAAATTTCAGAACAGAACAAAAATCCAGTGAGCAAGAGTGAAACCCAGCCTCTGCGTTGTCAGCCTGTCTGTGTTCCCAGCTGCATGACTACTGCAAGGCCCACAGTCTTTCCCTCCTCCTAGAATACATTTTATCTTTTGCTCTTATGATTCCAGTTTCCAGAGCTGGAGAGGCCGCTCAGCGGTTAGGAATATGGACTGTTCTTCCAGAGGACCCAAGTTCGATTCACAGCCCTCACATCTGTAATTCTGGCTCCAGGGGATCTGACACCTCTGGCTTCTGTGGCACCTGCATTCAAGCATGTGTACAGACACACATGTACATAATTAAAAGCACACACACACAGAAAAAACTCTATTTCCCACAGATTTTCCTTTAATTCACACAATGAGCTATAATTTTTTTTGCCTCTATGGTATTCTTTATATCATATCTTTGACACCCTGTACTTACTTGGTTTGTTATAAACATATGCAAGTGGCTTACCCCACAAGATGGCAGATGCCTCCAACACTGTGTGGCCTGCACTCCCAGACTCCTGGTGCCAGCCTGGGCTGGATAAATGTGGATATTGGATCAGTCAGTCAGCACTAAGCCACTGCGCTAATACCAACCGAAACCCCCATCAGTGTCTAAGACATCACCAGGGAGAAATTGAACCACAGACAGACACTTTTAGTCTGTGGCTAAATAGTATGATTTCTGTTTAAAGTGTCTGCCATGGACCATAATGTTTTCAAAGGTTGGGAGAACAGTTTTAGTGAACAAATCTTATTAGAAAAGGGTTTTTTTTTTTTCTCCTGAAGTGTCCTACAGAGATAAAATGCATAACTAATTAACTCTTCTTTCCCCTCTCAATGTCAAATTGTTCTTGTGTTTCTCCTCTAGGCTACTAGTCAGTGCTTCGCAAGATGGAAAATTAATTATTTGGGATAGCTATACGACAAATAAGGTAGACTCTCTTCGTCTTTCTCTTAAATGATCTTGTATTTGTTTACTGCCTGGCAGTTCTTTCTTACTTGGGGCCCCCTTTGATGAGATGAATTTATTCCAGATCCAGACCAGCTCTTATGACATGTTCGCTTTTAATGTTGAACTCTTTGGCTACAAGAACAGTTTCAGTATGTGTTTGAGTGTCTCTCTTTTTTCCCCTCCCTTCATTTCTCTCTCCCCCTTTTCTCCCTCCCCCTTCTCCCCTTCTGTCTTTCTGTCTCCCTCTCTCTTTCTTTCCTCAGGCTCTTATTTAGCCCAGGCTAGCCTTGAACTCACAATGTAGCCGAGGCTAGCCCTCAGCTCTTGATTCTCCTGCCTCTACCTCCACACTGCTAAGTTTACAGATGCAACACCACACCCGGCTTTTGAAAACTGCCACTTTAATATAGACAAGAACTTTTAAAATTCCCAACTCCTGGAATGAAACAACAGTGACGTTTCTGTCTCTTATTATGGTAGATGGCTACTGGAAAGTTTTTCCTTGGCTTACTCCAGAGACTGTTTTGTTTTTCTGAATGACTTAAAAAATAGACGCATAGATTTTGTTGAGATCTAGTAGTGAGACTTTTTATTTTCTTACTGCACCCAGAGTAAAGAATCCTTGATTTCAAGTTGCCGAGTAACAGCGACAATTTGGGGAACATATTTTACAAGTCAGATGTCTACATTAGCAGTCACTGACTGAGCAGTCAAAAACAGTGTTTGGTGAAATGGACAGTAACTCAAGCCCTTTCCCCCTGAAGTGCTGAGGCTCAGACTAAGGACCTTGCCTCTGCATGAGCTGCACACTCAGCCCGATTGAGACTTTAAAGTGACTAAGTTTGTGATCTAACAGGTTTCGTATCCTAGTTGGTATGAAGCTAGTCTCATTCAAATCCATTTTCCTAAAACAAGCAAACAAACAAACACACAAAAACCAAATACACGTTTACGATATCACTTTAGGTCAAGAGGGAGCATGGCAGTATCCCAGGATTGTGGACACTCTGCATGGGGACATCCTTGATAAATCAAACCCCTTCTGTTGTCCGCGCCACCTGCTTCTAGGTTTGCCTACACCGCTGCGTTCCCTCTTTGAGATCCCGCAGTGTGTACCCATTACTACAAGGGCACACAGGCAGGCCCCCTTCCTGTTGTCTCTGACACTTCTCCGTCCGTTCCTTTTTATGGCTCGGCGTTCAGGTGTAGGAGACTCCTCTTTTGAACATTAACGTGCTAAAATAGTTAATTTGTATTTTGCATCTGAGTCAGTAGGCAGAGGCAGGCAGATCTCTCTGCGTACAGCATGGTCTATGTAAATGAATTCCAGGCCAGTGGGGCTATATATTAAGATCATGTCTCAAAACAAGCAAACAGAAACAAAATCTGTATAGCTTTGCTTTTATTTTAAAAAATTGAGAGTGGGGTGACACTTGCGAGATGATTTCAACGGCTATAGCTCTTGGTGCTCTTACAGAGGACCCGATTGGTTCCCAGAACCTGCATGAAGGGGACACAGCTCCCTATAACTCCAACCCTACGAGATCCAGTACCTGTGGCTCAGAGGGCGCCTGCACTAAAGAGCACATTACCACACAAGGAGAGGCACATAATTAAAAATAAAATTGTTCCTAAAATAAGCACTTCAATTCCATGGGACCTGCCAACATAGAAAGGGACATCCTATGTGCCTGCGGTGTTCCCGGGTCTCATGGCTTCCTTTCCGCAGTGTGCTTACTCCTAGATGCATGTGATTTCTAGCAGAGCTTGCCTCATGAAAAGCAAACTTAGGAATGCATTATGTACTGACTGCCCATAACAGTCTCCATGCCTCTGTGTGCTCTTTGTGTGGTAGATGCACGCCATCCCGCTGAGGTCCTCCTGGGTGATGACCTGTGCCTACGCCCCGTCTGGGAACTACGTGGCCTGTGGAGGCTTGGACAACATCTGCTCCATATACAATCTGAAGACCCGTGAGGGGAATGTGCGGGTGAGCCGAGAGCTGCCAGGGCACACAGGTGAGCGACTTAATCTCCTCCTCAGCCTTCTCCCTTCCTGATCAAGGATACATGGCAGATCGTGTCAGGTGGCTCAAGGAAGAAACTAGTGATTTTAAAAAGCAGTGACTCTCTCGGAGTCACGTGATGATGGTCATTCCTTGCTGTAGTTTGGGGCTGGCGATCCCATTTGGGGCCTTGAGCTCTGCTTTCTCCCGTGATTTCTTTCTTTCAAATATAGCTATACTGTTTTGTAAACATGATACACTTGCTACCCAAAAGATCCAAACATTCACCAAAAAATGCAAAGAAAGCAAATACAGCCTCCTGCGCTTTCTGCTGCCCTGGGCGAGGTTCAGGATCATACAGTCTGTGCAGGGGTTCATTCATGTCACCAGAAGCGCTGTCCCTGCCACAGCTCTTGTTCCCTGGGTCATGTTATTTAGGAAGTTTCTGTCACTCATACCCATCCTGTCTGTGGTTCCAGAGGCTTAGAGTGGTATTTCCCTGTCTCTGTCAGGGTCTGAGATGCCGATGGACTTGAATCATGCAGACACAGCATTTCCCAGAAAGCCTTCACAATATTTCTAGGGTCTTCTCCAGGGCTGGGCCCGTTCTGCCACGGGTTAGAGGTACTGGTTAAGGAGCACACTCCCTCAGGTGTGTCCAACCTGCAGCCTACATGGTCATAAACGCACTGAAAATAAGGCCTCATTTTGTCAAAATTTTTAAAAATTCAGTTGTATGGTTCTGAAGCATGAATTTTGAGGATGACAGGGTTGTGTCACGGTGTCACAGTTAAACACGCCGGGTCACTGTAAGGCTGCCATACTGGTCACTTTGAGTGCCCAGTGTCTGATACAGTGAATACCTCGAAAGAGTGGAAGAAAATTTAGTAGCAGCCGCAACGCATTGGGCTCACTAAAGCAGAGCTGTGTGTCCCACTGATGAGGGACTGTGGCCTGAGTTTATGGATTCTGTCCCATTTCTGTGTCACTGGATCAGAGATGACCTGACATTTGCTGCTCTCCGCTGCAGGCTACTTGTCCTGCTGCCGATTCTTAGATGACGGACAAATCATTACAAGTTCAGGAGACACAACTTGGTGAGTTCATTCAAAGGACGCCTGAGTTTGTGGGTACAGACATGGGGAGAGGTAGACATTTATGCCTGTGCTTGTGTTAATAATCCCAGTGCTTTGTGGGACATCGAGACCGGACAGCAGACTACAACCTTCACGGGACACTCGGGTGACGTGATGAGCCTCTCACTGAGTCCTGACTTGAAGACCTTTGTTTCTGGTGCTTGTGACGCGTCTTCAAAACTGTGGGATATCCGAGACGGGGTGTGTAGACAGTCTTTCACAGGACACATCTCAGACATCAACGCTGTCAGTGTAAGTGCATGTTTGTTTGTTTGTGGGACAGGGCCTTATGTAGCCCAGGATGGCCTCTAACTTCCCATGTAGCTGAGGATAACCTTGAACTCTAGATCCTCCTGATCTGGCTGCTCCCACCTCTCAAAAATTTACTCTGTCTAAAGTGCTGAACAGGACACCATTATGACAAATTGATTTCCTGGATTCTTATAACCAGTGTGCTCTTACAACACCAAATCCCCCAAATAATAGGATTTTTTAAAAAAAAAAAAAATTATTTAATGTACATGAGTAACACTGTAGCTTCTCAGACACACCAGAAGAGGGCATTGGATCTCATTACAGATGGTTGTAAGGCACCATGTGGTTGCTGGGACTTGAACTCAGGACCTCTGGAAGGGCATTCAGTGCTCTTAACCGATGAGCCATCTCTCTAGCCCAAAATAATAGGACTTGATTTTTAAATCTGAGTGCTTATTTTTAGACAAGATCTAAACTTTATCTCCACAATGAGTAGGGACAGGTGGTCGTTAGTGAGCAGGCAGCCTCAGAGGTGTTCACTGTGTTCAGATGAGAAGTTAACCTGCATTGAGGGCAGCCACACAGGGGTGCGGTAAGAGAGAGAGTACTGCTTTCTGTGCAGTCTGGTACTTGGAGACAGCCAAAGCGGGGAAGTGTCAGCTCTTCCATGTACCAGCTTTGAAACTGATCAAGATGGGTAATGTCGGCGAGTCTCACACTCCTAGCCTTCCTAACGGGGCTAGAGCTGCTTCATCAGAGAACGCTGTGGAGACCAAATGAAACACAGAGTGTGTGTGTGTGTGTGTGTGTGAGAGAGAGAGAGAGAGAGAGAGAGAGAGAGAGAGAGAGAGAGAGAGAGAGAGAGATGCAGTGTCTCATTAGCCCTGGCTGGCCTGGGACCTAACATTGGAGTGCATCTGAACAGGTGTGTGCAGGTGCCCTTGAAGGCCACAAGAGGGCATCAAATCCCCTGGAGCTAGAGTTAGCATCGACTGTAAACTGCCTGCTGTGGGTGCTGGATTCTGAACCCTACCTCTGTAACAGCAGCAAGTGCTCTAAGTTTAAAAACCAGGAACACACGTTAAGTTTTATCAGCTGCTTTCTGTCTGTCTATTGAAACGTGTGGTTTCTTTTTTCTCTCTACTCACCTTCCCACCCCACCTGCCACTCGGGTCTGTGTCTGTCTGTGTGCTACTGAGACCTGAACCCAGGTCCTCATGGATGCTTATGGTCGTCTGTTTGTTTTTTTCGTTTTGATTTACTAAGGGTGAGTTTGTGTGTCATTGCTATCATTGTTTTAGATTTTGCACGTGAGTGCTGTCTGGTGCACATGTACCATCTGCACATATATGTGTCTATGTGTGCATGCAGAGGCCACAATGAGATCAGGTGCCCTGTCCGATTACTGCCAACCTCACTACTTTAAGACAGGTCTCACTGAACTGGAAGCTTGACTTCTTGAATGAGCTGGTTCATCAGCAACTTCCCAGGATCATCTGCCCATAAACACACTCAGCCATGCCCAACTTGTTATACAGGAAGCTGAGGGTTCAAACTCAGTGTCCCTCAAATCCTCATGTCCTCATGTGTGCAAAGCAAGTACTTTGTCCCAGCCCTACAATAGTGAATTTATTTATTTATTTATTTATTTATTTATTTATTTATTTATTTTTGGTTTTTCGAGACAGGGTTTCTCTGTATAGCTCTGGCTCTCCTGGAGCTCACTCTGTAGACCAGGCTGGCCTCGAACTCAGAAATCCGCCTGCCTCTGCCTCCCAAGTGCTGGGATTAAAGGTGTGCACCACCACAGCCCAGCTTACAATAGTGAATTTATAGAGACATTGTTAAAGTAACTTTTATTCGCCTGATGTATTTGTCTGGGACACTTACTACCTCCGTTTGCTAACCTGGGCCTAGTCATTGAAGCTTCTAGACTCCTACAATCTTATCTAGGCCTAGAATGTTTCCAGCCTCGGTGACTTACTGCTCAATAAGCTCACCCTTTCTAGTTCCTTCTGATCCCTGGTTCAACTTAGCAGTTCTAGCTCAAACTCCTCTCCATACTGACTGATTCAAACTGGCTTCTCTCATCTTCTGACTGAAATGTTCTGCTTGGTCTCATACTAACTTTGTGGCAATATTTCCTAATCTGGCTCTTCATTCTCTGACTGGCTTGGTCTTCACCTGTGTCTAGCTTGCTTTCTCTCTGCAACCTGTCTCTTCACAACTGTCCCAGTAAAACTACACCCCCCCCCAACTCTGCATTGCTCTCTCTCTCTCTTAAGTAGCCTCTCTGTTCTCTTTCTTCTATGAGAGTTGCACATATCCTATGCTGTCAGGTCTTTCTCTGATTTGTCACTTTGTCTGACTCTCACTTTCAGACGTGGGTGCTTTCTTCTACAAACTTTACCTTCATTGTTTAGGATTAAAGGTGTGTACTAAGAGCATGACTCTAGTCTAAGCAGAGGGATTAAAGGTGTGTGCTGAGGATGTGTCTGTATGTCAGCTGGAGTAGCCATGTTGCTGGATTAAAATCCCTCACAAAACAAACTGTCCTCTTATTTAGTTTTGTGTGTTTGTGGGGATGAGACATTCAGCACCATCTTTGTTAAACTATTAACACACTGAGGCCCCCTTTTGAAATGAAATAGTTGAAAGAAAAATATTATAGAAGAAGGCTAGGCCATGATGTCCAAGCCTTAGTCCCAGCACTCTGGGGACAGAGGCAGGAGAATTGCTGTAAATTTGAGGACTGCCTGGGCCACATAGTGAAACTTGGCCTTCAGAAATCAAAGAGTGGAGCCAGGCAGTGATGACGCACACCTTTGATCCCAGTTACTCTGTAGGCAGAGGCAGGTGGATCTCGTGAGTTTGAGGACAGCCTGGGCTACAAAGCAAGTTTTAGGACAGCCTAGGCTACACAGAAGAACCCTGTCTCAAAACAAAACAAAACAAGGGCCTGGAGAGGTGTGATAGGAAGTGGCCAGCACCACCCACTGAGGGAAGTAGGCGGGAAGAGTGGTAACCACACAAGACACACAGTAGGTAGAAGGAAGAATTTATGGTTAGTGGTCCTGGGTCCTGGGATATTTCCTGTCTGGAGTGGAGAAGCCGTGTTCACTGAGAGTCCCTTCAGCCATTTCCAAGAACCTGTTAATCCAGTGGAACTGCTGCCCTGCAGGACCCTGCCTGCGGGATTGTTTGTGAAACAGTGGGACGCTGTCTCCCTGTGCTTACCAACAGGATGGAAATAACACTGCCCGCACTAGGTAATGCCTTCTCCATCTTCCAGCTGTGTCATCAGATCTGGAAAATATTGCTACTGCATATTTGTGTTCAGTCACTGGAAACCCACGTGTTTGAACCAGCTATATTCATCAAACAACTTACTTATTTTAGACCCCAAGGGTAGGTGATGACAATGTTAAACTATTCATTATTAAACTGTTACTACTCTTTTAAAACCTAGCAGTGCAGGTCAGCGGTACAGCACTTGCTTAGCACGCACAAAGAGCAGGGCTAATCCCCTCCACAGAAAAGGAACCCAAGGCTGTTGCCGGGACCTTAGAGAACGACAAAGCAGAAGATCAATTGAAAAAATTAACAGCTGGACAGCTGCCTAAGTATTAAGAAAATTAAGCTAAAGCCCTACTTCGAAGAAGGCTGTTTATCAAATATTCTCCAGATAGATAAGGTTAATGTCTTAGTTAGGGTTTTACTGCTGTGAACAGACACCATGACCAAGGCAACTCTTTTAAGGACAATGTTTAATTGGGGCTGGCTTACAGGTTCAGAGGTTCAGTCCCTTATCATCAAGGTGGGAACATGGCAGCATCCAGGCAGGCATGGTGCAGGCAGAGCTGAAAGTTCTACATCTTCGTCTGAAGGCTGCTAGTGGAAGACTGGCTTCCAGGCAGCTAGGTTGAGGGTCTTAAAGCCCACACCCACAGTGACACACCTACTCCAACAGGGCCACACCTACTCCAGCAGGGCCATACCTTCTAATCGTGCCAATCCCTGGGCCAAGCATATACAAACCATCACAGTTAATATAGGAAATTAAACAAACTAAAATAATTACGGGCTGTTCATTAAAAGTGATGAAGGACCTGTGGAGATGGTGTAGTTGGTATTCACCGCGCAGGTGAGAAGACCTGACTTTATTCCACAAAACTCAAAAGTGATGAAAGCTGGTGTGATGGCACTGACTTTTGTAAATCCCAGCACTGAGGAAGCAGAGACAGGAGGGCTGGGGCTCGCCCTGCAGATCCAGGTTCAGTGAGAGACCCTGTCTAAACATCAACAACAAACACGAAAGAGAGAGTGAAAAACACCTGACGCTGACCTCTGGCTTCACTGTGCACACTCACATACACACACAGGTAAAGCAGGTAATGAAAGAAAGCTGGGTGTGGTGCCACAAGCCTTAAGGATCCCAAGTTCAAGGCTATCCTCTGTTATTCAGTAATGAGGGAAGTCTAGAATCGAGAGCTAAGCAAACCCAATTGCATTAAACTTTAAAACTGCTGCATGGTTTTCTGAAGTAAACAGAAGTATGATAGACAGGTCATGTTTGTAGCAAATAAAACCAATTTACAGCCATTCTGTTGCTAACCCCAGTGGCTCAATGGCAGAAAACCTAACTGTCATGAGAAGGCTGTTCCCAGAAGGTACAAATGTGCTTTTTTCTTCTGTGGAAAGGCATGTTGACTAGGGCTGTACCAAAAATAGATGCAGTCACGCCTGGGTCTCTACCGCTCACTTCATATCCAGTGTACATGGGAGTTGTACATTCTCTCTCTTTCACCCGTGTACATATCTGTGCTTGTGTAAACACTTGTGCTGTAGGCCTGCAGCTGATGCTGGATGTCCTCCTTGGTCACTCTTCACCTTCTTCAACGAGGCAGGGTCTCTCAGTTGAACTCAGAGTTCACCTATTCTAGTCTAGCTAGCTAGCTTTCTCCAGGAATCCCATCTCTGCCACCCAAATGCCGAAGGTCAGGCAGACCTCCACACCTGACTGGCATTTACGTGGCTCCTGGAGCAGGCCTCCACACGTGGCCAGCATTTACGTGGGTGCTGAGCTCCAGCCTCTAGTCTTCATGAGCACACAATGAGTGCTCTGCTGAGTCACCTCCCCAGCTCCAGTGTTCTGTATTTTTAAAAATCTTTCTAATTTATTTTTCATAACAGGATTCTGGAATATTTACAGAAACATCCTATAAATATTAATACTTATGAGCAACATGGGGATCTTTGGCCTGCTCTGTTTCTGACTTGTATGTAGGAAACTCTTAGCCATCCAGGCGGCTCCTCGTCCTGGGAGGCCACTGCACTGATGATAATTTAGTTTGGACATGCTACCCATACCTGCTGTCATGGTGCAGTGCAACCCACTGCGCCTGACTCCTAAGTGACTGGCACATAGAAACACTGGACTGAAATGTTTAGATAAGACGGGTGGAGGACCACGGCAGGGTTATTAACACTGTGTGCTGAGAAATGGACCATGCACTCTGCATATGCTATTCGGTCCTAACTCATAAGACTAGAGCCCTGAATATTTTGTGTGTGTGTGTGTGTGTGTGTGTGTGTGTGTGTGTGTGTACATGTATAGACACACACACATACATGTGTTAGGCAAGATGTGATGGTTCATACCTGTAATCCCAGCACTTAGGAGGCTGAAGCAGGAGCACTGGGAGTTCTGGGCCAGCTTGGGCTACATGGTGAGAGCCTGTCGCACATAAAAAGAAACTAATTCAGCAGTCACTGACATGAGAAGGAGCAAGGTTGGACTTTAAGCATGCTGTACCTCACCTCCCACCCCAAGTGCTCCGCTTCCATGCTCTCTGAATGGGTCAGTTCCGGTGTTGCAACACTCCCAGGGCTGGATGCTCCGCCTCCATGCTCTCTGTATGGGTCAGTTCCGGTGTTGCCACACTCCCAGTGCTGGGTGCTCCGCCTCCATGGTTTTTGTGTCTTCCTTTCTTCTTTCTAGTTCTTCCCAAGCGGCTATGCCTTTGCCACTGGTTCTGATGATGCCACCTGTCGACTCTTTGACCTCCGTGCAGACCAGGAGCTCCTGCTGTACTCTCATGACAATATCATCTGTGGCATCACGTCTGTGGCCTTCTCAAAGAGCGGGCGCCTCCTGCTGGCCGGCTATGACGACTTCAACTGCAGCGTGTGGGATGCTCTAAAAGGAGGCCGGGCAGGTGAGTGGTGTGGCCCAGGCAGGCTCTGTCTTCAGGAAACTTGAAGAGGCTCCCTGCAGACACTGAGGCCTTCTGGGCATCTTGCAGCTTTCAAAATGGCAGCTGGGTGGCTCTCCTTCCTATTCATTCCTTCGATGGTAGTTGGATCACATACCCTACTGAAGAATGACAGTAGGGCCTATAATGATAAATTCAGAGGTCAAGAACCATACATGTAAATCAGGGCCATCTTTCACAAATCAGTCTTCTCCTCACATCCTGGTTATGTTTGCTTATTTAATATTCTGAGACAGGCTCTTATGCTGTAAGTGCCTGGAACGCACCATGAAACCCAGGCTGGCCTTGAGCTCCACCTCACCCTGCCTTAGCCTTCCAGATGCTGGGATTGCTGGTGAATGCCCCCATTGTGCCAGGCTAAGCCGTCACTTGGGGCTAAGCCATCGTTCTGACAGGGATTGTGGTTTCTGCTGTGGCTCACCCTCTTGGGATTGACCCTGAGGACGAGACAACCTGTTCCACGCCTTAACTGGAACCCCCCACTGCAGGTCCCAGTTAAAAGGCAGCACAGCAACCACACAGGGACTGGAATTCAATGGAGTGATTTTTAATTTTAACTAAAAGAATTTAAAAGTATACTCTAGGAAAAATGGCTGTATGTGGTTTGTTACTGTAACACAGAAAACATTTTCTGCATCCCAGGGTAAACTGGTAGGGTACAGTGGTGTACGCCTGTAATCGTAACATTTGGGAGACAGAGACAGGAGGGTGACAAGTTTGAGGCTGACCTCATCAAGACCCCATCTCAAAACAAAACCTTCAATGGTATGGCTGTATTACTGCTATTGCTGCCATTGTTTTGCATACATACTTCTACCCTGAAACGTCTCCCCTGTGCTCCCCAAATACTATTCAGGACTGATTCAGGACTGGCTCAGCGCTTAGGTCAACTCATTTTTTCCAACTCTGTTTTTCTCTGTTGTTCTTCAACTGTGTTTTTCTCCCAGTCAGGAGATAAGTTAGCAGCCCCGTGAGTAAATCTCTAGCCTTACGCTGGCATAGGATGGCTGGTCATGTGACTGGTATCATGGAAGAAGGGCAGACTGGCAGATGTCACCTCTACTGGCCACTTGATAATGCAGTCCTATTTTGACATACTTGCCCTGCTTAGACCCAGAGATCCCGGTTTCCACCACTGTGGACTCCTGGATGTCACCGTCACCCCCTTGTCGCTTACAGCTCTGTTGCTGTCTCTGCCTCTTTTGTTCACCCCCCCCCACCTTTAGAACCCCTCAGAGTTGTTGGGTTCCACACACACAGGCTCCCAGCACACCCAGGAATAATCTTCTGCAGCCTGTTATCAAGCTATAGAGTTCAGAGTGCTAGACTTTGCAAGTAGAGTTTTGAAAATAATCTGTTGCCCCATGCCAGTGACTCCGTAAGGTATTTTGTATTTGGTTGTTAACTCAAACTGTTAGTATTCAGAACTCACTTCTAATGTATACTTGAGTTTCAGGCTTGCTTTGCTGATAGCTGTCTTCAGCCGGTTCAGCAGAATGTCTCACTTTAAGGCCAAATCCAGAATCGGGAGCCACTCCCTCCCTGTCTTCTCGGGTGACTGGGACAGCAACCCCTGTGCTTTCTTGTTACTTATTATTTTAGCTCACGATGGCAAATTTGCTAAACACAGCCAGACTGGAAATGGGGACTATTTAAAGAGGATAAACTTCTGAGAGTGGAAACACGTTTAAAGAGAGGTGTTGAGTTGATATACTCTCATTTTCATTTTAACATTTTCATTCTTTCACTCCCTCGAATCTTGAGAATTCTTCCTTTTGTTCTATGCAGTAAACAGGGTCGGTGAGTCTCACACCGCCGCAAACCCGCAGAGCTTGATGAACTCAATGGCTTCACAGAATTATAGCCAGTGTCTGTGTTTGGTGGTGAACAGAAAGAACTAATGATTTCGGTATTTTCTGGAACAGGATGGAAGGCAGTTGTCTTGTTCTTGTGGGTAGAAGTAGACTGCATTGAACATCCACTCAAAAATCTCCTTTTATTGAAAGTAGCACAGCTCAGTAGCAAAACTGTGTTGCTGGTAGTTGGTCCCATGGTAAACTCTGAGATTATGGTATTTACTGGAAAAGCCTGTTTGTAGTTGTGGTATGGCTTATCTCTTAGCACACACATTTAATCCCTCTGGCTGGAATGCAGACATGCCCTTACTACACAACTTTAATCCCAAACAATGCGGGTAAAGTTAGTTTGTAGAAGGAAGCTCCCATGTCTGAAAATGATGTCATTGAGGGGCAAAGTGATGAATCCGAGAAAGATTTGACAGACTAGGATCTGCCCAACTCTCATGAGAACAGAGAGGAGAAGCTCCTTGAGAACAGCACAGGAGGAAGGAAGCAGTTTTACAGGGAGAGTTTACAGAGACAGGTTGAAGAGAGAACAAGCCAGACACCGATGGAGACAGGAGTCAGAAGATTAGAACATATTTCGAGAGTTAGAAAGAGGCCAAGCAGAGCCATTCAGGAGCAGGGAAGCCAGATTGAATCAGTCAGCTTGGCGAGAGGAGTTTGAGCCAGAACAGCTGAGTTGAACCAGCCAGCCAGAGATCAGAAAGAACACGAAAGGCCAAGCTTAGTCAGCAGTAAGTCTCAGAGGCAGAAGACAGTTCTAGGCCTAGTTAAGATTGTAAGGAGGCCAGACGCTTCCAGGACTAGGCCTAGGTTAGCAGACTGAGGCAGTAAGCCTCAGAGACAACAATTTTCTCAAGCAAATAAAAATACTGGTACAAAACTGGAATGTTGTGAACTTACTGGAGATGTGGGATTTGCCTTTACATGTTTTCCTAGATAGAAAAGTTACAAACACCAGGTGCAGTGGTACACGAGTGTCATTCCTGCACTTGTAGGTAAAAGCAGGAGGATTGGGATTTGAAGATGACTGCTGGCTGGGTACGGAGGTTAAGCCTATGACTTTTCAAAATTTGGAAACACAAACTGATGTTCAAAAATGATGTGTCAAAAATTCCAATAACATACGGTGTGTTGTGTCCATATATGCCTGACTTGCCCTAGCAGCAGCCTCCCCAGAATGTCTGTCTTTTAACCACTGTCTGCATCGTAATGCACAACTTGCGCCATTTAAGTCTCCAGTTTTAACTCTATATTGATCTTTCTTTGTAGGTGTCCTTGCTGGTCATGACAACCGTGTTAGCTGCTTAGGTGTGACTGATGATGGCATGGCTGTGGCCACTGGCTCCTGGGACAGTTTTCTGAGAATCTGGAATTGAGTGCCATATTTTCTGTTCTCCAATGATATCTGGAGAAATCCATGCTACAGCCTATAGCTGTGAGGAAAAAAACCCTCTACCTTCTATTTGCAGATGAAGTTTTTCTACCGAGGTGACTATATATAAAAAGCAGTGTTCAATAAACTATAGTTTATTGAAACTGTTGTAACAAGAATGGTGGTCAGAGAAACAATCAAGACTAAGATCCCTTGCTGCAGTCAAAGGCCAGGGTATTCACTGAGAGGTTGTGTTGACTTTAAACCGACAGATTCTTGCTTGTGCTAATTGTTTTTCTGTAGATTAGAGTGCACACTTTATAGCAGACAGCCGTTTGTGTTTGCATTTTGTTAAGGACTACCATTGAACTTTGTATATATAAGAAATGTCACGTTTTTAAAGTGTTGTCATGGAAGAACCAGGGCCTGAGATACTGTAGATATGCGTGCTGTCTGACGAAAGTCCCCTTGGATTCTGACATCACATTTTAACCTGAGAGTCCCCGACTGCTTCATGATTAGGAGGGCTGATAGGTGAGGTGATTCTGAGGGACCCAGTGGCTGTTCATGCATTCTTTGCCACACTAGGAATTTAAGCGCTCATTTTCAGTCCTTTGAGGGGACAGGTGATATAAAGGCCAGGGGGTAAAAATTTCACTTCAACATAGGGTACACACTAAAGAAATGTCATTACAATTTATTACATTAGAAACCAGTAGACACTGGCATGTAATTTTTGGTATTTTAAGAGGCTCAGCCATCTGAACTGTTGGATCTTGCTGTTAATTTTGCATTCTGAAACGAAGTTTGTAGAAAGTACTAGTATTTGAGAAGTCTGACAAAAACCTGACTTGTCCCTGCATCTGAAGACTCTTGCCTGGTGTTCTGTGTAATAGGAGAAAACAGTGTCTCACCTTTAACTTTTTTGAGAAATGTAAACTCATCCACTCAACTGGCACAAATATATATATATATATGATTTATATGTCACACATATATATGTAGAGACACACATATATACACATACATATGATGGCTTTGTGAATTCTGTGTAAAGTCTATGTAATGTAAAAAAGGTATAAACCATTTGTACCCTTGACCTTTTACATTTCCATTTTTGTGGTGCTGCAGAAATCCAGGGCCTTGTGCCCACTAGCCACGTGTGCTACTTGGTACCTCCCTAGCTCCTAGCATGACGTATTTAAGCAGCTTACTGCAAAGCTAGTCTAGAGTTGACCAACCCGGGAGCCTAAAGCATTGTTTCAAAGGGGTTCTGCTGGCTGCAAAGCCGCACCAACTGCTTGGTAAAGTGTCTGTCACTGGGATGTCCAGCCTCCAAACTGAACAGACATCTCTCCTCTCCAGTATTCTCCTGTAGATTCAAATGACTGACAATAGCAGACTGTCATGACATGCTGGTGCTGTCTCTGGAGTATCTGGATGAATACAAACACATGGTAAAGCTGTAGTTTAGCAGTTTCTGCGTTAAAGTTGATCACCTGTAACTGTAACCTCAGTACTTCCAAACTGCACCTGTGAGTTTTCTCTTTGTACTGTGAATGTGCCTGTGTACACAGTAGCTGTGATCATACCAGCATCAGTTTTATTAAGGTCAGTTGATCTTAAGAGAGCACAGTGGAAAGAGCCTTAGCCCACATAGATCCAGGGTCCACCCTGACAGGGACAGAAAGGAAATGAAAAACAGACACAGGAAAGCTGGGGTTGGGTTGACTGGGTTCTCTGATGGAGAAACCAGGACCCAGAAGCTCAGAGAGTTTATTCCGTGGAAAAGCACAAAGAGGCAGCGCTGTTGTATCCAGATAGACAAGGGGGCATTTGTGGCATACTGCTGGATCAAGGAGACGGGTTTAGCTCATCTCTGCGAGAGCAGTCCCTGTAGGGAAGCAATCTTCAGGCTGTAAGTATCAGGGGATGGAGGTCAGGGAGCTAAGGTGTACATGTTCTACACATACCGTCAACACTCATACGCAACCCAGGAGAGCTTTGCCGTTCTCTCGTGGGTCTAAGGCAAGGGTCCTTGATATGGCAGTCACTCTGGACTTCCTCTGTTCCCTACAGGATAAGAGGTGAACAGAGATACAGTACTGAAGAGAAACAGACCATCAATGGCAGGTGTGAATGTGGACCTTAATCCTTAATTTGTGGGACCCCTGTGCTCTTGTCTATTTGTGAAATAGGGAGCACTCTCAAATAGGGCACAACTTAAAAAGGAAAAGAAAGATTGACAGTGCTGGATAAGTCTAGCCTTCCTTGTACGCCCACCCAGAAAGTGTTCTATCGCTGTGCTGTGTGTGCAGCCTGCCCACCCAAGCCAGAGTGTGTGTATCTGCTGTGCAGCTCAGAATTCATCTCAAAACCTTGTTCAAAACAGCATTTCTACTATGTATATAGGGGGCTTAATCTGGGGTAGGGTGCTTGCAACGCAAGGCCCTGAGTTCAGTCCCCAGCAGTGAGAGTGTGTGTGTGTGTGTGTGTGTGTGTGTGTGTGTGTGTGTGTGTGTGTGTGTGTGTGTGTGTGTGTGTGTAGTCATACTAAAAGAATTCTATGGCCCTAAATTAAATATTTTAAGATGTTACCTAGGGCTGGAGAGATGGCTCAGCAGTTAAGAACACGTGTTACTCTTGCAGAAGACCTGGGTTTGATTCCCAGCACCCACATGGCAGCTCAAACTGTAGCTTCAGTCCCAAGATATCTGACTTCCTCACCCACATACATACATGCAGGCAAAATATTCATACACTTAAAATACATGTTTTAAAAGGAATGAACTTTGTTAATAAAAGTTTGCATGGAACAGAACTTGAAGGTTTCCCTTAATGTGTATCTGGAGAGGAGCCATGATGACCATGTGGCTAACTGCACACAGCGCCAACTGCTGACAGCAGTGACCTTACTCCAGCTGTTTCTTATGGTTGGTGTCTTGTGGTTGAATACACTGGCTTGCTGGAGAGAGAGTTCCTGAAATTAGCCTACATAATGTGCCTTAGCAGGTTGATGCAGAACGTGCATAACAGCAGAGAGAGGTCGTCCTTCAGACCGGCAAGATTTTTAGCATTTTGCTGTGGCTCCTGCCCTGGCCTCTAGTTGGGTCTACAGGCAGATGCCAGGGTGCCACTTTCCCCAAGCATATGACATGTTCTTTCCTAAACAACATGACCACCATGTGGTTGAGTAAACACCCCAAAATGCTGCTCAGCAAAGACTTGTCTACCTTCAGATGGACCGGCTTCCTTTTGGGTGGCTGTATTAGGCTAAACTACTCCAGGCCCCTTTCTAGCTCATACTCATGTTGTGACACATGTGTACTGTATTGAATTACAAATTCATAAACGCAAAGTGCTGGGGCCTGGAACTTTGTCATTTAATGGCACGCTGTTTCTGGAATGCTAAGGAATGTTAACCTCGTAAAGGAAAATGAAGCCAGGTGTGGCAGTGCATGCCTGTTACCCTTCATTGGGAGGTTGAGGGGCTAAGACACGGAGCTGAGGCCAGCCCATCAGGCCTATCAGATAGAAAGAAACCTTATCTCAGAGGCTGGAGGGATGGCTCAGTGGTTAAGCCTGCTTGGTGTTACTGCAGAGGACCCAAGTTTGGTTCCTGGCTCAGGTGGCTAACAACTGCCTTTAACTTCATGGGATCCAAAGCCCTCCTCAGATACCTGTGTGCACATGCGCGCGCGCACACACATACACACACAAAGTTTAAAATGAATCCTTTTCTTTTAAAAGGAAAAAAAGGACACCTTTATTTAAAAAAAATCATTTTATTGCTGGAAGTACTCTCCAGTCCTGTTGATGTTTTAGATTTAGTAGTAAAGCTAAGACATTTCAGAAGTGAAACCATTCAGGGAAATTATTCAGATATGAAAGTCTTGGATTTTGAACTGCAATGTGCTCTGTTACTAGATTAGAAAAACTGATTAAGCAACCCCCAAAATACCTGTCATTTCATAGGGAACATACTTTTAGAATCAGCAGATCACACCAGGCTTGTACGAATACATACTGTGTTCAGGTGCTGATTCTCTGGCCACTGTGGAAAGTGTAACTTAAAATGATGTCTTAGCCAGTTAGAAATGTAGAAGCCACCCACAGGGGAGTGTCCTCTATAGGGAGACTGTCTTAAATTGGACTGTGTGGGAAGTGAAGCACACAGCAGACTCACTTCTTCTCATTGGTTAGGACAGGCACTCACAGGATGTGTAAGCCAGTACTGTTAGCCAGAGTCTGACGCAACATCTATTCAGAAAACGTTTCCCATGTTGATAACGTGATAAGCTTTTCCCTTAAACCCAGTAGCTGGTTTTGTAAAGCAAGTGTAACAATGTACATTATGAGGAGAAGACTTGTTTCAACTAGTATGAAGGGTATCCAGCAGGCTCTTCCATAGCACTGGGGAACTAGGACTTAGTGGTTCAGTGCAGGGCGTCCAGGCCCTTTCTGTCTGTCTTTATGCAACTGTGCTCTAGCGTATCATTGTCTCCCTGAAGGCATGAGATAGCCCACACCTCAAGTGTGTCTTCAAGCTGGTTTGAGTATTTCTCTATAAGGTATCTTGGAAACATTTTTCTTCTCCTAAAATAATTTCCAGTATATGAAGCCAACTGACTATGAATGTCAGCTACGGCTAAAGCTTAACTATAAAAGAAGGGGAGGTGCGCCATGACTCAGTATTCTGAGATATGACAGATACACTCCTTTATTTGTACAGTTGCTTGTGAGATACTGCTGCAGCAAGCTCCTGCTGTCATCAATAAAGTGCTTTTCACCACGGCTCAGTGTACCTTGTTTTAGGTCAAATTTTAGTAAGATTTAAAAAATTATGCCCTGAGCCGGGCAGTGGTGGCGCATACCTTCAATCCTGGCACTTGAGAGGCAGAGGCAAGCAGATTTCTGAGTTCAAAGCCAGCCTGGTCTACAGAGTGAGTTCCAGGACAGCCAGGGCTACACAGAGAAACCCTGTCTTGAAAAAAGAAAAAAAAAAAAATTAAAAAAAAAATTATGCCCTGGAACTAAACTCAAGTCCAGTACTTTAACGGCTCAGCTTCCTTTGTTTAAATACTGGTCTTCCTTCTCCTCTTCCTCCTCCTCCCCCCTCCTCCTTGTCCTCCTTCATAAAAAAGGGCAGTAAGGGAGAGACTGAAGTGTTACTGACCCAGAGCTAGCTTTTACTTTGTTAAAGGGCACAGATTTCTCATTTACAAGTAAGTCATTCCCTCCCTTAGTGGGGCACAGGAGCCAGGTTTGTAATGCTAGCACTTAGGAGATAGGGGCAGGAAGATCCCAAGTTTGAGGCTAGCTTCAACTACATGATAAAACCCTGCCTCAAAAGAAACAACCTTCTCCTATAGCTCCCTTAGGGTAATTTAGTTCCATTCTTAAAAGTTAATTGTGTTTATACCATAGATTTAAAAAAAAAAAAAAGCTCATTTTTCTCCTTAGATTTATTTTATTTATATATATATGTGTGTGTGAGTACACTCTCGCTATCTTCAGGCACACCAGAAGAGGGCATAGGAACCCATTACAGATATGGTTGCTGGGAATTGAACTCAGGACCTCTGGGAGAGCAGCCGGTGCTATTAACCGCTGAGCCATCTCTCCAGCCCCTCACATAGATTGTAAATACTTGTATTATCACATTACAATTCTGAGATTAACCAGGAGAGTTTGTATTCCAGGATCTAGGAGGCAGAGACAAGTGGATCTCTAAGGTCTAGAGAGCAAGTTCTAGAATGGCTAGGGATACACAGTGAACCCTGTCTTGAAAACAAACCAAGGGTGGAGGCTGCTTGTGTTAGTCCTAGCTGTTCAGGGAATCCTCCTGACTCAGTGTCTGTAAACTGCACACCTACCATGGAAAACTTCTCAAACTGTACTCCTGACAGTGGTGACTGAGCAAAGAACTATATACAGTGTCTATACAGTAGTAATGCATGACAGGACCTCACCTGAGAGCTTACACGACTACCATGAAAATACCTGAGGTGAGTGGGAAACAAAGTCACTGACTGAGATCAACGCTACAGTTATCAGCTAATATGCAGACAGGTTTATTTCCATCTTGCAACCTTGCATACTTATAAAAATGTTTTGTAAAAAGTTTAAGATCATACAAAGTTTATAAATACTGTAAACATACACAGTAAATCATCAAGTATGTATGTAGCAACTAATCAATAACAGTCATGATTACCCCTGTAATGCATGAGCCTGCTAGCCACAGGTGCACTCTTGTCTGGAAAAGGAGCTGGTGTGTCTCAACACTCCATCCTCAACCCCCATACCTTGTTAACTTGATCGGCGGGAACTACATTCTTAAGCAGTGATGAGGAGCATTCCGGACTACGGACACCGGTTCACAGACTCCAGAGTACACTGGGGCAGACTGCAGGGCTTCCTGAAGCTTGCTGCAGACCCCAAACTTGATTCCATACCTGTGTTGAGGCTTGAGGACCTGCCTCTTACAACTTTAAAAGTGATGTTTATGACGCAGGGGTCAAACTCAGAGAACCAAGCTGTAGCTTGCTAACTATGTGCTCCGTGTAGCTTTGTAACCTAGGTTAGCAGACCTCAATTTTAGATACAAGTTCTTCATGTAATTTTCACCCAATCCCACTTTGTTGCCTGTACCATTTGGGGGATTAAAAATCAGCAATAAAAGCAAAAGGTAGTCAGATGGATTTAAATTTGAATACTGCAACCAAAACTCAATCTGCAAAGAAATTAAGTAATTCTGAAACTTCTCTATGGTCTAAGTGGTCATATATAATATTGTATTGAAGTATTTTAAAAATAAGAGGTGCATCTAGGGCTGGGCACACTAATCCTAGCACTCGGGAGGCAGAGGCAGGCAGATCTCTGAGGCACAGGCCAGCCTGGTCTACAGAACAAATTCTAGGGCAGCCAACGCTACACAGAGAAACCCTGTCTCAAACTAACTAACCAACCAAACAGAGGTGTACCTATTGTGAAGACAGAGCTGTAGGGAAGAAATGCTGAGGACCAAAGAAAAGGCTCCAGGAAGAAAGGAGCTGGAGAGTTTGCTGGATCTCTTTGCCCCTCTCCTAGATGTGACCGATGTGACCGTATTAAGTATATATTCTCTGCTTCCAGCCTGAAGTGCTGACCTCTGACACCGCAGTGGACTGCAGTGTCCCCCCCCCGGGGGGGGGGGCACTGCTGACTTCCTGGAGTGACGGGATGTTAGCACTTTCATTTTCATTGTCAGTCAGAGAATAATCCTGTCCTGCTATTTACAAGTATTTCCATTCCACTGTCAGACAGTAATACCTGAACCATAAACATGTTACTAAACCAGAGTGCTAATTTTTAGTGGAGCCCAAGGAAATTCATGTAATTCAAAGCTTCCAGTGGGGACATGCCCAGGGCCTCAGTGAGAGTCCTCCTAAGGATCCACTGTTAAGGGTCATGTCACCATGGACATGTCACCACACTCCACGCACATCCTTGTCCCACCCTGGCCATTTTCACCCCTCAGACCTTCCACTTCACACTTGTGCAGAAACGTTCTCCTTGCTGGACTCAAGGCTGAAAATGCTTCTAGAGAGCGAGCAGGAAAGCAGACCCAGATACTTGATGATGCGTGGCTATAATGATAGGCCTTGGTACTATTTCACATCAGCTTTAATGGGAATAAAAGAAAGTAAAAACTGTGTTTAGTAGTGGTTACATCCTTGCTGTGAGGACAGAGTGACTGTGGGACCCCCAGGAGCAGCCCACACCCCTGGTTTGAACAAAGCAGCTTATAAACAAATTCACTATTCTCATTAAAGAAGCATCAAGAACTACACTGAGAAAGAGGATGAAAAGGTCTCTAACTCCTGGATGCCAGGAAGCAGCTTCTGAGAGCCACAGACAGACAGCCTGGGGAGGAGCTGCAGAGCCCACCCTCAGGGGCCGCACAGCGGGTTCCACTGTTTCTAAAGGAATTCATCATTTAATCCAACAATTCAGTCTTTACTCCAAACTAATGCTAAGACAAATCACAACACTTCCAAAGGTGCAACCCCTGAGACAGGTCATTACCACAGTCTCTGCAAGGCATCAATACTAAGAGTTAGTAATGTGTACTGAGGTCATCTCATAAAAGTAACACTTCCCATCTTCCGTGTCCGCTTCCTCCTACAGTGCCTCTGTTGTTAGGACTCTTCACTGCTCGGGTGTAGAAACTGCTTCGAGAAATTCTCCAGCTCACTTTCAAGTTGAACAGCTTTATTTCTAATTAAAAGACAATGAATAAACATCAACCCAATTATCCTAACAGTCTAGGAGAAAAGTACATTTGACCCAAACTTAGAAATGGCCCCTTGATGAAACACACACAATGAACTCGACCTCAAGGGTCAAGAGCCATGGACTTCAATATCTATCGAAACAGCATAACATGGCTTAAACGGGAGTCACACCTTAGATCACAATCATGACTGTCTTAGAAAAAGTATAAAGTTCTTTGCTGCATGCAAAACTGGTAAGGATCACTTCAGAATGGTACTTGATGAAATAGAACTGCCTGTGAGAGGAAGGCTGACTAAATTGCCAGCCACAGATATACGCAGCCTATTTTCATTCCGTTCTAGGACATGTACTCACAGAGAATGAAATCCATTTGGAGAGAAGAAAGAGTTTTTTCGTTTTGTTTTGTTTTTTCGCTGTCTCTGAACATGTGACGGAGGTCACAGAAGTGAAATGTATAGAAGCTAGGAATGCCCTTGAAGGCCTTGGTGCCCTAGAATAGCTTCTAAGATAAGCGCAGCCACCACTGTGACTGCACTGTGCATGACACAGAGCACTTACACACTTAGGGCTCCCAGCCTACCCCACACCTGGGTTCTACTGCAGCCTACGGTTCCTAGATTGGAAACCTGCTTGGCGTGTGAACGCTATCCGAAGCTTTAACAGTGGAACTGATGAAGCAAACAGGTGAGTGCTGTGCTGTGCTGTGCCGCACCACACACACTCGGGAAGACTCTATCATTAACATGAGTAGCATGCAAACACAAATACCTTCATTTCGCTAATTACCCAAAATTCAGGACATGAGGCCAGTCCTACAACCTGCCAAAGCTGCTCTCTGGTGTAGAGCTACATGCAGTGCATACTTTGAACCTGCTCCTGTCTCTTAGGTGCTGGGCACCCAGATGTAGCAACAATGCCTGTCATTTTTAATTACTGAACTTCTGTTCTAAAAGAGAACTATCCTAGCCTAACAAAGAGTAAAAGTCCTATAAAACTCCTTTTATCTCAGATGAACCCCTGCTGCCACTGGCTTTTACTGACACTCCAAAGCACGGGGTTAAACATGAACAGTCATTCTCTTTTTTAAAAAACGTGTTTTTCCTTTCTGAGTGTTTTGCCTACATGTGTGTACATGTGTGTACATGTGTGTACATGTACCACTTGCATGCCTTGTGCTGACTAAAACCAAAAGAGGGCATAGAATCTCTTGAAACTGGAATTACAGGTGGCTGCTGGGTGCCTTTTGCTGTATAGAGGTTTTTCAGTTTTATGAGGTCCATGTGAGTGCGGGGACCCAACAACCCGAGTAGGGTCCTCTGCAAAAGTAGCAAGTGCTCTTAAATGCAGAGACATCTCTCCAGCCACAAACATGGAAATTCTTAATTTAAAGCAACACAGAAAGTTAATTTAAAAGTTGTATTTACAAAGTCATTAGTGACTTCATATAACTGCATCTTAAATGTGAGATAAAATTAGATATTCATGTTATTGATGGTGAAAAAGTTTACCTTAAGCCAGGTAGTGGAGGCACACATCTTTTGTCCTAGCACTTGGGGAAGCAGAGGCAAGCAGATCTGAGTGCAAGGCTAGCCTCGTCTACAGAGTGAGTTCCAGGATAGCCAGGACTACACAGAGAAATCCTGTCTCAAACAACAACAACAACAAAAACCAACAAAAAAGTTTACCTTAAGAGCTTTGAGTTGTTCTGTATTCTCTCCAGTTGGTCTATCTCTTTGGATAATCTAGCAACTTCTTCTTCCAGATGCTTCTGAGTAACATCAACTTGTTGGCACAGTCGAGCAAAAGTGGTGGCCATTTCTCTAAAAGAAAAAAAATATGAATGTTTCCTAAAACAAACACATGTTAAAGAGAAAAACTTTGTTTTGTTTTTTGAGGCAGGATTTCTCTGTGTAGCCCTGGCTGTCCTGAAACTCGGACCAGGCTGGCCTCGAACTCAAGAGATCTGCCCAGCCTCTTGAGTGCTAGGATTAAAAGGCATGGGCCACTATGACCAGCTAAAGAGAAAATCTTTAATAACTAAGCCATAAGGGCAGCATGGCACTTGGAAACTTATTGTAACTACAGACTCCTTTACTTGGCCTAAAGGTGACATGCTCACAAAACAGTGCTGCTGCAGCCAGAGGGCTGTGACTACAAATGGGATGTGAGCAGAGGAAGACAACATGTTAAGACTGCAGGAGTAAATGAGGCAGCGCCCTACAAGGAAAGGACTTTCTGAACAGAACTCCATTAGCGCAGGAATTAAGGCCAACAACTGACAAATGGAACCTCACAAAACCAAAAAGCCTCTACATAGCAAAGGACACGATCAGCCAAATGAGGAGAGTCCTAGAGTGGGGCGGAGTTTTTGACAGCTGTGAATCGGACAAAGGACTGATATCCACAACTTAGAAAGAATTAAAGAAGACAAAGATTCAAGAAAACAAACCACCCAATTAAAAAAACAAAACAGGCTTTGGATCTGAACATAGTCCTCAAAAGAAGAAAAATGGTTAAGAGATACCTCAAAAAATATTCTGTATTCATAGCAATCAAATTAGAGCAACTTTGAGGTTTCATCTTGTTAAGGCCTAGGTAACTATTACCTGTGGAGCCTACCATTTTGTGCTGTTACTAATATCATAAGGAAACTTTCTCATATACTGTTACTGCTGTTGCTATGATGGTCTATGCTTTGGTGTTCTTGGAAACCAATCAAATCCAATAGAAGTCAGTCAGAACTGCTTTGTAGTCAGCCACAGTGAACTTGGACCTGAACCAATCACCCAGCAGCACTGCCCACACCTGTGTTTGAGCTTTTATGGTCTTGTCTTTCTTTATAAGCTGCTCCTGGGATGCACCCCAACATAAGAGAGACACCTGCACCAATGTAAGAAGCTATTTGGAATAATACTTCCATTTTGAGTAGGGGTCAAGTAAAATTTAAGTTCCCAAGCTTCCTTGGGAAATGACATCCTGCTTGGCAAGTTAAGACATGAATGAGACAAGTCCCTGCCACAGTTGAATACCCCAACCAATAGAACAGGGTAAGTACACACTAAGATATGTTCATAAGGAAGTCTCCTGTCCCTAAATCTTGATTGGCACTGATGTTTGTGGATTTTAGGCTTAAAAGAACAATAGGATCTTAATTCAATGTCACATTCAGCTGCCAGTCTTGTCTGTGGCACTGATTGATCAGTCTTGGGTGTGGCATTCAATAAGCCATGCCTATTTGACAGAGACTGGTGTTTAAGTGGTTTGTGTGGTTAGTTCCCAGACCCCAACAATCTTACCTCAGTCAAAATAGTTGTGATCAAGAAAACAACTAAAAACAAATACTGGTGGTAAGAGAAAAACCTCACCCATTGTTGGTGGGACTGCAAACTGGTGCAGCCACCACGGAACTCAGTATGAAGAATTCCCAAAAGCTAGAAGTAGATCAACCTACCATATAACCATCTGCCCCTGCTCAGTGAACGCCCAATGGGCTCACCCTCCCATTCCACAGACACTTGCTCGACATCCCGTTCTTTAGCAGTCTATTCACACAGTGAGAAATGGAACACATAAATGCCCTTCAACTCATGAACAGATATGAAAATGTAGTACACGCACACTATGGAATACTGTTCTGCTGAAAACATGCAACCATGACCTCTTCAGATGAACAGATGCAACTAGAAAAGATCACACTGAGGAAGGTAAGCACACCCAGAAGACAAACCACTCGTTCTTTCAGTCTCTCTGTTTGTCAGTTACCCCCCTCCCCATTTTGTTTGTTTGGGTTTTTTTTGTTTGTTTGTTTGTTTTTTGGGTTTTTTTTTTTTTTTTTTTTTTTTTTGGTTTTTCAAGACAGGGTTTCTCTGTGTAGCCCTGGCTGTCCTGGAACTCACTCTGTAGATCAGGCTGGCCTCGAACTCAGAAATCCACCTGCCTTTGCCTCCCAAGTGCTGGGGTTAAAGGCGTGCCCGGCGTTTGTTTGTTTTGAGACAGGATTTCTCTGTGTAGCCCTGGCTATCTTGGAACTTATTCTACAGACAAGACTAGCCTCAACTCTGAGATCTGCTTGCCTTGGCCTAATAAAGGGACTAATAAAGGTATGTGCTACCACCTCCCAGCTACATGTTATCTCTTATTTATAGATCCTAGCTCTGAATCCCCCCCCCTCACACACACACACACCTTATCACACACACACACCTTATCTCTCTCTCTCTCTCTCTCTCTCTCTCTCACACACACACACACACACACACACACACACACACACACACACACACACACACAGAGTTTAAATGAAGCCTCACCACTTGGGGTGGTAATACTCCCCACAAGAGTCACAATGACTAGTAAAAACCCCAGTGCCAGTTATGAAAAGCCTCCCTTTTGTGGACATGGTTTAATGCTTGCATTATGGGTTCCCAAAACTGCCCAAGAATTTGGCATGTGAGGCGCTGAGAGTCCCTGCCCCAGCTAGTTCTGATTGGCAAATAAACTTGCCTGCGGCCAATGGCTGGGCAGGAAGATAGGTGGAACTTTCGATTTCCCAGGCAAGGGAACCCAGGGAAGAAGATGGACTTAGAACCGCCATGCCAGGGAAGCAGAAAGATCAGGCCTGAGAAGTGCAGGACAGAGAGACAGCCAACATGTAAGAGTTGGGGATCATGGTCCATGAGGGCTGCAGGCTGGGGCAGCCAGCATGGAATGTAAGTTTTACTAAGTAATAATTCAGGAATATCGGAGGGTAGTGTGCTAGCCGAGTGGAGGTCTGAGAGTGGCCCCGCCTTTGAGCTGCTTAAGGCATATTAAAAATAAGGCTGTATGTATCTTTCATTCAGAAATCCACAACATCGAAGCCGCAGCGAGGAGTTCACAGTCACCAGGTAAGTAGAGTGGATTAATCCACTACAACAACAGCTCTTGTGTGGCTAAGCAGGGGAAGGCCAAGAGATTTCTCAAAACTACATAGGCTACCCTTGCCCTTGGCTGCTTCCCAGAACTTGAAGGTAAAACCATATTGCTGAAGAAAGCACACATCAGACATAAGACCTGGTGAAATTGTCTAGAACCGACATGCAAGAAGCACAAACTCTTAATGGTATCCAAAGGAGCCATGCACACTGCGTAGGGAGAAAGGCCATCAACTGCCCTGTCTGGCTTTAAAGCCTAAGGACCACAACAATGACCCACCCATCAAGATATCCTCAACGGTGTAACAGAGGCACTTCTTGTTTTGACCTTGTGTTTCAAACAGTTTTACTAGTTAGTTCCTGTCTAAATAATTCCATATACTACACCACTAAAAGTGATTGGTTTCAGAGCTAAATTACTGATGACACCACTCCTGAAACTCCCAGTCATCCAGATTCTAATCTCTGCATATTGCCGACCAAGTCCTAGGAAGTCAAATCCCACCAATCCACACTGTCCACACTGGAATTTCTTTCTTCATAGTTTTGAGCGCACTGCTTTCTCCCCAGTCTGTTTATTGTGCATGTTCAAACCTCATGTGGCAGATGCTCCCATGAAGCCTTTACTAAGGGCTGCTCTCTTTGGGCATTACCTGCTGGGGTCCTGCCTGCCCCCACTTTCCCTTCCCTTATGTGTTATTTGCTTTGTCCTCTTAAAGCTGAGAGCCTCTGGGACTGTTTAAGTCTGCTTCAAATGCATTTAAATACACAACACTGCACCTTGGTTTAAAGGGAATTCAACACATTTTTTCAAATATTTAATTGTTACAAAAGCAGAAACTGGGGTTCGGAGGGCTCTGTGGTTAAGACTGCTTGTTGCTCTTGCAGAGAACCTGGGTTTGGTTCCTGGCACCCATATGGCAGCTCACAGCCATCTGTACCTCCAGTTCCAGGGGATCCATGTGCTCTTCTGACCTCCAAGGACACTAGGCACACATGTATACATAGAAATGTCAGAACACAGGCCAAGAGTGGAGTCATATGAGGAGAATTCTGAGTTCTTGTGAGAAAACTCCAAGGAAACAAGATAAGAATCTTGTGATCTCAGTTTCTTATTCTTACAACTGGCTCTTGTTCTTTGTTTATATGCATCAATGGCAAACACGGCTTTTGCAACAGGCAGCTTGCTCACCACGTGTAGCTTGCCCTTGTGATTGTACACTTTACTCATGAGACTCTTCTTAACCCTCAGAGTGCCAAGTGTCAGATGCTCTGAATAAAGTTAGCTATTGCATGAGATGCTAATTCACCTCATTTATTGGCTCCACTCTGCCAGGTCCCACCACTTCTAGAGCAGTAAATAGATACATATGCACTCAGACCAATAAGATAAATCTGAAAAACAAAATATTTTTATGGCAGGTATGGGAGCCTTTACCTTTAATCCCAGCACTCAGGAAGCAGAGGCAGGAAGATCTCTGAATTCACAGCCAATTTGATCTATATAGTCAATTCAAGAGCAGCCCAAGCTACATAGTGAGATACTACTCAACAACTTAAAAAAAAAAAAAAAAAAGGAGGAGGAGAAACTGGGTGGACCTAGATCTATAAGAACAGTGTCATCTAAAAGCCAGTACTGTTACACTCAAAGTGTGGGCTATGACAGTAAAAAACACATTCCATTCATCATAAAACGATCAAGACAAAGTCGACTCAGGAGGCTGAGGCACAAGGACTACCATGAATTAAAGGCTAGCCCAGGCTACAGTGAGACCCTGCCTTAATAAAACAAAACCATCAGGGATCTGTCCACATTTGAGTCCCTTACTAAATTATAAAATTCCAATCGTCATGCCGAGGGAACCACAAGCACCCTGAATGGGTCAGAGCTCAGGTCTGCTAAAGCACTGTGCTAAAAGCCCTTATGCCTTCCAAGGGCTCCAACACACCAGACCCTAAATGTTCAAACTCAATCTAGCAGGCAGGAGAGGACGGATGACAGGCAGAAGCACGATGCGAGCCCACGAACCGCAGTGAGCCTGCTGTGTCAGTCCAAGTCCCTACTTACTGCTGTACTTGGTGGCTGCAGTTTGCACTTGTGAAGCTCACGATCATCTGCAGTTTTTCGGTTGCATAGTTTACAAACTGCTGCTTAAATGCTCTCTCCTTAGCACGGGTCGTCCACGTCAGCCTTTCATAAAGGTACAAAGCTCCATACATACTTAAGGTAACAGAGATGAGTTTCCAGCCCACTGTTTTCCAAATCTGAAAGATAAAGTCATGGCTCACCATGAGGAGGAAGCATTCAGTGAGAGTGCAACTGTAAAAGGCAGTGACTCCTGGTTCATCTTCTAAAAATGTAGATACCTTCCTCACCAAGAAATCTAGTGGAAAAAATTATAAGTATCAGGACGGACTTTCACAGCTCGCCATATTTGATAGGCTGAATCAAACTCCCTCTTGCTCTTTATAAAGATTTTATTTTTCTTTTTCACATGTCTAAGTGTTCTGCCTGCATCCATGCACGTGTGCCAGGTGAATGAAGAGTGACTGTGGAGGCCGAGAGAGAGCATCAGAACCTCTGGGACTAGGATTAAAATGGCTAAGTTGCCAAGTGGTCCTCTGGAAGACCATCCAGTGTTCTTAACCATCTCTCCAGACTCAACTTGATATTATTTCAAAAAAAAAAAAAAGTAGTTTGAAACAAGCACTAAAAAAGCACAAACATGCTGTTAAAAATACTGAACATGACTTACTAATAATCTTTAATATTTAAGACACCTCCCACTGGTATTCTGAGACAGCCACATACATCTTGTTTGGTGTCAAGGATCAAACTTAGCCTCACAAAAGAAAGGCAAGCACCCTACCAACTGGGATTCTAACACTATCCTTCACTGGATCTTTCTTGTTTTGCCAATATATAAATATCTCTTATTTGTGTGCTATGGTGAAAAATTAGGTCTCTTTCTTAAAAGCCAGATAAGGCCAGGAAAGTAATTCAGTGTTACAGTGCCTACGTGACATGTGTAAGACCCTGGGTACTGCTCCAAGGAAAAAACAAGCAGCAAACAAAAACCAACTGGATAGCTGGTAAGACTTTCATCCTAGAATTACAGGTTGAGGTGTGGGTAGGAAGGTAGGGGTGTGTGTGTGTGTGTGTGTGTGTGTGTGTGTGTGTGTGAGAGAGAGAGAGAGAGAGAGAGAGAGAGAGAGAGAGAGAGAGAGAGAGAGACATAACAGCTGTAAACTTTTAGTCGCTACTTTAACCCACAGACTTTCAGATGCTTGGTAGATCCTGAGAATATGATCATAACTTTATTAAAAGTACTGTTTCTTACCACGCCCCCAACAACTATGATGCCCATGGAGGTTCTAGATGTGAGGGACGCCAGTCCCGTAATCAGGGTGATCATGAGCTCTTCTTGGGCTGCATTATCCGGTGCTGCTGGGTTAGAAGGAGCAGTAGGAGTTGAAGCCAAAGATCTAGGGACCTAATGGATTTAGGAGAAAAAAACAAAATAGTTAAAGTGGCAGGATGAGAGAGGGATCACGAGGTCACCCAGGCTAGCCTGGGACTCAAACTCAAAGTCATCAGCCGCAGCTGTCAGACTGCTGAGATTACAACCGTGCACCTTCACAAGAATTATTTTCTATAATGTGGACTAATGATATAAAGTAGCTTTTCTTATGTTTAATTATTGTGTATGTGAAGCGTTAGATCCCCTGGAACTGGAGATACAGGAAACTGTGAGATGCCTAATGTGGGTGCTCAGAACTCTGGAGAAGTAGTAAGCTCGTAACCACTGGACGATCTCTCTAACTAATTCCATCTCCCAGGAATTAAAACTATGTTTATGAGTTGAAGAAACGGCATAGTTGTAGACTGTGCGCAGCACATGCAATGTCTTGGCTTAAATTTTAGCATTAAAACAAGCAAACATTAAATCAAAAGCATAATCATTAAAATAGCAAAAGCCCAGGTAAGTTAAACTTGAAAATGAAAACCTTGGGACAATGAGACAGCACAGTAAGCAATAGTACTTTCAGCCACACCTGACCATCTGCGTTTGATCCTCAGAACCCACACGGCAGAAGGAGAGCCAACTATTCCAAGTTACCCTCTACCCTCCATACTCTTATTGTCATGTCTGATCCTCTTCAGGACAGACAGGAAATCAAGATGATAAAACATTTAAAAAATAAAAACCTTTAGCTGGGTGTGATGACTCCTGCCAGCAATTCTAGCACTCAAGAGGTTGAGGTAAGAGGATTGTCATAACAAGGCCACTCTGATTCCACACAGGCCAACCTGGGTTATTCTGAGACCTTGTCCAAAAAAATCTTCTGCCACAACAAACAAACCTTTTAAATTTCAAAGCATACTAAAGAAGATTAAAAGATGAGTCACACACTAGAAAAATACATTTGGATATCACCTACTTATAAAGTAATTTTACATGCAGAAGATAGAAAGAATCCCTAAAACATAATAGTGGCCAAATAGTACAACTAAAATATTTCTCAAAAGAACACAAAGGGCTTATTTAATAAGCATAAGAAAAGTGTTCAAAGTCAGTCATTAGGAAAATATGAAGCAAGCCCGCCATGAGATGCCAGTTCACACTAAGCAGGATTAGATTAGCTAGACAACAAAAAGGGCTGTCAAGGACACCTAGTGCCTTCACAGTGCTGGCTGGCAGGATGGACAGTGGCAGGTGTGACTACTTTGGAAATCCTCAGAGAGATAAACATAAAAGCTAGGTGTGATGCTCACCTTGATCCCAATACTCAGGAGGCTGAAATAGAAGGGTCATTAAGTCTGAGGCCAGCCTGGGCTAAAAAGTAAGATCCTGCCTACATACCTAGAAAACAGCAGGACATGGTGGCATAAGCCCGTAGTCCCAGCACTTGGAAGATAAAGACCTTTGAGTGAGTTTAAATAGGTAATTGTATATAAAAACTATCTTAAGATTTGCTTAGTGGATCCCACTCAGATCTGAGATACCATCTCACTCCCACTGTCCCCATTGACACCAACAGTCCGACTCCTCCTAAGGGCTACATGATCTTTAAAAAAAAAAATAACCGTATTGTGAATTACGTGTATGTATATGGGGAGAGCATGTGCACACAGCGCAGGTGCCTACAAAGGCCAGACGAGGGTTTCAGGGACAGCCTGAACTATGCAGTGTGGGCCCTGCAACCAGATTCAGACTCTGCAGAAACAGCGTGCACTCTAAATCAATCACTGAGCCAGCCATTTCTCCAGCCCCAACAGAAATGCTTTAAGACACAATTGTGGTGATGACTATTTTTATGATCATTATTAACATGCATGTATACGTAACTGTGTGAGCGTATGCCATGTGAGTGCAGGTACTTATGGAGGCCAGACCTTGTCAGAGCCTCCGGAGCTGCAGCTACGTGTGCTTGTAAGAAGTTACTCAGGCCCTCTGCAAGAGCAAGTGCCTTTATCTGCTGAACCATCATCTCTCCGGCATCTGGGGTGGTTTTATACTCCATAAATTCCCTCAAAAATTATAAAATTAACAAAATTTAAAGTTTATTCTATTTTTAAAGAAAATACAAGTTTCTTGGGCCATAAAGATGACACAGAGGGTAAAGGCACTTCCTGCAAAGCCTGACAACCTGAGTTCAAGCTGCAGAAACCACATGGTAGAAGCAGAAAACTGACTCCTCCCTGCCCTCTGGCCTTCACGTGGAACCTACACGCACAGGAACATGCAGGTGTGTGTTAATGGGCAAGCAAGACCCAACTCAGAAGAGGCTTTATGAGACAGACATGCACACATAAATAGGCAGATTCAAGTAATCCAGCTTTATAATAGAAATTTGCATAAATAATCCAAGGGTGCTAACTGGCAGAATCAAGGTACATACCTGAAAGATAGGCTCTGACAGGCCAAGCAGCACCCTCTGTGCATGTGTGGAACCCAGGAATCGATGTACAAGGGAAGACCAGCCCAGGGAAAACCGAAATACAATGTCCTCCTGAAAATCCGAACACAGCTTGTGGCAATTGAGATCATAGCTGAGATCAAACTTTTTGCAAGGTATTAATGTATGAAGTTTATTCTGTATACCAGCTGGAAGTAGTGGCTTCAAGTTTTCTGGAAAAAAAAAAAAAAGATTTTATTTATTTTTAACAAACAGTAGTACATAATGTATTATGTAATGTCTTGAGTTCCAGGCAATGCACCCAAATGAAAACAACCTTTATGAAAGAAGTAGGGAGAGAAGGAGAGAAGGAGGAAGGGAGGACACACGTGACCCTGTAGATGTGACTATTACCAATGATTTCTTGTTGAGACTGAAGAATGGAGGCATTGACTTCATTGGTGCACCGATCAGCCAAATTTCTTCCCATGCCATCTTCTATGTGCTTGTTCAATTCCTGTCAGTAATGATTGTAAATGCGCGTGTTATTTTTTCCATAGAAAGTAGGTAGATTTATAGACTGTCCAAATGATCTTGGGTGGGTGCTGACAACTGAACCAAGAGCTTCACACCTGCACAGCACATGCTTGGCCACTGAGCTCCATCCCCAGTCCCTCTGCAGTTTCACACGTGAGACAGTGTGCACTCATTACTAGAACACGGGGGCTGTCATCATCTGTATACTGACTGCCAAGAATGCACTGAAATGGCCAAGTTCATGAAACACACCAATAGAGAACAGAGCAAGAAAGCAGTCTCAAAATGAACGCTCAACAACTTTAACTTACACTCTTATACACTTTCAGTACACTGGGGGTAGGATGAAACTCAGAACAAAACTCATCAACCAAAACAGACAGTCGACAAATTTCATCTGTCATTGCACAAGAAACCTGAAAACATTAAAAAAAAAAACTCAGAGTTAAACATTAAAGTAATTCATGGCCAGCCAGGCTGCAAAACAAGACACCCCCTCAAATAAACAAACAAGATAAAAATTTAAAAGGATTACCAAGTACTCAGAATACAAAACCAGGGGACACAGATTCAGTTGAGGTGAGAGACAGACAGCACTTTAGTGCTAACACACATGGCAACTTCCAGATATGGTGACAGTGACAGTGCCATTACCTTGTTTGCCACCTCCTCCGTGACCTCCTTGATTTTCTTCTTAACATCCAATGTTAAAAGGTTCATCTGGTTTCGAATAAAGTCCAGTCTATCGATTTGGTCTTCCCTCTCTTCCATTGAATAAACCCTATTTTATTATGAAGAGTGATCAATACTTGGGGCATGTTAAAGTCCTAAAGCAATTAAACAAGGTCATTCATTTATATTTGGAACCATTAATAAGCATCACACACACACACACACACATAGAAATCCTGGATCAAAGTCTGAAGGGACTACAATTGTATTTAAATCCTTCAAGTAGCTGGCTCAACATAAATAAATGACTTTGACTCTCCAGAGTTACCTGCATCCTACAAAAAAAAAAAAAAAAAAAAAAAAAAGCCAAAAACAAACAAACAAACAAAAAACCAAGCCCCACAAGGCTTCTAAGTCCCACACAGAACAATTAAAACAGGAGCGCACAACAACTCAGTCAGTAAGCAAGTGGAGCAAACACAACAGTGGTAAGCCAAGGCTCCCTGTTACCTATGCACTCTACAAATGTGTGGGCACAAAAGAGATGGTGTGGCCCACAAAGCCTACCATATCCACTGTGCGACTCCCTGAGGGAGGTCTGTGGACCGCTGCATGACAGGAAAACTAGGACCTAAGAGCTTTTCAAGAAAACCAGCAGCATTCGCTCTGGACACTGTCATATCTTTGTGCATTATTTGGTGCAATGTCAAATGTTATAAAGGATGAAGTAAGCTGAGTAGACTATACAGGGTGGGAAGTGTTCTCAGCAGAAATACACACTTTCAGCCGGGCAGTGGTGGCGCACGCTTAGGAGGCAGAGACAGGCAGATTTCTGAGTTCAAGGCCAGCCTGGTTTACAGAGTGAGTTCCAGGACAGCCAGGGCTACACAGAGAAACTCTGTCACGAAAAACAAAAAAAAAAAAAAAAGGAAATACACACTTTCAAAACCTCCATTTTTAAGGCCAGTGGCAGACAGCTTGCAAACCAACAAACAACCAGTTTTAGCAAGGCTTAGTGGGTGAAGCTTGTGATCGCTGTGTTTTCGAGGGTGGACTTTATCTCACAAACACTGTTCAGATGCTTTCTATACTTCCTTGAATTGATTAAGCTAGCTACGGTTCCATGAGGCCTGACAGTATTACATTTGTCATATCTAACATTTTAGTCTTTGTTCCCACGTGTGTCAAGTTTTATACTAAAAAAAAAAAAAAAAAAAAGACATGTGGCCTAAAAGGCCTCAACCCAAACACTTCCCACCTCAGCCTCGCAGGCCTGGGATTGCAGGCATGTCCCATGTCTGGAAGGGTGTGATGGTTCAGTACCTTCACATCCTATTTCCAAGCTTACAGAAGGGCTGTGAATTCTGAATGTAAACAGATCACCTGGTTTGGAATTCTTCCCATGGTTCTGCTTGAAGACCATCTTCTTCTGCCATGAAGATATGCTAAAGCCACTCACATTTTAAAGTCAGGATTCATACACAGCCATCCAGGGAAGGTCACACAGTAAACAATCATCTTCCAATGTTCATTAAAAAAACACACGAGCAGGCACAAGGAAAATCACAAAACTGGTCTTAGTGCCAAAGCATCCCCCGTGCCACGGCGAGCCTCAACCCTGAAGACCTGACACGACAGTAACCTGGGGTCAAAATAAAGGGGTGCCTACCTCTTCTCTGCTGCTGCCACGTTTACTGAGTCCAGTATGTTTTTCACAGTGTCTAGTATCTGCTTAGCTCTGATAGTGTGCTGTTCAAACTTTGTTTTCACTGCTGACTGCGAGATACACTCCTGCGAGGGGCCCAAGCCATGACACATTACTGCAATTCCATCCAACACTTTCAGGAATTCAAACACAAAAACTTGCTGATTTAACATAAACCAAAACAAATTGAATGACGAAACACAATGTAAAACTACAAAGATTAAGCAAACTCAAAGGAAGAGCTAAGCAGCAAGTTTAAAGTTTGTGCATTTTCACACAGTAATGTGCAGTGGGGTGACTACACAACAAACAATAAATAAATGAATAAATAAATGAATGAATAAATAAATAACAAATGGCACTCTTCTCAGGGTCCTAGCTGGCCCCCTGAGAATTATCCATCTGATCTCTAGCCTGTTTGTCTTGTTTTAACTATGTTTGCTTGCAATATATAATCAAATAATGTCTGAGTTTTAGAATTCTTTGTGATATTTTAGAATTCTTATTTTGAAATGATTTAGATAACATGATAACATACGGAAGGTTACTGAACAGAATAGCTGAGGATTACTATCTATACGAGCAGTTCAAATTATCGTTAAGCACGTAAGTATTTTAGAATATATAGAGAACCACATGCAGCTATCCCAGAGACGGTTAGACTGTAGCACAGTGCACAGGCCTGAGGGACATTCAGTTTGGCTGCCTCACCTTCAATGCAGCTGTAGTTAAATCAGTCAGTGTCTTCTGACAAGAGGACCCTCCCCACCTTTTTCTTTTAGTCTGTTTTGTTTTAGGGTGTGTGTCTCTGTCTGTCTCTGTCTGTCTCTGTCTGTCTGTCTGTCTGTCTGTCTGTCTCTCTCTCTCTCTCTCTCTCTGTGTTGGTGTTTTTAAAGTATGTTTCACTTTGTAGCCCATGCTGGCCTCCAACTCACAGCAATCCTCCTGCCTCAGCTTCCCAAGTGCTATGATTATAGGCAAGAATCACTATTTCTGGTCCTTCATGCTTGTTTTTAAATACAGATTTTATATATAACTCAGGCTCCTATAACTCTGTGTAACTCAGGCTAGCCCTAAAATTAAATGTCAGGCATGGGCCACTTTATCCAGATGTGCATTTTGTTTCTTTTAAACTAGAATATGTCAGACTGTATCACACATATTGATAGACACATTTGATTAATAAAATTTTGTTTCAATTTTTAATATGTGTAATATGTTATACAATTCTTAAAATTTATTTCATCATCAAAAATTAACAAAATTATTACGACTAGCCTCATTTAATTTTTATCTCCAAGAAAGCAAAATTCTGCACTGATATAACCTTTGAAAACTCTAAGTATTTAGAAAAAAAGACTACATGGTCTTTGAACAATACAAGAAATGCTAGCCCACATGGCATCAGCAAGTACAATTTGCTTATAGGAAATGTTCTTACTTTCTATTTCTATGGCATTTTTTTTTTAATTTGGGTCATACAATCCTCTCATGCTATGAATCCATCTTTTTGAATACATACATATATATATGCATATATACATATATATGCTAAATATGTATATGTACATATTAAGCTAATACAATCTGTGGTAATTACTTCTTGAAGCTCACTACTGTTCCTCTGTCAAATAGCAGCTTTCAAGCTTCTTTAAAAAGATGATTTATTCAATTCTCTAGTTCTGTGTTTCTTACACTGAAATCATCTGTACAGTACATGTTCATTGAATCTACTATTCACAACATGTATTAAGTCCTCTGTCTCTAAAAATTACCTTTGTGTCACTCAGAAAAAGCCTATAATCTTGTGCTGTGAAGTTCTCTCTTCAATATTTGTTTGAGGTAAGGAAAACAAAACAATCCTTTCTTTAGGCTGAGGACATGCGAGCAATTCCTTTAGTCCACAGCTTGTAACGACCACCCACTCATCCCCCATTCAGCTAGCAGTGCCTTTCTTCATGAGTCTCACCTAAGCGCCACTCATTCCCACTAAACTTCTACTGACAAGCAAGTGGCCATGTTCCTGGGCTGTGAGTCTACAGCAGACTCTCTGGACACACCCTTCATTGGAACCTCTAACCATTACCCAGCTGTAAGCAACTGACTTATAAGCTACTAATTTTTAAATGAGTAAACTCAGCTTTGATTTTACTTTAAGTAACTGCCTGGAAATGTGCCAAACCAATTTCCACAAAACTATAACAAAAGCATAAAAGTAATTTTAAGAGAAAAAATTGACATAAATGTTCCTCGATGAAGTAGATCTAGATGTCAGCAATGAAGACCCAGCGCTCAGAAGACAGCACAATGTGAGAGCTGAACTAGACGGAGTGAAGAGCCTGCAAGCTGCCAGGCCCAGCAGGTACTGACTCAAGTCACGCAATGTTAAGCAAATACAAACAAGCAAAGCAGCCCGTTCTTCAGGATCTGAAGGAGCATCCAGAGAAAGTCCTACCACACTCCTGCATGAACAGATTTTCACTAGGAGTGCACAAGTACACACTTTGCAGAATGACTTTGTCAGGAACTCTGTAACTTTGCAAAAGGTTAAAAAACACTGACCAAGTTCTCAGATCCATCTTGTTAGAATATCCTATAGACTTTCAAATTTAAAAACTGAGAACCAAATGATAAGCACAGATCAATTAGTTTTCTGATTTCTTATTAACATCTCAAGAAGTCAGTTTATTAATAATATACAATTACAAACACTCAAGAATGCTATTTTAGTATGTTTTAAACTGAAAGTGCAAAAGAGAGGATGAACTTAACTCTTACCAAATGTACCATACAGGAGGATATGCACTATTTTTATACATACATGCACACACACTGATTATTTGTTTAAAGAAACAGTCTCACTGCTCCTCACTAATTGTCCAGGATAGACCTGAAACCCTGGGTTCAGTGAATCTTCCGACTTAGCCTCCCCAGTAGCTCAGACTATAGCCATGAACTTACTTTCTTCTTGTATACTAAAGGTCAAATCTCTAGGATCTCACTACCAAACACCAGGCTCAGAGTCACACCTGCCTCTCCAGTACTTTGAAAGCTATGGTGGGAGGATTATTCAGAGCCGGGAGTTCAAGGCCAGCTTAACATAAAGACCTTGACCCAAAATAAAAAACAAAACATCAACACTTGTCTTTTTTTAAAAGGGGACATTCAAAGCCAGCCAGGGCTACATAGGAAACCCTGTCTCAAAAGAAAAGAAAAGCTGGGAGGGAAGGAGACACACTTCCTCCCTCGCACACCAAACCCATGGAGACTAGGGGATGGGGACATGCCTGTGCAGAGTATGTCCTTGTAGTAAGACCACTCACATGCACACCGAGTAAGTAAAACCTTTACTCCCGTTGGCTTTCAAGCCCTGTTTAACTCAATAGTCTGTATGTTAAAAATACTTAGCTCCTGAATCACATTAGTCCCATGGCAAAGAGCAAACTCATGGAGAGCCGGCTTTGGCATCTAAGAGCGCACACTGCTCCTGCACAGGGCCCAAACTCGGTCCTCAGCACTCATGTCAGAAACCTCACAAGCACCTGTAACTTCCGCCTCAGGGACATCTCACTCCTCTGTCCTCTTTGGGCACCTGTAATAACATACCCACTCACCACCGACTAAAAATAAATCTTAAAAAAATTATTAAAAGATGGTGAAATGATAGAATTCATCAAAAACTCACAAAGGAAAAAAATTTCAAATATAAAGAGAAAATGCATATAAAGGCAATATTGAGTGATTACAACACACACAATCAAGAAATGAACAAAAATTAAGGAAAAAATCTAAACACCAGAGTTTTAACAATGCCTTTATCAATAAGAAAATATCAATAATAAAAACTAGTTTATTAAATGTAATTAAAAACTAGTAGTGGCACAAGCATTTAATCCCAGTATACGAAAGGCAAAGGCAAGCAAATTTCTGTGAGTTTGGGACAGCCAGGGATACACAGAGAAACCCTATCTCAAAAAAACAAAACAAAACAAAACAAACAAAAACCTCCCAGCAGAAGGTGACAGGAGAAGGGAAAAGGAGAGAAGGATTAAAAGTGATTAAAATATATTATGTAAAAGTATGAAACTGTCAAACAATTTTAATTGCTTTTTAAAAACTAAAACATAATCCCAGCACTTAGGAGGCAAATGCAGGCACATTTCTGTGATTGTGAGGCTAGCCTGGTCTACACAATGTATTTCAAGCTAAGTAGGGATAGATAATGAATTCCTGTTTCAAAAGAAAAAATAAATAAAAGTGAAGAGGATAAGGAGAGTAAAAGCTAATCCGGATACTGCTGGCCACAGAATACACCCAGAGCCAAACCCACAAGCGTAACTTTTTCTTAAAAGCAGAAGGAAAGACCAACTCAACCAACACAGAAATCTTAAGTTACCAAAGTGATTTTAAAAAGAAATGCCTGGGCTAGAGAGGGTGCATATTGCTCTTGCAGATGACCCAAGTTTGGTTCTCAGAACCCAAGTCAGGTGGCTGACAGCCATCTGTGACTACAGCTCCAAGGCATTTGACACCACCTACCAGCCTTCAAGTCCACACACACACACACACACACACACACTCTCTCTCTCTCTCTCTCTCTCTCTCTCTCTCTCTCTCTCTCTCAAGAAAAAAAATTTCAACTTCTGAGAAAAAAACTGACAATTCATTTAACTCAACCACCAAGAAATTATTTGGACCTTCTTCATAATGTATACAGATATGGAAAACTTACTGATCATTCCTTTTGAAATTTTCAAATAATTTTGAGTCTCCTTTAACTACAGATTTTAAATTATTTTTCTCTGTGGTTTTGTGAAACAAGACCCTGTATTTAGTCTAGGCTCACCTCCAATTTCCAATCTGCCTGCCTTGCCTCCTCTATGCTGGAATTACAGGCATGTGCCACCATGTTAGCTATAAGCATAGCTTTAAACAAAGCTTTCAAACTATAAACCCTGACGATTTCCATAATCTTATCTAACAGCTACTGCTCATGAACAAATTTTCCATATATAACATTTACATTCCCAAATGAAAATCACAGATCTTAAACAGTAAAAGATTTATGTGATTTAAAGTGAAACCAGAGTGCCCTATTTAGAACTTTTAAAAATAAACTAACTGCCAAGTTTCTTTAAAAATATTTTAGGTCTAGGCATGGAGGTCCACACCTATAATCTCAGCACTTGGGAGTCAATGAGAACTGTGAGTGAGAGGGCAGCCTACCCTACTTACTAACAAGAGTTCCAGAACAGCCTGAGCTGTATGGCAAGACTCGATCTCAAGAAAACAACAACACAAAAACAAGTCTAGCAAGATGGCTTAGCAGGTAAAAGTGCTTAGCATGCAAGCCTAACAATCCTGTGAACCCACAGTGGAAATAAAAACCAAATTCTGCAAAGTTGTCCTCTGATTGACACATACACCTGCACTCACAGATACCCATCTCTCTCTCTCTCTCTTTCTCTCTCTCTCTCTCTCTTTCTCTCTTTCTCTCTCTCCCCCTCCCTCCCTCCCTCCTCTCTCTTGGGCCAACCTTAGGTCAATCAAAACATCATCTCTGGGAAGATCAGGAGCCTGTGTTTTTCAAGGCACCCTGCCCCAAATTCTGTTGACCAGCTAGGTTTGGGAACCGGTGCTCTACAATACAAGATCTGTGCTTTCCAGTCCCATCTCTTCCAGAAGACAGCTTAGGGAATCAAGATGTGTACCATGAGCACAGGTGTAGAGCAGAACAGGGTTTGACTGGTAAAAGAAAGCAACATATACTTGGAGGGGACGGCTGGAATACCTCGCTATATTCCACACACATGAAGTCATTGATAAGATCAGGTTCACAGATTTTTCAGCAAAGGGGGAAAAGACAATGGTCTTTAAGAGGCTAGGACTCATGTATCCAATGGCTTGGCTGGAGCGTCCTATTGATATCCAGGGTCTCTTACAAAAGCAGCTGATACCGATCACTTCCTCTGCCTAACGGACTTTTAGTTTAAAAAGTTCAGCCTGGTACACTCTTCATCCATACCCTCTATTAAGGTAATTAGTCCTTATAGGGAATAATTGCAGACAGTTTTCTAATTCTGAAGTCTTTGTCACTGACAAGGCGATAGGGAAAAACAGAACTAGAATAAGTGGGCTGTATAAAGACTTAGAATGTCAACATCCAAAGAACATTTCATTTGAACATAGCATGAGTTTTAATTTTGGGAAAAATTAAGTGCCTACAACCCAAGATCAATTCCCTCTGTGCAGCCTAGTACTTTTTGTCATCTTGACTGGATCCAGGGCCATCTATGAGGAGGGAGATTTAATTCAGAAAATGCCTTCATCAGATTGGCCCATGGGCAGTGTGTGGGGCACTTTCTTTATGGATGATTGACATCCGAGGGTCCAGCCCAGAGTGGGAAGTGCCATCCCTGGACTGTATGGTCCTGGATTGTATAAAAAGCAAATCAAGCTGGGTGTGGTGGCTCACACCTTTAATCCCAGCACCCAGCAGGCAGAGGCAGGTGGAGCTCCGAGTTCAAGAGCAGCCTAGTCTACAGAGTGAGATCCAGGACAGCCAGAGCTGCACAGAAACCCTGTCTTGAAAAAACAAAATACAAACAAAGCAAATTGAGCAAGCCATGCAGAGCAAGCCAATAAGCAGTGCTCCTCCATGGTCTCTGCCTCAGCTCCTGCCTCCAGGTTCCTAGTTTGAGTTCCTGCCCTGGCTTCTGTCAGTGATAGAGTCTGACCTGAGAGCTGTAAACTGAGGTGAGTCTTTCCAGTTTGCTTTTGCACATAGTGTTCTAGCACAGCCATAGAAGGCCTCGGACTCCTTTTCTGCTCAGTGCTGCACACACATCAGCCCCTTCCACACTGTGGTGCTTTCCTAGGAAACTCCTCAAGTACTAGAGCCGCATCAGAATTATTTTTATATTCATACACTTGCTCAAAACATGTGGCACAAAATGAGAAATATCAAGTGGCAATACAATGTAGAAATGCAAGACAATTTTGTCAAAGGGCGTTCTCAATGTTCTTTCTTCTTTGGTACAACACTCTTCATACAGACAATGAACAGGCCTCACTTTGCCCCCCAACCCCCTGAGACAGGGTTTCTCTGTGTAGCCCTAGTTGTCCTGGAACTCACTCTGTAGACCAGGCTGGCCTTGAACTCAAAAGATGCCTGCCTTTGCCTCCCGAGTGCTGGGATTAAAGGCATGCAAAGCCACTGCAGGACAACCATTATCTGTTCCAACAGCAATTACTGTTTGCTCTTGCTCCACATGTATGAATACAAGGAATAGCATTCATTGCACGACACATGCAATCCTAGACCACTTTCTCATTTATGAACATAAAAGCAAAATACATCTTTCCCAATTCTTACAGGTCATCCTTTCTGCAGGGGCTTCTTTCTTCCAATCTTTCTTGTTTCACTTGCTGTTGCCAGGACTACACTTAATAACAGCAGAGGTTATTGACAAAGGCAGACAATGAAGATTATAGTACTCTCTGACCGGTGCCAGTTATCAGCCAGTAATAATTAAATTCCTACCTCAAATGTTTGTTCAAAAATTTGAAACTCCTGTAATCTTGCCTGAAATCCTTCTGCAAGTGCCCCGCCTGTAACACAGGAAAAAAATCTGATTTTATTTTTTGTTTTGCTTTTGTGAGACAAGATCTTACTATGCTACCTTGAGTGATCATGTCTGCCTTTGGCAAAGCTTTTTCATGGAAATGGCAGAATATAAAACCCTGTATTATATATACTCTGTGTATTAGCTTGGTTGCCTTCTATTGCTGTGATAAAACAACATAATCAAACCCAACAGCAAGCGGAGTAAATTTGGCTTACTTGTTCCAATCACACGCCATCATAAAGTTTAGTCAGGACAGGAACTCAAGGCAGGAATCAGAGCAGATGCCATGGAAGCTGGCTGTTGACTGGCTTGCTCTCCATAGCTTGCTCAACCGGCTTTCTTACACTACCCGGGTCCACCTACCTAACCAGGGGGGGCACAACCCACATCAATCACTACTCAAGAAAATGTACCAGAGACATGCTCACATGTCAATCTGATAAGGCTTTGTTTCAACTGAAATTTCCTCTTCTCAGATCATCCTAGCTTGTGTCAAACTGACAGAAATCTAACCAAGAAACTATGTTTATCTTCTACATACATACACAAAGTTTATGTCCTTTTCATCTTATGTATGCACTGAAGCCATGTTTTGAAGGTAGAGGTATATTGACATATTAGAACAAATTTCTTTTTGCATCTTTGTAGTTTTACAGATTGTTCTTACTGGAGAATCTAACAAACTTTACTAAGGCAAGCATTTCACCTAAAGGAAGTACTTTGTGGCCTGCACTGGGTGTGACTAAACTGCCTGCATCAGTAGGCACTCTCCAGTTGGGCCATCTTCAGTACAATAAGGGTTCTTGTTCAATACAGCCGTGCAATAATAACCTGCTGGCTGACCAGACAGTGAGGCACTGTTTGAACTTCCTGTTACCTGGGACAAAGAGAGAGCTCATCACATGACTCCTGTGTGATTTAACACTTGCTATATAATAATAATGCACACAGTTGGAAATGGGTAGGTTACTGAAGCTACAGGTAAGCAGAGGACAAGATAAGATTTGCAGCATGCTATTGTTCTGTTATAATCTGCTTACACTTAAGAAGGAAATGCTCATTACTACATACCACCTTCTGGCATCCCCTGGGCTTTATGCTTTCTGGAGTTGAGAACTTCCTTGGCTGAAACAAAAAAGATCCGATTCTGAGCTTCCGAAGGACTCACAACCTTGAGCTCTTCTACCAAGAAGTGAAGGCATCTTTCCATGTGCTGTCTGCGCACCTGCAAGGAGCACAGGAATTTTGGAAATTTTAACAACTTAAACAAAAGATAAAAAATAATAACTACAGTATACTAAATAATGACTGTGCTGCTTCAAATGAGCAATGTCTGCTCCAGGCTTGGGAACTGAAATACTTGGTACCCAGTTGGTGGCAGTGTGCATGGAGGCTTAGGAGGTTGGGCCTTGCCAGACCAAATGTCACAGGAGTGGGCTTTGAGAACAAGACTTCTCCCCACTCCACTCTGTTCTCTCTGCCTCATGCCTGAGCCCTCAGCTTCTTCTCCGGCTGCCATGCCTACACCTTTACCCCTCTGCAACCAGAAGCCCAGATACACTTTCCTCCATAAGCTGCTGTGGTAATACTCATACAGTGATACACAGTAATTGTTCCCATGTATGTATTAAATGCAGGGAATGTCAATAAATAAAGTCTAATCCTTGATGGCAGAAAATCTCTGCTTAATAATTTTCCTTTTGAACATGAAATACTACACCCAAGCATTACAAAACATCACAAACAAGAATTAATACCTACCTAATTGAATGGGAAAGTTAACTTTATATTAAGGGTACAGTATGCATATGAATAATAGTGGCATGCACGTGACGCCCAAGGAAATGAGCAGTGCTTTTAGTTTTTAGCTATTTTCCAAACTTTCTTCAGTGGGGCTGTTAATACCTTTAAAATCAGGAAGTAAGTGCTACAATAAGAATGTAAAATAAAGCCATTGTCTTCATTTTAGATCAAAACTATTTTTCTTAAGAACATGGAAACTGGGACTAGAGAAATGGCTCAGCATTTAAGAACCCTCGCTGCTTTCACAACTACCAGTGCCCTCTTCTGGCCTCTTTGGGTACCCACATCAATGTATACATACCCCACACAGATATGTTCATAAGTATACAGAAAGCCAACTATGGTGTCAAAAGCTTGTAATCCCAAGTAATCTACTTGGGGGATAGGAGCAAGAGTTCAAGGTCTATCTTTGGCTATAAAGTGAGTTCAAGGCCAGCCTGGGATATTAAAAAGCCCTGTTATAGGAGAAAGGTTGAAGATGCAACTACTTAGTGCTTACCTTGTGTGTATGAAGCCCTAAGTTTAGCCCCCAGTATCAAAAACAAACAAACAAAACAAAAAATTACAAAAACAAAAAACAACCTAAAAGAATCTTTAACAACAATAAAAAAGCAGGCAGTGTATAACACACCTTTAATCCCAGCACTCAGGAGGCAGAGGCAGGTGGATTTCTGAGTTCGAGGCCAGCCTGGTCTACAGAGTGAGTTCCAGGACAGCCGGGGCTACACAGAGAAACCCTGTCTCGAAAAACCAGAAAAAAAGAAAAACAAGTATGAAACCAAAAACTGTTCCAACGAACATGGAAATGGGCTACCATATAGTCTAGTTAGTAGATGTTTGTCTGGCACACATGAAGCCCTGCGTTCAATTCCCAGCACCATTAATAAAGTGGGGCTGGTGGCACATGCAAAGGATCACAGCACTCAGGAGGCTGTAGGAAAGGACTGTTCAGAGTTCAAGGCCAGCTTAGGCTACAGGGACAAGGTGCCTTTACAACATAAACAAAATAAAAAGAAAATTTAAGCTAAAGAGAAATGCTAAGCTAGTGAGCTATTCTGCAAGATGTCCTAACTCTGCAATTCCTTAAAGAGTAATGGAACAGGGGCTGGAGACATGGCTCAGCAGTTAAGAACACTGGCTGCTCTTCCAGAGGATCTGGATTCAATTCCAAGGAACCATATGATGGCCCACACCTGTCTTTAACTCTAGTTCCAGGGCCTCTGATACCCTCACACAGACATATATGCAGGCGGCAGGGGGGAGGGGGGAATGTTTCATGTTTACAAACCACACAACTAAACTCAGAAACATACCAAAGAAAATTAAATACAACTACTTACATACTGTGAAGGTTACTATTGACTAAACAGAGCTAGGAGATTAGTGTCTGAGGGTGTTTCTAGAGCGAGTGGGAAGGCAGCAAGGACAAGCCTGCTCATTGCCCACTCTCCAGGTTCTAGGCCACCTTGTGGTGAGTTGCTCTTCCTGTGGTTCACACTCACCACCAACTGGAGCCTTTGGAGCCATGAGACTCAACTATGTTGTTGTAATAACAAAAAAATTGACTGACACTGTACCAAATGCCTTTGGGTATATTGTTTTGTTTTGTTTTGAGACAGAATCTCACTACATAGGCTTGGCTAGCCTGAAACTCACTTTTTTGACCAGGCAGGCCTTAAACTCAGAGATCTACCTCCCTATGTCTTAGAGCAGTGTTTCTCAATCTGTGGGTCACGACCCTTTGGGGTCACACATCAAATATCCTGCATATCATACATTTACTTGTGATTCATAAAAGTAGCAAAATTATACTTACAAAGTAGCAACAAAATAATTTTATGATTGGGGGTTGCCACAACATGAGGAATTATTAAGGGGTCACAGCATTAGGAAGGCTGAGAACCACTGCTCTACAGTGTTGGGATCAAAAAGCGTGCGGCACCACACTTGGCTCTTAAATACCAGGTTCTTTCTAAAGCACGTGAAAGATATAGGCTCAGTATGTAAGAGTCCTAGGTTCAGTCCCCAGCACCATGTGACCCAGCACCATGTGACCCAGGCGGCACATACCTGCGATCTCAGCACTAGGGAGGTATACATAGGAGGAGGAATTAAAGGCAAACCTCAGTGAGTCTGAGACCAGCCTGCACTACAAGAGACTGCATGTCAAAAGCAAAGCAAGAAACCAAAATACAAAGAGGCTGAAGGCCGTGAGGAGCTCTGGGTGTCTGGTGTGCTCAGCTGTTCTACCTGCATTCTAAGGCAGGTGTATGAAACTGGTGAGCACCCAGAGTCAGGCACTTATTATTAGGGCAGGCATGTTTCTGTTACGTATTTTATACTTTGATAAAAAGTTACACATGGGGCTAGAGAGATGCTAAGTGGCTAAGAATTCAGCTGCTCTTCTAGAGGACCCGAGACCAATGCCCAGCAGCCACATGACAGCTCACAACCCTCTTAAAACTCCAGCTCTACCAATTTCCAATTCCCTGTTCTAGTCTCCCCTGGCATCAACCACGTAAGTGGTGCACACATGGAGGCAAAACATACACACATAAAGACAGTGAAGCAGAAAGAGACGTTTCAAGTTCTGAAACAAGTAGGGACACAGTACTCTAGATGCCTGTCACAAACCCCTAGGGGTTTTCTAAAACCATACTCTTACGGTTTTTTTCTTTTAGTTTTTTTCAGTTCTCTATAGCTCAGGCTAGCCTCAAACTACTGCTTACTACACAGCTCATGTTGGTTTTGAACTCCTGATCCTTTTGCCTATACCTCGAGTCTGGGATTATAGTGTTTCATGAGGCATACCTATACTCATGTTATTTTCACAGAGATTCACTTCTCAAGACAACCTCTGAGGTCTATTGTTTTCACAGACAACAAAGTACATGACTGTAGTTCAAAACAAAGGGAGAAAAACTTACATCCTCCATATATTCCGGCTCTGAAGCAGAAGCATCCCAACGATTATTCAGAATAAAAATGTTTGGCTTGGAGAGCCGCTCATTCACCTTATGGAAAAAATGTTTCTCCTGAAAAATACCAAAAACAACATTTTAAAAAATATTTTCTATTTTCATGTATATTGAACTATTTGAAGCACAGTGATCGTCAGACCCCTGAGAACAAGTACCTTTCCCTCAGAAATCAAAACATAAAAGAGCAGGGTGTCCTGGTCTTGCCAGGATCTCAATCTGTATGTATAGACATAAAAACAACTGTTTGATAAGAATCCCAAGTGTTACACGTTACTTCAAATCATTTTTAAGAGTTAGCTAGCCCGGCAGTGGTGGCGCACGCCTTTAATCCCAGCACTCAGGAAGCAGAGGCAGGTGGATTTCTGAGTTTGAGGCCAGCCTGGTCTACAGAGTGAGTTCCAGGACAGCCAGGGCTACACAGAGAAACCCTGTCTTGAAAAAACCAAAAAAAAAAAAAAAAAAAAAGAGTTAGCTAAGTTACTGGTTGTGGTAGTGGACACCATTAGTCCAAGGTAGAGACAAGCAGCTCTCTGTGAGTTGGAGGCTGCTCTACACAGCTGCAGACAAGACAGAGCTACATAGTGAGACTCTGTCTCAACAATAACAAAAGTTAGGTAAGTGTCTTAGCCAGGGTTTCTATTCCTGCACAAACACATGACCAAGATGCATGTTGGGGAGGAAAGGGTTTATTGAGCTTACACTTCCATGCTGCTGTTCATCACTAAAGGAAGTCAGGACTGGAACTCAAGTAGGTCAAGGAGCAGGAGCTGATGCAGAGGCCATGGAGGAATGCTGCTTACTGGCTTGCTTGCTTCTCCTGGCTTGCTCAGCCTGCTTTCTTATAGACCCCAAGACTACCAGCCCAGGGATGGTACCACTCACAAGGGGCCCTCCCCCCTTGATCACTAATTGAGAAAATGCCTTACCGCTAGATCTCATGGAGGCATTTTCTCAACTGAAACTCCTTTCTCTGTGATAACTCCAGCTTGTGTCAAGTTGACACACAAAACTAGCCAGTACAGTAAGTAATTAGAATGTAAGATATTTGCGCAAACTCTAGTTAAACAGAGCAAGTATTCTATGGGCCACCTCAAGGCCTTTTGGCTAAGTTCAAGTGAAGTACATTATATAAACACTGTGACGTAAGCGTCATGTCTGCTCAGAGCAGACAAACACAGCTAGCTGAAACAGGTAAAGCTCCATGAAGCAACTGGTGATAATGATGGGCTTGGGGGTCTCACATAGCCCAAGCCTGCCCTAAGCTCACTATGTAGCAAAGATGACTGTGACCACACTCAAGAGGAAAAGTTCAGAAGTGGACAAACTTCACGTACAAAGTAGCATCAACAGGACAGGGTGTGGCTCAGAGACAGTGCCTGCCTTACACATGCACAGCTGAGTTTGACTCCTAACATCAGAGAGAAAACAAATGAGAACAGTATAAACAGAGGCTCCAAAGTCAGAAAGAGGCTGAGAAATCTGCTCATCAAGGAGAGCCCTGAGGGAGTGAAGTCCTCAGTGTGTGCTGTTTGACATGGGCCTTAGACACAGAGGAAAATGGAAAAGTCTCCAGGTTAGGCTCAGGAAAATGACAAGGCCTTTCTATTGTCCATGTGGGGATGCTGACACTGTGTGCAGAAATGTCCACCACAGCTTTCTCCCTCCAGATATTTACAACCTAAAGATCGCTCCCCTACTGAGATTCCTCCCACTAAACCTGTATCCTTGATGAGCTGTATCTAACTCTGCCCCTTCATCTATCTATAATAGCCCATCTCTTTGTTCAGCTGTATGCAATAACTCTGCCTCTCTATTGCACATATATAAGAAACACACTGAGAACCCAGGGGGCTGTGGTTTCTCCATCAGAAAACCCAGCCCTCCCAATCCCAGCCTTTCCATGTTTTCATCTGTTTGCCTGTTCTTCATTACATAGTCCTAGTCAGATCCTAGTCAAGATCCTCGTCAGATCCATCCCTAAACACTATGCAAGGCCTTGACTTAGCCATCGCCCAAACGATGGCAGTCCTCTATAATATCTCAAACACTTGGGCAGTTTCTCACAGAACAAGGTTACAATCACTACCAGAATTACAGCAGAAGCCTAGTGTTTGTAATAGTAAGACCCTAAAAACAAAACTGGCCTCACTTGGTTACAATGGTACTCAGTCACTCATATACTTTTGGTGAATAACAATTTTAATAGGATGTTACTGTTTTGCATATTAGATATCTAAACTCTGAATATTTATTTGGAATGAATCTGGTCATTCTGGATAAAGAACCTTCCAATTCAGGGTAAACACAGATAAGCTTAAACCCACAATGCATCAAGCTGAGAAAGGATGGGAACTTGAAGAAAAAAAGCTCTGCCTGATGCATGACAGAGAGGCAGGAGGAGGGATGGTTTAAAGACTGGTGAGTAGACACCTTAACAACCTTAGTCCTGTGCTCTTCCAGGCAAACACACACAGGGTGAGTGTCAGTATCACACTGGTATCACCTTAAACCCACAAACACTTACTAGAAGCTAAATCCACTGAGCTCCAGATTGATACTGAAACCAGTAAACACTACAGCAGGCCAGAAAAGCCCTCTGGTCCTAGAAAGCACAGGCCTCAGTTTCTTCCTAGTTCATCACCTGATTGTCCCTCACTTCACAGAACTAAAGTGGATGCCACCCCAGCATAGCAAGAGTAAATCCTACCGTGTTCATTAATGTTGATTCCGAGTTTGCAACCAAAACAAAGACATCAGCATCAAGGCAGAACTTATCAATCCAGATGTCCAGCTCTGTGGTGACATCTGTACCCGGGCTAATAAGAAGGAAGCAAACACTGCATCATACAATGCTTGTTAAAAAACAAAGTTTGGATTACAGATTTAAAAACAAGACAAAAAACTTTTCTATAAGAAATTCAGGCAGAAATTTTCTTAGTGATCAATCTGATGTCTAGAAAATTTTAATGTTTTTGACAAAATGAGCAACATAAATTAATAGTTCAATCTTTCATATTTTTATTCCTGAAGCTAGGAAAAAAGTACCAATGATAAAAACAGATGAGGTAAAATAGCAATAAATTGTTCCAATTATCTATATTCAGTACAGTTTAGAAATGAAACTTAGAAGCACACCTTTAAAAGAAAGAAACAAAAACAAAACCATCAACAAGAACAAAACATCTGGGGCCAGGCACGGTGATGCACATCTTTAATCCCAGCACTTAGGAAGCAAAGGCAGACAGATGTCTGTGAGTTCGAGACCAGCCTGATTTATATAGTGAGTTTCAGAACAACAAGCAGAGCTATACAGAAACCCTGTCTCAAAAAAAAAATAAAAAAGAAATCAAACCAAACAAACAAACAAAAACATCAAAACTGAATGGTTTCCACAGTATATTACATTTTTAACTGAGGAAACAAAAAGCATACCAAAAATGTTTGAATCCTTTGAATACTAAAGGTAAGGAAAATATTCAACTGATGCACACTACTTTGTCAAGCACTGATAAAGTATGTCATGAAAGCTGAGGCTGTAGCTCAGGGCAAAACGCTGCTTAGCAAGCAAAAAGTCCTTGATTCAACCCCCAGTGCCACAACTAAATAAATAAAATTTAAACCACTTAAAAATGTGCATTAACGAAAGCAATGGAAAACTTCCAAAAGTTCACTTCAGACAGAAACTCTCCTGGACTCCCCAGCCACGGGGGAGGGAAGCAGGGGCAGAGGCCTGGAGTCCCTCCACTTCCCATGCTGCCCTGACTACACCGTCCCTGCCTTGACAACTAACCCCTTCCCTCTCAAACTGCTTTCTGTCAGGTATTTGAGCACAGAAGTGTGATAAACAGCACCATTCTATTTAGTAAGCCCAGAGGAAACACAATTCAGATGTAAATTTACCTGTCTACTAAAACCAGGTCATCTCTCAAGAGAGCACATTTTGCTTTGGGCCAAAATACATGCACGAGACAGCCAGCTTTCAAGTCTTTATCCATATGGAGGGCATGGGCCAACTGATTAACAGTCTAAAGGGAGAAGGAAAGAATGGTTCAATTAAAAATTAAAAATACAATAGTTTGGCACAACATCTACTTGATTTTAACCCAAAGTAGTGCTAATTGTAGCGCAGACTGGTCTTGTTCCCACCATCTTATTTCTGCATCTTCAGTGCTGGGATTTACACTTAGTGTGTACCACTAAGCCCAACAGAACAACAACCACTTTTGCAAAATTGAAAGTTGAACTTCAAATGGTTTGAAATAAAACCACCTGAACAATCTTGAGAAATATGATTGATATATATGTGTGTATGTATATATATCACATTGAGATATATATACATGTGTGTATGTATGTATATACATATACATTTAATGTGTAGGGGTATTTTGCTTGCATGTGTATCAGTGCATCATATGTGTGCCTGGTACCCTCAAGGGCCAGAAAAGGACATCAGATACCCTGGAACTGGAGTTACAGAGGCTGTGAGCTGTGAGCTGTTATATGGGAGCTGGGAACCAAACACGGGTCCTCTGCAAGAGCAGCCAGCACTCTTATCACTGGGCCATCTCTTCAGCCCCAAGACACCTGGCTTTTAAAACAACCAAGTAGAAAAAAATTTTCTTAGGAAGTTTCCTCTTACCAGCTACGAAACAATTAGGGTTTGAAAACAAAACCAAACAAATAGCGCACTAGTAACAGAGCCCAGTGAGACTCCTGATGGGTGCTATTCATAGTAAAGAATGAGTGATAGAGTCTGTTGTTTTTGAAAATTTGTATTTTCTGGTTCTTCTGAAATAAGAGTGTAATGCTTAGTTATAACAGGGGAAACTCATTCAGAAAAAAATGTTTCTAAAATCAATTAAATATCCTCTTGAAGAGAGATCAATTCAAATCACTCACACACTCACACACACACACTCACACACACACTCACACACACACTCACACACACACTCACACACACACTCTCACACACACACACTCACACACACACACACACACACACTCACACACACACTCACACACTCACACACACACACTCTCACTCACACACACTCACACACACACACTCACACTCACACACACACTCACACACACACTCACACACACACACTCACTCACACACACTCACACACACACACACACTCACACACACTCACACACACACACTTACACACACACACACTCTCACTCACACACACACTCTCACACACACACTCACACACACACTCTCACACACACTCTCACACACACACACTCACACACACACACACTCACACACACACTCTCACACACACTCACACACACACACACTCTCACTCACACACACACTCTCACACACACACACACTCACACACACACTCACACACACACTCACTCACACACACACTCACACACACAGAGCCTTTTTTTGTTTTGTTTTGAGACAAGTTGACAAGTTTTCATTCTACCCTCAGGCCTCAGCTTCTTGTGAGGCACCACACTCAAATCTGTCTTTCAAGAAAGGATTTTTTTTGTCTCTTAACAGACAGCTAGTCACAAAAACCTTCTTGAAACCCCTATCATTTAAATCCCAAACTATTTCTAATTTTCAAGCTAAGGTCTCAGGCATGTTAACTTATAAAACCAATGTGCATATTTAATGTACCTCATATGTGTGTTAAACAGCACAAGGGGCTTAAAGCAAAATGAGGCAATGCATTCAGGAGAGGCCATAGCTCACACAGCACCACAGTTCTTACTAAGAGCATCCATTAGAGCTGGGAATGTGGCTCAGTAGGACAGTGGTGCCTGGCCTCACGCTCCGTCCCTCACACTGCACACACAGAATGTGACGACACGTGTCTCTTTTCTAATTGCGGCACTTGGGAGGTAGAAAGGTCATACTTGGCTACATAGTTCAATGCCACTCCGGACTGCATGTGACCCTTTTCTTTAAGGAAGGAAGGAAGGAAGGAAGGAAGGAAGGAAGGAAGGAAGGAAGGAAGGAAGGAAGGAAGGAAGGAAGGAAGGAAGGAAGGAAGGAAAAGAATTAAAAGGTAGAGGTTGGAGAAATGACTCAGTGGTTAAGAGCACTGGCTGCTCTTCCAAAGACCATGAGTACAATTCCTAGCAACCACATGGTGGCTCACAACCATCCATAATTGGATCCGATGTGCTCTTCTGGTGTTCAAGGACAGTGTGGTCATATACATAAAATAAATAAATTTTTTTTTTTTTTTTTTTTTTGGTTTTTCAAGACAGGGTTTCTCTGTGTAGCCCTGGCTGTCCTGGAACTCACTCTGTAGACCAGGCTGGCCTCGAACTCAGAAATCCACCTGCCTCTGCCTCCCAAGTGCTGGGATTAAAGGCGTGCGCCACCACTGCCCAGCTAAAATAAATAAATTAAAAAAAAAGAATCTATCTACCCACTCTAACCCCAGGGGGCATCTCCCTCTTCTGGCTTCAATAGGCACCACACCTATCTGACACATATACATATAGGTAGAAATATCCAAACACCAAAATATCAGCGGTTTAGAGAGAAACGTCAACTTTTCGAATGCACTCAAGAGTCTTGAATGAGGCTGAAGCAAATGTCCATAGTGACAGTGCTATGTACTTTTGTTAATTTTTTAAAATTTATTTTTTATGTGCATGGGTGTTTTGTCAGCATGTTTTTCTGGTGCACCACTTGCATGCTTGGTGCTCACTAAGGTCTAAAAGGTGTTGAGTGCCCTGAAATTAGAGTTATAGATGTTATCATCCACTATGTAGATGCTAGGAATGGAACCTGGGTCCCTTGGAAGGGCAGCCAGTAATCTTAAGCACAAAACTGTCTCTCTAAGCCTCTATTTATTTGTTATTAATATGACTTGTTTTAATAAACACTGATAGATTTATAAGCCTATACAGCAATCTTAGGACAGGATTTTATGATCATAAAGGCTGGGCACTGGCTCAGTGAGCACCTGCCTAACACAAGGCCCCTGGGTTAGCTCCCCAGAACCACAAACAAACAAAAGCTGAAGGAGATAGAACCCAGGGCTGGGACGATGCTTGAGCAGTTAAGAGTGGGTACTGCTCTGGCACCCACCTGGTATGTCTCACAACTGCTTTAACTGCAGCTCTCTTCTGGTCTCCTCAGCAACAGCTCATGTGCACATATACCCGTGTTGTCACCATCACTGATACTTCTTGGTGAGTGTGCATGCAGACAAGTGGACACAGACACACACACAGACACACACACACACACACACACACTTAAAAAGAAAACAAAATTGATGGCTCAGCAGTTTAGAGTGCTTGTTGCTCTTCCAGAGGATCTGGGTTTGACTCCCATCCCCTACGTGGTGGCTCACAACCATCTAAGACTCCAGTTCCAGAAGATGTGAAGCCCTCTTCAGGCCTCCACGGCACCAGGCACACACATGGTGCACACACATATGTGCGAGCAAAACATTCAAATATAAAATAAAACTTAATAGGAGATTTGAGGGGTTTGCCTTGTTTTATGACAAGATCTCACCATGTAGGCTGGCCTGGAACTCACAGAGACTGCCTGCCCTTCATTAGTCCACCACTATGTCCATGGCTTGGCTTTGTTTAAGGTGTAAGTTATTTTAAGTGTTCAAAATACAGAATATTAACTGTAAGAAGGCAAGTACTCGATGAGGTATGAGCTGCTACAGTTGTGATAGTAAAATATTATTATATAGGACTACAGGTTTATCACCTTCAAGGGAGCCACTCCTTGGAGTCATTTTAGTTTGGGAGCAGGGGAGGGAGACATCGTTAAAGAAAAGAGAACTTGAAGCAAAGAGCACAGATCAGGAAAAATGAGATCATGTCCATAAACTATCACATGGCAAATCTTCCCAAGACTCATATAATTCACCACAAATAACTCCAATTCCAGTTTGGCAAACTTAACTACAAAGTAATAGCGATGCCTGTGGTGGTCTGAATGAGAATAGCCCTTACAGGCTCATATATGTGAATGCTTGTTCCACAGTGGGTGGAACTGTTAGGCAAGAGTGAGGAGGGGTGGCCTTGTCATTACGAACAGCTCAGGCACTCCTGCTAGCATGTGCAAGGACCCAAATCGCTACTGGTCTCAGTCTCAGAAATGTGTATTTAATCATGAATATGCTTAGCAACTTTTCCTAAAGTAAAAGAATTTAAGTTTTTAAAAGGACAAAGGCCAGGCACGGTGGTGCATATCTTTACATCTCAGCGTTAAGGAGGCAGAGGAGCTCTGTGAGCTCAAGACCAGTATGGTCTACATGGAGCTTTCTAAGCCAGAAATACTAACATAGTGAGACACGCTCTCAAAAAAAAAAAAAAAAAAAAAAAGAAAAAGACAAAGGTAAGATTAAACAGCAACTTTCTAATAATAATCTATTTTTCTAAATCTCAGTTTCTAAAGAAAACTCTTAATTTGGGTGTTAGAGAGATGGTTTGGTGGTTAAGAGCACTGGCTGTTCTTCCAGAACCGCCCTGCAGTTCAGTTCCCAGCACCCACACAGCAGCACACAACTGTCTCTAACTCCAGGCCCAGGGGATCCAATGCCCTCTCTGGCCTTCAATAGCACTGCATGCACATGGCAGACATACATGCAGGGAAAACACTCATACACATAAAATAAAAATAAAATTTTGAAAAAGGACCTGAATTCTATTTTTATTTACAATTAAGGACAGGGCTAATGGCAGAGTTCACCTAACATATATGAAGCCCTGAGTTCTAGCTCCCTACACCCTTAGTAAAAACAAGTTAACAATTTTATACTTCCAGTAATTTAGCTCTCAGAAAAACACTTTCAAAACTCAAAATATTAGCAATGCCTTTGCAAGCTGTCAAAGTGAACATCCCTAGTTCTTCCATGTCTAGCCAGGCGGACAGTATATAACACTCTCACAATTATAGTATCTGCAGGGGCATTAGGTCGAACAGTGTACCTTCACGCTTTTCTTTTCATCTGACCCTTCCGTCATAAGGTAGGCTTTATCTCCATCGGTTCCCTCCACACTCAGGAAGCAGTTGGTTGTGTGACCAATCCCGCTGGGAAGGACTTTATCCCACAGCATCGCATTGATGACAGAGCTCTTGCCACTACTTGTCCTAAGGAACATGCAAACAAGGAGTAAAAACACTCTTCACTGGGCTCAAACCAACCTCTTCACAGTGTTCGGTTTCAAGGACAGCACTTTTTAAAACAAGTCAACCTCAACCCGTGCACCATCGAGTGAGCACACCTGTAATCTAGCACTTGGGAGGTGGGCACGGGAAGGACTACCAGGAATTCAGCTACACAAGAGAGAGTTAAATAAAACAACACAAACAGGCAAAGGAGAAAGAAGAGCACTGTTAAATATTAGCAATGTACAGTTGGAGGAAATAAAGTACCAGAGAAAACTTTCCTTTAGCTTTTGTTGCTTTCTTTTTGTGGCAATTTGAAAACAAACATGAACATTTTGTGGTATTTTTCCTATTACAAGTCTAATGTCTCATCTTCAATCTGAGCTGGATGGTAATTGCTTCACAAGTGACACTGGGTGGCTTCCAAGGCTGAACATAAGAGGCAAGGCAGCTCTTTCCTGTTTACTGGGTCACATGCACTGGGAATCTTGCCACAGAAGAGGTCAACTTCACTGACTGCTGTGCCACACTTAAGTCAGGCTGATGGGAGGCCTGGCAAGGTGGCCAGTTGTCTCCAAGTGCTCCAGCCCACCCGGCTGTACCAGACATGTGAGTGAAGATATCAAATAATCCTACTCCTCCAGTGTTGAGTGACCCCAATCTTCAGGAACAAAGACAAGCTGTCTCCACTGTGTCCCATCCGAACTGACTACGAACCAGTGTGTACAATGTCATGAATGTTTTTAATGTCTGGGTTTTGAGAAATTTTTTATGCATGCACAGCAATCAATACATTTCTGAAACCCAAGGAACATCTCTTGTCCCCCTCAGAGATTTGACTTTCAATCCATCCACTCAATTCTCAGAAGCTAACTGGAGCCTTCTGCTTTGCAAGAAAACAGTATCTATCCTCAAAGGTGCACACTTTCACTTCACAGAAATTACTCCCAATCTGCCCAGGAAGTAACTAGGAATGATTGTAACTACCTTACTCACTATAGCAGTGGCTTTTAATGATAGTATACCATAACTTAGAAGAATGCTTTTGACCTTCAAGAGTAACCCTTTGAGGGGCTGGAGAGATGGCTCAATAGTAATGAGCATTGGCTACTCTTTCAGAGGACCTGGGTTCAGTTCCCAGTACCCACATAGTGGCTCACAACTGAATGTAATTTCAGTTCCAAGGGATCAGACACTGATGTCTGACCTCCAGAAGCACTGTATGTATATGATACACATACATGCAGATAAAATATAATACACATAAAAAGAAAATGAATTTTTTTAAAAAAAACACTTTTTTCCTGAAAGATTAACCCTCTCCTCTGATTACTTCATGCAGCAGAGATTCTTAAGACGTTTGGGTCTCCCACCCCCATTAGAATCTGGGAAAGTACCAATGATGCCAAGCCCTCTGGCACATTATGAACCATAGAATCAGACTTTAAAGTTTCAACCAAGCACAAGCAGTCCTCCTACTGTGCCTGACAATACTGAGATCACGGGTATGGACCACCATGTGTGAATCTGTTCAAGTGTTCTCATAAAGCTTTATCTCTAGCCAGCAGCTACCACCTGCTGGGGACTCAAAATCTCTAACTCTCAAATCATTTAATGATCAGCCCTAACCTACCTAAAATTATCTAACCACTGCCCTAACTCACTTAGGCTCATTAGCATAAATTCAGGTATGATCAAAGGAGCTCATTATAAATAATAAAAGCTATTCCTATCACTCAGGAAATCCTAAGGGTTTTAGCAAGTCTGTGATAAAAAGGACCATGAATACCAAATATAATTCTGTTCTAGTATCCCAACCATTCCTAGTTTTCCTGACCTGTTCCCACCAACTTATTATTCTGTCTTTTCCCTGTGAATTATCTCATCAACTCCCCAGATCTCAATCACCAATGACTTCTAAACTTCCTAGAATTTACCTAGGTTGCAGTCTAAATTATCCAACTTGGCATTTTAGGACTTCATTTGGATACCTAATAAGCACACACATCTACATCATGTGGACACAACATCTGTTCATAAACCTACCATGAGTGACACTCAACCAAATAACTTGTAATTCTTACCTTTCTAATTAATCTCTAAGCCACCCCAATTATTTTTATTTATGTATATGTGTGTGTGCCTGCTGATCTGTATGAGTACCATGCACATGTACTGCTCATGTAAGCTGGAACAGGGCATTAGATACCCTGAAGCTGGAGTTAGAGGGAACTGAACCCTAGTCCTCTTCAAGAACAGCGAGTAATCCTAATGACTGAGCCATCTCTCCTGCGCCCTGGTTACTCTTTTATGTCTTACCAACCCTTCCTGTCTAACCTCACAAGCCAGGCTCTTCAGAATTCTCTGCCTGTTACTTCCTATCCCCACCCAATCTGTCCTCTGTACTCTACAGCCAATGCTGTAGCTGTTAACTGGGAACCCTCTCATTTTACTTTTCAAAACATAAAGTACACAGAACTTCTCGAGCTCTGGGAGGGCTTTGACAAGCAGGACTACTTCTCTCCCTTGCCTTGCTAATGCTCCAAGTATCTCAAACTCAACATGTAGTTCTCTAAGCACATTAAGGATTCCCTCTCCCTTCCCATTTACCACTCTCTGTAAGAAATGGGCTTTGAGGCAGCTCATACCCAAGGCTAATATATATTCCTTAGCTTATGATGTTTACAGGCTAATAAGCTAGTTGAAAATATACTGGTGAAAATACAAATGCAGCCGGGCAGTGGTGGCGCACGCCTTTAATCCCAGCACTTGGGAGGCAGAGGCAGGTGGATTTCTGAGTTCGAGGCCGGCCTGGTCTACAGAGCAAGTTCCAGGACAGCCAGGGCTACACAGAGAAACCCTGTCTTGAAAAAAAAAAAGAAAAAAAAAATAGAAAATACAAATGCACCTGACCTCCACAATATTAAGGCTGAGCGATCATATGGCTGACTAGGAACTGTGGCTCCCAGTCACACCCTAAGTATATCCTACTGCATAGGGGTATACACAACTTCTGCAACATCATGTAGGAGTGAAGTCAGCCACTACAAGTCAGGGACCATCTGCCCTTATCTCTTAGCCTCAAAGAAGACTTCAGTTACCACCATCTTGGTCTCTTTCTTCCTATTCCCTCACCCTAATCTTAGGCGGAGCCTATTTCATGGCGCTACCTCTTCCTAAACTCTCGTGTAAGACCCCAAGAATATTGTGACAAGTAATTCAAATAGTAAAACAAAATAATGAAACGTTGTGAAAGGCTTAGAGAGCCGGGCAGTGGTGGCGCACGCCTTTAATCCCAGCACTTGGGAGGCAGAGGCAGGTGGATTTCTAAGTTCGAGGCTAGCCTGGTCTACAGAGTGAGTTCCAGGACTGCCAGGGCTACACAGAGAAACCCTGTCTCGAAGAAAAGAAAAAAAAGAAAGGCTTAGAGAAACGTAAACAGGACACTTTAAGAACAGAACTGGTTAGGGATAAAGCCATGTGACAGAACACCTGCCAAGCATGCAACACAGCCTGGTTCAATCCCTACCTAGCACCCCAATATTACTACTACATACTAGAAACAAAAATGAAGCCAACACAGACGAACCAGTTTATGGCACCCTTTAGCTACTCTGTCCAAGATGGCAGAGTAACGAATAGCATCTGAGAAGGAATCTTTAAGACGCAGTAGCCAGGAAAGCCTTCTGAGGTAACAACTGAGGGGGGATATGAAGAATGATGTAGGCACCAACAATTACAACTGCAAAGGCCATAAGATGAGGAACAGTTTGGCTTTATGACATGAGTTCAGTAAATAAACACCATTACTGGTTAAAAAACAAAAAGGATAGTTGAGACATGAAGTACACAGTTAAGACACTTGTCTCTGTGTCCCAAGGAGCACTTAGTGAGCAGGAAATTAATAACTGCTTTTCTTTTGCAGTGATGGAATCAATCCAGGGTCAGGCACACTAGCACATAGGTCACATCTGCAGCGCAACGCCTGATGGTTACAGGAATATATCAGATGTGACTAAGAGCACTCCACCACCTGGACATACAGCACTCCCTGCTCTCCTCTGGGAATCACGAGTGAGTCTTCAAGAAGACACACATAATAATCGAAGTACAATTGTACATGTCTTTAATTCAAACACTCCACTCAGGAGGCAGAGGCAGGCAGATCTCTGTGAGTTCAAGGCTGGCTTGGCTTATGTCAATAGTTCTAGGACAGCCAAGGATAGACAGTAAGACCCTGTCTCAGGAAAATTAAAATAAAATAATCAATATGAACCTAGAACAATAACTCACAGCCTAGATATAATGGTGCAAGCTTGTAGGACCAGGATTCAAGGCTAGCCTCAACTATATAGCAAGTTGGAGCCCAGTCTGTGCTACATGAAACCCCATCGCAAGAAGCAAAAACAGAAAAAAATTCATAAATCATGTTCTTCATTATCCACTCCCCATCTTTCTAACTGGTTAAAAGCCAATCCTCGGCCAGGCGGTGGTGGCACAGGCTTTTAATCCCAGCACTTGGTAGGCAGAGGCAGGTGGATTTCTGAGTTCGAGGCCAGCCTGGTCTACAGAGTGAGTTCCAGGACAGCCACGGCTACACAGAGAAACCCTGTCTCGAAAAAACCAAAACCAAGAAAGAGAGAAAGAGAGAGAGAGAGAGAGAAAGAGGGAGGAGGGAAGGGAGGGGGGAAGGGGGCGGGGAAGGGGAGGGGGAGGGGGGAGAGAGGGAGGGGGGTGCAGCCAATCCTTAATGAGATGAGAGTCCATAAAAAGTAAAAGTATTCCAACTCTCACAAAGGTCACTCTTAATTGAGAGATGGAAGAGCTAACTAACAGCTGCAATACTTAACCCCAGTAGAAAGCGTTGTGGGGAGAAGCAAGAGGAATGCAACCCACAGAGCCATCAGACAAGCTGGGCTATGAGCGCCAAAAGGTGACCTGTGCAAAGAACCTCAGATGAAGAGACGCTTACCTGCCAAAAAACGCCACTTTCATGTGTCTCCGAGACAGCACCTCTCCGATGACAGCAAGCTTGTTTCTGTAGCCCTGGATTTCCACCAGATCATCCTCAGTGGCTATCCGATCAAGTTCTGGGTTCCTGTATGTTGCTGCAAAGTTGAAATGGTATTAGTTAGAGTGATATACATAAATTCTGCTAATTATACAACTGTGTACATTCTGGGTTGCTCTACACTAACACATCACTTGAAAAATAAAAATGTTCATGGTATCTAAGTATTTGGAGCTTTTCTTTATATAAAAGTGTGTGTCAGGTATTTGATAGAAATGTAAATGCCCTCTGCAAGGATTATGCTGCCTGAAAGAATTTCAAGACTATTAAAATTTTTAAGGGCTGGACGTGGTAACACATGCCTTTAATCCCAGTAGTCAGGAGGCAGAGGAAGGTGGCTCTCTCTAAATTCAAGGCCAGCCTGGTCTACAAAGAGAGTTCCAGGACAGCCAGGGCTACAGAGAAACCCTGTCTACAAAAAACAAAAAAAAAAACAACAACAACAAAACAAGGGGCTAGAGAGATGGCTCAGTGGTTAAGAGCACTGACTGCTCTTCCAGAGGTCCTGAGTTCAATTCCCAGTGGCTCACAACCATCTGTAATGGGATCCGATGCCCTCTTCTGGTGTGTCTGAAGACAGCTACAGTGTACTCATATAAGTAAAAAATTTTTTAAAAAATTAAAAAAAAAAAAAAAAAAGGGAAGAAACAGTTGTACTGCTTGGGGCTGGAAAAATAACAGCGATTGAGAGCACTGGCTGCTCTTCCAGAGGACCCAAGTTCAAGTCCCAGCACCCACATGGCAGTTCACAGCTGTCTACAACTTGGATCTGACACTCTCACAGACATACATGCAGGCAAACCACCAGTGCACATAAAATAAAAATAAATTGTTTTAAAAAACAACAACAACAAAACAAAATTCAAGGACTCAGTCAAAGGGATTTACTTAATACTTATCTAGGGTTCAAAAGTACAAGCCATATATGAAAAAAATAAAGTTTTAAAAAGAAATAAGAAGTTAATAGCCATTTATTTTTGTTCAATCCAATCTTGAGCTGGAAAGGACTTCCACATACTGAGCTGAAGTTTCCTACTCCTCAGATCATAAGGTGGGATGACTATGAGGTAGGCAAGCCCTTGCTACCTCCTCAAATGTGGATTCCCACGGGAAGAAACACAACAGTCCAATCAGTAAGAAAAAGTAGAGATATTTGCGGTCTGAAGCGGGGCTTATCAGAACCAGGGTAACTGTCCACATAACCAATGATGGACGGCGTTTCAAGATCAAGGGTTTGAAAAGGAGAGCCTCATATTCACTTCTTTCTCATTCCAGCAATAAGAGAAACAGCTAATGTTTCTTTTTGCCTCATTTTGAAGATAAGCCATGGAGACTCTCGGTTATTATAACCAGAGACACTTGAAACTACCTCAGTGCTCAGGTGAGCCTAGGCTTGTCACACCTCATTCTGCATTTCAAGAACGTCCATAAAAACTGAATAATGGAATGACAGGCATTGGACTTGCTTGGTAACGAGGACCTTGAACTCCTGATGCTACCCTACCGTCTTGCACCTCCAAGCCAAGGATGCAATCGGTAAAATCTTAAGTGCTACAGTCCGTGCTGTTTATCATTTGGTGCTTCCTGATGTATGCTCCTATTTCCTAGCCTTGTTTTAACATCCCCCCACTGAGGTTTTAGAACAAGTCAAAGTAAATTCAGACTCTAAACCCTGCCTTTTCACTAGCTTCCAGCATAGTGTGATCTACAACTGACAGGATGCAAAACAAGATATTACTAAATTTAACTTCAGTTTTATTCCCTAGAGATAATATTTTTCACAAGTCACTGTTAGCTCAAATTCTTCCCAAACTAGAAACACATTTTTTAATTTTTTTCACTCCATGAGACTTAAATTATGCTACATTTGGAATTGGAGATACCTAAAGTTCCAGACTTAAGAAGCTCAAAATCTGGTGACGGAGATTTATAGGAACAAAGGGGAAATCTTTTTTTCAATGAAGAAATTAAATGCTTCCCCATGGTCTCTGAAGATAGTCTAAGAATTCCTCACTTTTCACTGTAAACCTAACAGACAGATACCCTAAAAACCTGAAGAAATTCCAAAGGCTCTCTCCAAATTAATATATCTTGGTAAGACAAATGGGGCTACCTTTGAGCAGTTACACAAAGAGAAGGCAAACCTTCATCTTCCCACAAAGCAATCACATCTCCTGTTAATATAAAGACTGCCTGATCGCAGGACACTTCCCAGCTTTGTGACCTTGAGCAAGTTGCTTATCTTCACAGTGCCTTCAAAATGAGGACTATTTTCACTTACCTACTAGTCTCAGGGGGAGTAAAGAAATCTTTACTATCATAAACACTCGGACTAGTCCCTTGCTCTTTTCTTAACCGTGAAATTGCTTTCAGTCACTATGGCATCGTTCCCAGACTATGTGAACAATGTCAATTCCACAACTAAACTTGGGCAGGGCACACACCTGTGTGTGCATAACACTTGGGAGGATCAGGAGTTTTAAGCCTTTGGAAGCTACACAGCCATTTCAAGGCAAGCCTGATCTTGAAAAGGTAAAATAAAGAACTAGAGTTGAAATAATGAAACACTTGTACACATTTTCAACAGTAATCTTACTATTTTAAGAAGTACCAACCTTCAACAAAATGTGAGCCCTCAGTAACAAACTCTAATAACTGGCCGAAGATTGCAGTGATGGCTTTCTTTGCCAGCACGAAGTGCTTCAGTGGAGATACGGTTTCGGCCATTATGCACCTAGGGTGAGAAAAAGGTTAGAAAAGCAATGATTAGCCTCTGGACAATAAATGCCTGGGGTCTCAGCTACTGAGCAGGCAGAGGCAGGAGGTGCACTCAAGCCGGGAAATCTAGTTTTACTTGAACAACATGACATAGCAGGGTTTGTCTCAGCTCCAAAGCTCTACTTAAAGGAATAATGAGGGTCGTGAAGAGGAGGCTGAGCAGTTAAAGAGAACTGGCTGCTCTCCTAGAGGACCCAGTTCCATTCCCAGCACCCACGTGGCAGCTCAAACTGTCTAGGACTCTAGTCCCAGGGGATCTGATGTCCTCCTCTGGCCTCCACAGACACCAGGTACACACATGGTGCACCAAAATCTGGTTGCACATACATGCAACCAACATATCCATACACATAAAATAATAAAAAAATAAACCGAATGATGAAGAAGGTGTGCTGCCACACACCTGTGATCCCAGCAGTGAGGAGGCCGAAGGAGGCCAGCCTTGGTAAACCTTGTTCAAAACAAAAAATCCAAACAAACAAAAAACGCTGAAGCCCTCAAAATGGCTCAACCTTAGGTAAAGGCTATACAGCCAAACTTCAGGACCTGAGTTCCCCCAGAAACCAAATGGTCGGAGGAGAGAGCCAACTCCAGCAAGCACAAACTTTGAAAGTTTAACACCTCCACACATAAATCAAATGTAATTTCTAAAAAACATATGATAGAGGAGGGCCTTGTTGGCCATCAGGGGGAGGAGAGGCCCCAGTAAAGGGGAATGTCAAGGTGGGAATACGGGAGTGGGTGGGTGGGTGGGTGGGTGGGAGGTGGAATTCCCTCATAGAGGTGGAGGAGGGGGAGGGGATAGGTGGTTTCCAAAGAGGAGACCTAGAAAGGGGGAAACATTGAAAATGTAAATAATCAAAAAATAAAAATTTTTAAAAAAAAGAAAAAAAAGAAAAGTTTTATAAATGGTCTTATTTTTATTCTGAGAAATAAACAATTTTTAAATAAAAAAAAAAAAAAAAAAACATAAATGGGGCAGTGGTGGTGCATGCCTTTAGTCCCAGCACTCAGAAACAGGCGGATCTCGGTGACTTCAAGGCTAGCCTAGTCTACAGTGCAAGTTCCAGGACAGTTAGGGATACACAGAGAAGCCCTGTCTCAAAAACAAACAAAAAACAAAAAACAAAAAAAAAAAAAGAGAGAAATGTGCATGTTTCTGGGGCTAGGCAGATGTCTCCGTGGTTAAGAACACTTGCTGCTCTTCAAGAGGACTTAAATTGGGTTCCAAAACCCACATGGTAGCTCACAGCCACCTGTAACTCCAGTTCCAGGGGATCTTATGCCCTATTCTGACCTCCAAGGGCACTGGGCAGGAACTGTGGTTAAACATACATCCATAAATGCAGGAAAAACATACACATAAAAAAACCTAAAAACAAAACAAACGTTTTTAAGCCATGCTTATTCTGATAGCTGCTAGTTCATGCCTCAATTTCCCTAATAGCAAAAATTAATCTAACCAAGTAGATCAAATACTTTTTAGTATTTATTTATTTATTTATAGAAACCATGTTAGTCAGAAACCAAAGACTATTCCTGAGTGATCTCCCACGAAAACAGATGAAATTTAGCTCCCCTCGTGTTGCCTGTAATCCAATTACTCAGGAACCTAACACATGAAAATCTAAAAATTCAAGTCTACAGAGGCAAAAGAGTGAGATCAAGGCTTGGTTGGGTCTCTTAGTGACATTCTGTCTCAAAACGAAACGTTTAGAAACGGGTTTAGGGGTATAGTGTCACTTGCCTAGCATGAGGGGCTCAATCTTCAGTCCTGGAAGAGTAAATATGTAAATAAATGTAAAAGCAGTAAAAACTAGTGACAAAAATCTTGGTTGTATTTCCTAATTTATTTTCCTTGAGTGAAGATGAAACTAGTTTAGCTAAGCTGTCTCTGCATGTGATTCTTAAGCACTTCAGGGAACTGGGCTAGTGAGAGGAAGCCAGGATCTCAAACCATAACCAAGTTATTAACTTTCCCAGTTAGCGGTGTAGAGAAGAAAATAAAATGCCCAGGTCACAATGCAGTTCAGGCATCGAGAAGGCAGGAGCTTTCGTCACAATTACGGAGTCAAGACTTATTAAAGGAGGCATGAAGGCTTCAAGCCAAAGTCTTCAAACTTATTAGAATGTTAAATTTAAAGTAAAGGGCGTTCTACCTGGAAGCTCCTATGAAAAGCCACCAAAGGCAATCACACACCAATGCCGGTTTGCCTGAAAAGAAGCGCCGTGGCCACCAGGAGGGTGGTTCCCTCCAGAATCCAGAACTGACGGCACGGCGCGGAGGAGGTGCGTGGGGAGAGGAAGCCGCGTGGGCCGTGAGCCTGCCCAGCCGGGTGGATTCCTACCTGGACAGGCCTTCCCACAGGCTGGCCGCCCGTCGCTCTTGCCCGGCCCGCCGCCCCGGCCCGTCAGGGCGCTCGCGCTGCGCCTGTCCGGAGCTCGAAGGTCACCCCGGGCGTCGCCACCCGCCAGCGGACACTCACTCTGTCCCTGCTCCCGACTGTCACCCAGCAACCACAGCTCCGCCACAGTCCCCCGGCTGTCTCATCCTCCCGAGAGAGGGGAGGTGCCCAGAGGAGAGGCTAGGGGCGGTGATTTCCGGTGATTCGGATCTCCTATTGGCTGTTGCTCCGCGACCGGAATTGCATATATTGCGGGCGCCATTTTCCTTCAGGGCAGAAGGCGAGGTTTGTTTTGGGCAGGGACTCTTAACCTCTGGGCTGTTTTCTGTTCCATCTTACAACTCCTCCCCTTCGTTTTTCCCTTCAGAGTTTTCAAAGCTCAAAGGCGCCAGGTGTGAAAAGATGCCCATGGTTATCTTAGGGTGTGTGGGGGAGAAGTAGGGAGGGGGGTAGGAGTGCCCCCAAACCACATAGATGCTTGTTTATCAAGCCAATGGGGAAAAAAGTCAACATGTTGACTTCTCCACTGCTCTGGTCTTGACTGGTTTCCTGGGGTTACTGGAGTGAGCTGTGTCTGTCTACTTACTGTAAGGGGTGTTACTTAAGAATATTAATTTGTCCGTGATTTAAACTTTGTTAGGAATCACCTGGGAATCTTGTTAAACCATTGATTCTTTGGTCAAGGGTGAAGCCCAAGGACTCTACGTTGTTTTCCACCTTCCAGGAGAGCTCCCACAGAGGTGTCCTGGGAGTTTCTTTCCATAGTTAGCAAATGAGATGCTTTTGCAAGGGAAGCCCTTTCCTCTCTGTGAATGGCAAGTACCTCATCTATTAAATACTAAAAACGCCTACTTTATGAATTGTAGGAAAGTAAATGGGTTAGGGTGTAAATTGCTTAAAATACTGATGGGCACCTGCAAAAGCTGGATAAATAAAAACTGTGGTTCTGTTGGATAGGTAACTATCAAGCAACTACAGTAAATGAGATCATTTCGGACTGTGCTTACTATTATGGGAGGGGAAAATCAGAGCACGAGGATAGACTGAAGAAAAACGAGAAAGGTGGAGCCAAATAGGTGTGTGTTTTCTGAAAGGATGTCATTTTTCAGATCTTTCCAGGACTGTTACTGGGAATATCTGGAGAAAAGCTGTCCAAAGACGCATAGGAAGGACAGTGGTAAGATGGATGAGATAAAAGACAAGCACGGTGGAATGTTGGAAAGACGAGGATGAGAGAAATAAATGTTGGAAGGAAGGCAGGTGTAGAATCATAAAAGCTAAGGTAAGTCTGAGTTTCTTTTAAGATGGTCTCTCACTAATGTAGCCCAGATAACTTAAACTTGAAATTCTGCTGAAATCCGCTAAGGGCTGGCATTATAAATGTATGTGTGCCCACCACATCCTGCCGAAATTTGGTTTTAAGTGTGATGGAAAACCTTCGGCAGAGAGAATGATAAAATTTGTTATTTGTGCCGGGCGGTGGTGGCGCACGCCTTTAACCCCAGCACTTGGGAGGCAGAGGCAGGCGGATTTCTGAGTTCGAGGCCAGCCTGGTCTACAGAGTGAGTTCCAGGACAGCCAGAACTACACAGAGAAACCCTGTCTCGAAAAAAAAAACAAAAAACAAAAAAAAACCCCCCCCAAAAAATTGTTATTTGTTTGTTTGTTTGTTTGCATTGAGGCAAGGTCTCCCTTGTAGCTCTAGCTAACTTGAAGCTCCCAAATGATAAGATTAAAGGAGTGTGCCACCAAACTCTGAATTGATTTATATTTCACGAGGTCACTTTGGTTGCTCTAGGTACTGGGTGGAAAGAGATTCCACATAATGCTTTTTTTTTTTTTTTTAATCTTTAATGAGTGCTGTAGATTGAACCCAGAGTCTTACTTCTCAAACACTCTACCTCCCTACATGCCCAGCTCTGTATCAAAAGTCTTTTCCAGAATGGATCAGAAGCAGGTGTATAGCAGCAGCTACTGGGAAGCTGAAGCTGAAAGATTGTTCAAGCCCAAGAGTTGGAACTCTGGACAATATAGTGAGACCAGCATCTGGGGGGAGGGGTGGGGTGGGGTGGGCATGGTAGCTTGCTGACCCCAGCATCTGGGAAGGGAAGACAGGAGGATTGCCTCAAGGTGGAGGCCAGCCTGTCTCAGAAAATAAAGACAAAAATTATTTCTAAAAGAAAGACCTAAAACTATTAATCTTGCATGCAAATGCCCAAGAGCAGTCTCCTGCTTTGCTGTAACTGTTGCTGTATTTCAGCTGTGGTACAGAAGCTAAGATCTTCACTTAAGGATTGTTCAATGGGAGTTGACAGTGCCTAAGTTGCCTGAAAAGGGAGACTGGAGACTCTTGAGTGGGAGTGAACAATGAGGTGTGCAGGCAGTTTCTTCCTGTGTTCTGCTCTTTATACCTTCTGATTGGTCAGTCAGGCCCATATGGAGGTCAGAGGTCACTGAGCCATTTTGTCATTCCTTACTGTAATTCCTCCTGAAAAAAAAATTTTTTTTTTTTTTTTGGTTTTTCGAGACAGGGTTTCTCCATGTAGCCCTGGCTGTCCTGGAACTCACTCTGTAGACCAGGCTGGCTTCGAACTCAGAAATCCGCCTGCCTCTGCCTCCCAAGTGCTGGGATTAAAGGCGTGCGCCACCGCTGCCCGGCTCCTCCTGAAATTCTTATAAGCTAATTGAGAGTTGGGATGAATTTCTAAATTTACATAGAAGAAGATAAATTATAACAATTACTAAGATAACTCTCAAAAAGAGCAAGGAATAGCATTCACACTACCTGATAGAAATATGCATTGCAAGTTCTGACACTTGATATATGATAAAAATTAGTATCATGAGTCCCTATGGGAAAATGAATTATTTAATATTATTGAGGAAGTTGTTCCTGGCTATTTGATTCCACTGTGAACCCTGAGATTGTGGTATTTACTGGGAAAACCTGCTTTTAGTTGTGTGGCTCAGTCCTAGAACCTACCTTTAATCCAAGAGCTTTCTGATGACTGGAAACAGGATTGAATAAAGTCAGCCATAGGTCAAGAGGCAGAGCAAACAACCAGTTGACAGAGAATGAACATAGGAAAAAAAAAGAGGAAGTCAGGAAGATGGATGGAGAGATGCACAGGAAGTAGAAGGGAGGTACATTCGTGAAGGCATAGAGAAGGAGGTCTTCCTTTTGGGACCCCGGCTGAGGAGGGAGGTCTTCTGGTGCTTTCTCTGCCTCTCTGAACTAGCTGGCTTTCACCCCAGCATCTGGCTCCCACACCATCATTGGTAAAATCGAACGTTTGAGATTTTGATAAAAACAACAGGATGTTGATTCACCTTGATGAACAAGCAAAAACAGAACTTGAATCACATACACACAAGGAAATTCAGATGGATAAAAACCTTAAACATTCAAAAAATGGAAGTGTTAAGCCAATAGGTAGGTAGCTGGGGAAGTGGTTCAGCAGTTAAGAGCACTAACTGCTCTTCCAAAAGACCCAGGTTTGATTCTCAGTGCTACACGGCAGCTCACAGCTGTAGTAACTCCAGCTCCAGGGGGTGTGATGCCTGTTGGGGTCCAGGAGTCACAAACCACACCAACACTGATATCAGTCAATCAGCGATAGTTTATTGAGCATTCACCCCAGGACTGATCAATCAGAGCCAAAGACCAGACTAGGGAGCTGGTTTCGACCACAAGCCAGAATCCTAGAGATCTTTTAAGCCTTGAAATCCACAAACATCTGTGCCAAGTTGTTTCACCAACCAGGATTTCCTTAGGAACATGTCTTTGTTGTACATTTCTCCTCTTCTCGTTGGTTGGAGTATTCAGCTGTGACAGAGGACTTGCCTTGCCTAACATTCGTCTTTTAGCCTTGCTAACCAGGATGTCAGTTACTCATGTACACATCTCTTTCTGCCAAGTAGGATGTCATTTCCCAGGGAGGTCTTGGGAATGTAAACTTTATTTGACCCCTACTTTATTCCACTCAAAATAGAAGTTTCTTATATTGGTGCAGGTGTTTCTTTTATGTTGGGGTCCACCCCAGGGGTAGCTTATAAAGGCAAAAAAAAACCAAAACAGCTCAAACACAGGTGCAGTAAGTGCTGCTGAGCAGTTGGTTCGGGCCCAAGCTTATTGTGGCTAACTAAATATATCTGACCTCTATGGTGATTGGTTTCCAAGAACACCAAAGCACAGAACATAACAGAATCTGCAGTCAGCTAGAGCATGAGAAAGTTTTCTTATAACATTACTAACAGCACAAAATGGCTGGCTAGACAGTCAACAGTTACCTAGGCCTTAACAATGTCCTCTATTGACCTCCACAGACACAAGAAGACATGTAAATGGTACACAGGTAACATATAATTCGTATGCCGTAAATGGCAGTTATAGGTGTGGTGATTAGTGTAATTAGTAGGGCTCAGGCTTTGGTATTACATGCATTAATGACTTTAATAATTAGGTCTTTGGAATAAAACCCCGTAAGGAATGGTATACCTGTTAGGCTCAGCTGCCAATAAGGCAGGATGTTGTGGATGGAAGAGTTTTTATTATGTTACCTATTTTGTGAATGTCTTGTTCATCACTAAGACTGTGAATAATTGATCCTGAGTCCTCCCTCCCTCCCTTTCCCCCCTCTTTCTTTCTCCCTCCCTCCCTCTTCTCCCCCCAGTGTATATAGCCAATAAAGATCAGTACTTGAAGACTGGGGAGAAGGCTCAGGCAGTAAGGTTCCTGCTGTGAAAGCATACAGAACTGGATTCAGATCTCTAGCCACTCCTGGTGAAAAAGTAAGCTAAGGCGCATGTGTTATAGCCTAGAGCTAGGGGTGGGGGAAATCCCTGGAGCTGGCTGCCAGGCTAGCAAATCAGTGAGTTCTCAGTTCTTTGAAAGCCTGTTTCCAAAGACAAGATGGAGCTTGATAGTGAAAGCCGCTCACTGTTGACCTCTTAGCAGCTAATGCACTCACACGTTAAGCTACACACAGCAAAAAAGGTCAGTACCTAAGGGCTGGCGAATAACTCAGTGACAGAGTGTGTGTTTAGTGTGCACACGATCCGAAGTTCAATCCCTGTGTCAACGGAACAAAATCTAGAGTCATCTGGGAAGAGGGAACACCCAATTGAGGAATCGTCTTGAACTAATTGACCTCTAGGCATGTCTGTAGGGCATTTTCTTGATTCTTGAGGGAAGGCCCAGCCCACTTTGGGAGGTTTCACCCCTGGGCAGGTGGTCCTTGGTTGTATAAGACAGCAAGCTGAGTAAGACATGGAGAATAAACTAGTAAACAGTATTTCTCCATGATCTCTGCTTCAGTTCATGCCTTGGTGTCTCTTCATGATGAACTATAAAGTATTAAGATAAAACAAACAAACAAAAAAACCAAAATATCCCTTTCCTTCCCAAGTTGCCTTTTGGTCATAGTGTTTGTCATAGCAACGGAAAATAAAGTAGGACAATCCCAACACTAAAACACACAAAAATAATCATCTAAAATTATAAAGAATCTCAGGGGGAGAGATGGCTCAGTGGTTAAGAGCACTGACTGCTCTTCCAGAAGCCCTGAGTTCATTCCCAGCAACCATGTGGTGGCTCACAACCATCTGTAATGGGATCCCATGCCTTCTTCTCTTGTGCCCAAAGACAACTACACTGTACTCATATACATAAAATAAATATTTTAAAAAGTATAAAGAATCTCAAGGCTAGGTGCCAGGCACACACTTAATCCCAGGGTTCAGAAGGCAGAAGTAGGAGAGTTCAAGGTCAGTCCGGTCTACATAGCAAATTCAAGACCAGCCAGGGCTACATAGTGATACCCTAATCTCAAAAACAAAAAGTTCTCTCCTTTCACCATGTGTTCTGGGGATTGAACGGGGGTCATAAGGCTAGAACAGCAAGCACTTTACCCACTGAGCAGCGGTCTACCCCATGGTTCATTCTTGTATTCCTAAGCACGGTTAATAGATCTTCACAACTGTTTGCTCATTTGAAAAACAGTGAAATACGAGCTTTTAGGATGATATAAAAGGTCTTGGGCTGTCTGAAAAAGTTGATTAACATTCCATGTTTGTGGTCATGGTCTATTAAGGACAGAGAGTAGAAACCCGGTGTGCACCTTCAACCAATACATGTTCTCTTTTAGGCTTTGGTAATGTTCAGTGGAATCAAAGGGTGTATTTCCATTTTCTCAAAAGTTTTTTAAAGATGCTAGATTTTCTCAATGGTGGTTGTTATACTATGTGGCAAAATCTCGGACAAATCACAGCAGCCAAAGGTCTCACGTGGGAGGTTTTATTGGCAGAGGCAGCCTCTGAGGGGGTAGGGGAGGGAAGAGGAGAGAGGGCTGCGGGCGGGGGATGAGTCTTTTATCCGAGCCGTAAGGCACATGATGCATGTGCAAACGGGTGTGCGGCAGGTGCCATGTCAGTGGAGCACACACGCACCACACAGACACAGACACACAGACACACACACACACGCACCACACACACACACACACACACACGCACCACACAGACACACACACACACACACACACACACACACACACACGCACCACACACATGCACCACACACACACCCATGCACCACACACACACACCCATGCACCACACACACACACACACACACCCATGCACCACACAGACACACACACACACACACACACACAAAGTTGAAGTTCTGTTCTGCTACTTAGAATCCAAAATAGATACATACAAGCTGTGTTGTGGCACATATACCAAGCGGGCAAGCTTTTAAAGTTTATAGGTCAGATAGAACCAAAAGAAACCAAAATAATGTTCTCCACCTTATTTTCTTAAATTACATTTGTATGTGGACAAATGTGTTGATCATAGGACAATTTGTTGGTCCTCTCCCTCCCAGGCATCAAATTCAGTTGTCAGACTTAGCAAGTGCCAGTTCTGAAAATTTTCTCTTTACCTAGGTCTGCTTTTCCAAAAACCAATAAGCTTACATGTTTAGGTCGACTACAGCAGCAGTTTAAGGCCTATTAACTCAGTGGGATCTGGTCTCATGCTAAACTCATCAAAAACCAAAACTGAATGGCATTAACTTGTTCTCTTCAGTCTCTGATTGCTATCAGTTAAAATATATATTAAAAATATTATTGAAGCCAGGCAGTGGTGGCGCACACCTTTAATCCCAGCACTTGGGAGGCAGAGGCAGGCGGATTTCTGAGTTCGAGGCCAGCCTGGGCTACACAGAGAAATCTTGTCTCGAAAAACCAAAAAAAATAAAATAAAAAAATAATTGAAGTCTGCTTCCTGAAAGCCAAAATTCCTTGAATTAGATGTTTCCCAATAAGCATACATAACAGAATTACCAAGAAGCTTAGAGTGAAGTTATGAAAAACACTTCAAGGACAAAGGCTTACTGTGTGCAGTGGTGTAAAGTCAGAGCTGTAGACTGTAGTCCAAACCTGGGTAATATGACCTTGGCTCATACCTTGCTGCTGTTTTAAAGAAACTATTCAAACTGCTAAGATCCTAAGCTTTAGGAGATACTTAACTGGTTGTAATCAGATGAAGTGAATTTCTAGGAATACAGGCATGCAAAATAGAAATAGTGTATTGTGAGACTGTTCATTGAGGTATCCATTCTCAGTGTTATGGTTTTAGTTGAGACAGGATTTTACTCTATAGCTCAGGGTGGTCTTGAGCTGTTCTACCTTAGCCTCCTGAATGGTGAGGTTCTAGGTCAGCTCCTCTGTCTATTTGTTTTGAGGCAAGATCTCAGGTGATCTCTGCTCCACTTCCTGTCTGACTCTCAGCCATGTAGGTGAGGATGATCTCAACTGCTAATCTTCCTGCTTGCACTTCCCAAGTGCTGGGATCACAGGACTGTGGGCCATACCCACCAGGCAAAGGTCCCCATGGCCTTACTACTCCTGGCCCATATCGTTATACTGATAGTAAAATACAACCATATACACTGTTCCCTCTAATTCACATTCTGAAATTGTTACCCTAGGTACCTCACAATGTAACGCATTTGAAGACTTTAATTTTAAAAAAATGTATCTATGTGTTTGAGTGAATGGCACATGTGCAGGAGCCAGCAGATAACAAGAGGATACCAGTAACCTTAGATAGAGATGGAATTTCAGGCGGTTATAAACCACCTAAGATGGGTGCTGGGAATCAAACTCAGGGCAACAAGTGCTCTTAACCACTGAGTCATGCCTCCAGTCCCAGAGATTTTTTTTTTTTTTTTTTTGGTTGAGATAGGGTCTCAAACTTTCTGTATCTGAAGACCTTAAGCTTCTGCTCTTCAAACCTTATCTCCAAGAGTGCTAGATTCCAAGAATCCTGCCCCAGATTTTTAGTGAGTTAAAATGAGCATGGTAGGATTGACCGTGATTAGTGATTCATTAAAGACACAGAGATTTGGACAGAATCAAATCAGAACAGCATGTGGCGAAGACTGCTACAGACAAGCTAAGAAGCTAGGGTTAGATCCTGCCCTAGTGGCCTTCAGAAGGAGCAACCTCTGCCAGTCACTTCAGAACTGAGAGTTGGTTAAATTTCTACTATTTAAGAGACCTGTAGTGTAGCTGTTACAGCAGCCACTGGAATGTAGACAAACTACTACACCAGAAAACCTTCATCCCCATTCCCAACTCTACGGTAATACACTAGCCGTTCTCAATTCATAGATACATGTTTGTCGGAAGTTGGGGCATGACTTTGTAGTTCTATAACTGAGGAGGAAATACCAAGAGCTCTGGTCACGGGTACTTGGATGAGGATAAAATGCCAATTGCTTATAAGGAATATAAGGTGCTTACATCTTTACTGTCTCACACCTTCCTGGCCCTTCCCCATTCCATTCCATTCCATTCTTCAACTCAAGTAGAGCCTTTAAAAACAATTCATCAGGTGTGTTTTATGCATTGTATCCCAGCCCCTGAGGGGCTGAGGCAGTACTGATGACAGTTTGAAACCAGCTTGAGCTGTAGGGTGAAACCATGTATCAGTGCAGCTATAGCTGTTAGTAACCCCAGTTCCAGGGGATCTGATGCCCTCTCCTCAGGCTCCATGGGCACTGCACACACCTGGTGTGCTTACAAACAGGCTAACACCCCACATAAAATAAATTATGAAAAACACCAACACCTCCACCACCACACATACGTACTCTGCGCCCTACTGCCATGGTCGATACATGTAGCCTACTGTATCCAAGGATGTCAGTTTCTTCAGTACCTTTGTTTCCGTTCAGGAACTTGGAGCACAGGCAAGAAACTGAGTAGTAGTCACCAAACGTGATAACTATGACTGCAATTGAAAACACCACGGTTAAGTATAATTATATACTGAGAAATGCAGTGATGCCAGAAAACTTGTCAAAAGCATTTCAGTTTGCCCATTTTTAACATTTAAAAAATTTTATTATTTTATATAAACATTATGTAAAGATAACAGTCAGGTAGTCTCGTGGACTGGAAGGTGACTGATTAATTCCCTTTCATTCCCAAACCTCATCAAGCAGTCACTACATTTATGAGGCAAGTCAGCTGAATGCTTGAAATCTAGATGGATTTTAAGATCTTCTATTTGTCCTGTTGAATATTCACAATATTGGCATAAATAAATCCCTTCAGACAGATGTGAATTTAGATGCTTGCAATATTCCAACATGCTGGAAAAGCCCTTCCCACAGTCATCACAAACATGAGGGAATATTTTAGTATGCTCAATAGCCACGTGTCTGTTGACGTTTGTGTGAAGTCTGCTCCGAAAGCCACATACTTGACACACGAAGAAATTTTTGCATTTGTCAAAGGTGATTTTGCTTAAAAGGCTGCACTGCCCATGGCCACCATTGCCACACTTGTCACTCAGCTCAATCAGTCTGCGAGCGTGCTCATTGACGACGTGGCTGTGCAAGTCCTCAGGGTCACCTGTCTCATGCTCACAGAACTGGCACAGGTACTGCTCATCGCGGCTGTGCTCCTGGAAGTGCAGGTAGAGCTCACTGCTTGAGGAGAACTGCACGTCACACTGCTCACACCAGTAAAGGTGGTCACTGAAGTGGGTGTCTGCAATGTGCTGGCTGAGGTTCTCAAAGATCACAGTCTTGTAGTCACAGTACTTACAGATGTAGGGATCTTCTTCATGAAGTTTGGCGTGCTCGATGAGGAGCATATTGGTGGAGAAGCTTTCCTTACACACCCGACACACATTCGAGTCAGTGTGCTTGTGTTTCAGGATCACATGTTGCTTTAGGTCAGAAAAATACTTACTGTTGAATTCACAAAGCTCACACTTGTAGAGGCCACTGCTGTTGGCTCTCAGTAAAGGCCACTTCTGTTGGGCAGTCACATTTAAAGCCTGGCTCTTGTCAAGTATTTTACAGAGTTTAGCTGGTGGTTCTTCATCAGTCTGGTCTTGGAGGCTCTCAGAGGAGTTGTTCTCTGCCTCTATATCATAATCTTCAGAAATCGCATGAACTTCTACAGCAATTGGGACGTCTTCTGAGGTGTGAACCTCTATGGGGCTCTCCTCTTGAGTATGCTGATGCACTGACTCAGGTGAGGCACACTCTTCATCACAGATCTCAACAGCAGCAGACTTTTCTGAAACAAAGAAAACCCACTGTTGTAGTACTACTAAATAAGCCCCATTAGAAACAATCATTCTATTGTTGAAGTCCTGTGCTCAATACATTCCATTAGAGACAGTTGTCCCACTGTACTAATAAAGCCCCATTAGAAACAGTCATCCTCAGGGGCTCAGCGGTTAAGAGCACTGACTGCTCTTCCAAAGGTCCTGAGTTCAATTCCCAGCAACCACATGGTGGCTCACAACCATCTGTAATGGGTTCTGATGTCCTCTTCTGGTGTGTCTGAGGACAGCTACAACGTACTCATATAAATGAAATAAATTAAAAAAAAAAAAAGAAAGAAAAACTTAAAAAGAGAAAAGAAGCCGTCGTCCCCACTGCTGCACTGCACTAAATAAGCCTCATCAGAAACAATCCTGTGAAAGGAAGTTGCAGTCTACACTGCTTTTAGCTGATCTGAACAAAATATTCCAAATGCTGCTAATGAGTTCCCCTAACCTGTGGAAAAGACAGTGTGATCTAGAATCCTAAGCACAGGGCTGGGAACCAGGTAGTTCTGGTTCCTGTTTCTGGCCTTGGTTCCGTCTGTAAATTTGGGCAAGTCATTTGCTGTCTCAGGATCAGAATCATCATCTGTAAGAAGAATGTGGAAAAGCATTTTATATCAAAGCATTAAACATCATAAAATACTATTTTTAACAGCAATAGAAACAACTTAGCCTTAGCCTTGAAAAGACATATGACTTATAGATCCCTAACGACACTGAGAATATGCCAGAATAGCCAACCCCACTGCCTTTGTTTATGTGCTACTTACACTAGAACTCACTCTGAACAGCCTCGTGAGACTGAATCATTATTCCTTTACTCTAGTCTCATTCTCTCCAATTAGCACAGAATCTGAAATAAGGGTCAAAAAGAAACTGGACCACAACATGTTTTAGTCTTTGTTTATAAAAGAACAGTTTTAGGGGAAAATTGTGACAATAGGATAAAGTGCTCCTAATCCATCACAAGCATTTCCCTACTATTAATTACTTACCTGAATGTGAGGCATGTTACAATTAATAACTGACACATGACTACTGGAGCTGACACGTTATTAGTAATGGAAGCCCATACTTCATCCAGACTTACTTGGATTTTACCCAGTGTCATTTTGGATCCCACATTAAATTTAGCCATGTCTTTCTAGGTAACTGGAAACTGACTGTTGTAAGGACTACTTTATAGACATTTTGTAATGTCCCATTAATGAAATGTACCTATTTTGTTTCTCATGACTAGATTGTAACTGAGTTCCTGGAGGGCAGAACCCTAGGGTACACCTTGCTGAGCTGCCCCTCCCGACCTGGCTAATGTAACATTTTGGGTTCTGTACTGTCCTTTTCCTACTCTACTCCCTGAAGTTACTGTGAAACCCACACTAAGAAGTAGAACGTGGGTTTCCATCTCCCTAAGGAAGAACATTGATATAAATAAATGGGAATTCTTTTGTGCAGACAACCTTTTTCTTCTATCGCTACATATTCACAAAATCATTTATAGCAGTATAAGATTCATGTTTTCTCAAATTACTTCAATTCTGGCTATTGGGAGCTTTCCTTTTGTCTTCAGTGCTGGGGTGGAAGCCAGGGCCTCATGTGTCATAGACAAGCAATCTGTCAACTGAGCTCACCGAGGCCCTCAAGAGCACCTCCAATTGGCTCTTGTGCTCCCTTTAGTTCATCCATACTGTGTGTCATTTTACTTTTTAATATTTCCCATTTTCCAGCACCACAAGATAATCCAAATATATATATTGTCTATTTCCTCCTCAGATCTAAAACCAGCCATGTCTATAGGGGCCTTAGTTCTTTGGTATTATAAACCAAGATCTAGACATAAAATGTGCTCACTACTATGGTACTTCTTTTAGGCCTCTCAACTAAAAAAGCAAAACAGTTCTGTGAAGTCTCACAGGGACAAAATGCAGGTGTGTGAGCATGTCTGTGTGTGAGCATGCGAGTCAGTACTGTGCCAGACATGGGCTCACACTCATGACTGAGTCACAGAGGGGAAGCAGCAGTGGTGCACCTTCTTACCATTTACCAATGCTCTAGAAAAGAGCAGGCGACAGGAAATGCAAGACTGAGGAACACCAAGCAGCTGCTCCTCATCCTTCCTTCCCCTCCATCAGCACTCCAGGCTGAGACAAGTGGGCAAGGTGCTTCCTAGACTTGACTACCAACACTCCAACTCTAGATCACTTCCGGTCTGTATCAACTCTTAGCCAACTAAAAAGGACTTAAAGAGTTTGCTTAAAAGTGGAAATTACTAATTTGATATTTAAAAGCTTAGTTTTTACATTATAACAATTAGAAATGTTTGCCTGTCTTGAAACCATAAACCCACATTCAAACTACCTTTTCAGATAGTTCCCAAGGGAAAATACACAAAGGCAGCTTTTGTTTCTGTTTTATTTTTCTGTAGTACTACAAAGGAGTCAGAACTTGCATGGCAGACAGAAACTTAACCACATGGAGGCATCCCTAGGTCTGTAAAAACAAGTTACACTGAATATTCTGGAAAATAGGAGACATACCTTTGTTGTCAAAATATTTTAAGTCTGGCTGTCTCATAGAGCAGACACTGTAACAGTGATCAGAAAAAATCCCACTGACTCCATCTGCAATTCTGCTTATTCCAGAAGAATCTGAATGTAAAACAAAAATGAAGACAATTCCCAGTATACAGCACAGTATACAGATAAGCATCTGATGGTACACATGCTTGCATCTTCTGTCTGCCTTTTTTCTCCCAATGTTAAAGATTGGACCCAGTGCCTTTCACATGCCAGGCAAACCCTCTACCCTAACAGATAGCACTAACCCATATTTTCATGATTTTAATGAGTTTCAGTAGGAAAAATATAGCATGTTCTTCAGCTTTCTACTTCAGCTCAAACACTAACATTCGGCTTTAAAGGAGCCACTGATTAGACTGTAATAGAAGCCAAGTGCTTCTGCATGCCTACAGTGTCAGCACTGCCAAGGCTACGGTGGATCAGACCCTAATTCTAAAATGAATTTAAATACTCTAAGAATAAAAACTTTATTTTTAAAAACAGAAACTGGCTGGAGAGATGGCTCAAGATACTCTGTTGTAGAGGACCTGGGTTCAGTTCACAGCACCCACATGGCGACTCACAACTGTTAACTCCAATTCCAGGGAATCTGTCTGACACCTTCTTCTGCCTCCACAGGCACAGGCTTGTGGTACACAGACATATATGTAGGCAAAACACTCATACACATAAAAATATACCTTTAAAAGCTTTTAAAATACACAAGGAAACATCTGCCTTATAATTTGAATCTAATAGCGCCATCCCAAATGCTACCAATAAACAGTAGACAAGGCTCACCCTCCTCAGAGGGTACATGGGCATGGAGCAAGCTAATGGATATGTGTGAAATGGTCCTGGCTGTCCTGAAACTTGCTCTGTAGACCAGGCTGGCCTCCAGAGACCAGCCTGCCTCCTGATTGCTGAGATTAAAGGCTTGCACCACCACCGCCTAGCCTCTCCCCCTCCCCCCTCTTGTAGCCTAAGCTGGCCTCACTCGATCTTGCCTGCCTCCACTTCTCAAGTGATGGGATTAGACGTGAACCCAGGGCTTCATGTATGCTAGGCAAGCACTCTATCCACGGAGCTACCTCCCCAGCCCAGACCTCTTATAACTAACAGGAGAGCCAAGTCAGTCACAGATTATACAATCAAAACGAAAACTGAGATAGAGAGATGGCTCAGTGACTAAGAGCACTTGTTACTCTTTGCAGAGAACTTGAGTTCAATTGTAGCACACAACTGATGGTTTACAACCATCTGTAACTATAGTTCCAGGGGATCTAATACCTACTTTTGAGCTCCTTACACACCAGGCGTGCACATACACATGCAAATAAACACACACATAAAGTTAACAGTTCCAAAAATAGTGTATAAGATACAGCTATTTTCCCTCAATGCAAAATACTTTCTGCTGAAGTTATTGCTGCATCTTAAGCACAACTTATGACTCTGACAGGCAAAATCCAATTATTCTTTATGAAGAGGAAGCTTGGAAGTCTAGTTTTAAGTCTTTCTAGCCCCCAGAGACGAGATGAGTAGAATGTTAAGTTGTAAAGCACCCCTGTAGCACTCCATCCATATAATAACATGTATGCAGAGGACTTAGTCTGTGTCTCATACCAGGAAATGGTCCAGATATTGTCTTATCATTATGCAAAAATGGATAGGAATAACAATAATCCATTACTCTTTCAAAAATAACTCAATTATAGACTAACCTGAATAGCGAGAAGGGTGTAAAGTCTTCCTTTTTCTTTTTTTAGGATATTCATTCATATCTTTTCAATCTAAAAAACGAAAAACAGTTTAACAAACATGGTACAATAACTGATATTACTATAAAAATTCTTTTGATCCAAAAAATTTATTAGCAATAAGAAATCTTGGGGGAGGGGTGCTGGAGAAATGACTCAGCAGTTTCTAAGGAGACAGACAGTTCTCCCAGAAGACCTGGGTTCAATTCCTAGCATCCACAAGCCAGCTCACTACTACCTATAATTTGAATTCCAGGGGATCTGACTCCCTTCTATGGCCTCCAAGGACACCAGCTATGCATGTGGTGCAAGATATCCATCCATACAAACTATTTATAAAGGAGTCTGTGTGGACCATGGAAATAGATGTCAGAAGAACAACATTGCACAATGCCTCTACTGAAAGCATTATGCTTTCCAGACAAGCCTAGACTATGAGACTCTGTCTCATAAAACAAAGCAAACATATCTTTTAGTCCCAGAACTCCGGAGGCTGAGACAGGCAGAGTTCAAGGCTAGCCTGGTCTACATAAAGAGTTCCTGGCCAGCCATGGTTACAAAGTGAAACCCTGTCAGACACACACAAACAAGCCATTATGCCTGTAGGCATACAGATTCTACAGATTTCAACCTAAAGATGGATATTTTTCCTTAAAAGTATACTTGTGAGTCTATATCAATGTAATGGCTTCCAGGAAAAAAAAAAAAAAAAAAGTGTTGCACAGAATCTTAGAACTTAAGTAATTTTCAAGAAAGAAGAATTTTATGAGGTCACATTCAACATTCTACTAAGAAGTGTAGCAACCACCCCAACAACTAACCTCCCATGAGCCATTAGAAAATTTGCTAATTAGTTCGGCTATACCCCACTTACTTGGTATAATTCTCAATACTGCAGTGAGGAAAATGAATTACAAGCAAGTTTCCACAATTGGCAAAAAGTGCCTACAAGTAAAAGAGACCAGCAGTCATGTAAGCAATAGTACCACTGAGTGAGCCACAGCGCACAGGTAAAATTCTTCCACATCTTAAATTAGCAACAGAGAATAAACTCAAACATCTTCCTTATGCTTTCTAAACTACCACACACACACACACACACACACACACACACAATATTTACATATTATATATTATCTAATATAGGTTGAGGCCAGCCTGGTCTACACAGTAAGCTTCAGGTCAGGGCTACAAAGGGAGACCTTGTCTAATTCAGATAAATATTACATATACACACATACATATATTAAGAAAAAAGTACAAATAAAGTCAAATACAGAATCACACACCTAAAACTGTCCAAGATTTTACACATCAGTGCTAATTTACTGAATATTAGTTACATAAAAGATAGTATGTCTTTATTCATTCAGGTTATATATCTACACCTTGCCAGAACTGTTGGTTATACCTTGTTATTGATTAGTAAACTGAGACATAACAGAGTCAAGTCGGCTGGATATTAAGTACATATGGTAGAGTTAGATTTGACCAGAAGTCTAAGCAATTTTAAAGGCCATGTTTTTCAATTCATTTTAGTTTTAGAAATAAGCACAGAAGGGCTGGAGAGATGGCTCAGTGGTTAAGAGCACTGACTGCTCCATGCCCTCTTCTGGGGTGTCTGAAAAGAGCAATGGTGTACTCACATACATTAAATAAATAGTAAATAAATATTTAAAAAAAAAATAAGCACAGAATTAAAGTGCTCATTAACCTCAAATTAAATCAAAGCTCTGTCTCTGCCCTCAGCTTAACATCTGTCTGCTGCTGCAGAGAGCAGGGAGGGAGCACCCTAAACCACTGCCTTGACCTTGATTCTTCCTTTTTAGTTTCTTGAGACAGGGTCTATGTACATAGTTCAGTCTAGCCCTGAACCCTACTGTGATACTGTCCTAGCCTCCTGAGTTTTGGGGTTACAGGCACCCCAGGCAAATATAAGATGAATCTCTCGTTTCTAGTGGAAACCTCCCTAAGGGGCACTTGCTACTTCTCTATGTCACATGATCACACACTTATTAAGCGTTATTGCTTATGTGATCTTCCCAACAATACTGGCAGGAAGACAAAAGGGCTCCCTTACCAAACTCACCTCATTCTAAGCAAGGAAGAGACCGACGCCATTAAAGTCCATTATGACATAGATCGAACCAAAGGACCAAAGATGGAACACTTGTCTTCGGACTTCTGGCACCAGGTAACTAACTGTGTATGTGTGAACCCTCATTGTTCCATACTGCCACCAGCAAGTTCATCTTGCTTCAAGTTCTTAACCTCAAGCAGGAGAGGGGAGGTGATAATCTGAAAAACTGACAGCCATACTCTTATAGAGATGTTAGATACATAGACAAAATGCCTCACCCAACACCATAAACAGCATTCTTTTGGAGACAAGGTTTCTTATAGCCCACATTCTATTATATTCTAATATCAGGGAGAACACAACTGTCAAGAGAATATTTCAGGTTGTTCAGAACGTGAGCAAAAAACCAAGCATGGTATTACAAGTATTTAAAATTGCAATTTGGATTTGGCTTGTCATATGAGGAAGGTGGAAGAGAGTTTGACTTTTCAGGACCGACCATCACCAAAGGTTCATTAAGACCACTCACAACCAAGACCTGTCACATAGACCTTCACATAAGCAAATGGTATTGGTGTATGCACAAGTGCCTTCATAAAGACATCTGGAGTGTACACACATGCAAGTGCCACAGCACAGGAGGCCAGAGTCCTGGGCCTGGACTCAGTACCCGACTCACTGTAAAGTGAGCTGGCCATCTTTTGCCAGCTTGAGAAATTTGGCTTCTTAATGAAATAATGTAAACCATATAAACTTGTGCTCACTAGTTATCCTTTCAAAAAGATCGTGAACCATCTGAAACGTATCCTTCCCCAGTTATACACAGGTGTCACTAGAAAACCAGGACATTTGAAATTAAATCACCTAAAATCCATTCACTCGGGGGGA
>CM052704.1:18014541-18042367 GCA_028551405.1 Uromys caudimaculatus | reverse complement strand
AATCAGCTTGAGGTGGTAGCATCCATCTTCAATCCCAGCACTCAAGAGGCAGAGGCAGGATCTCTGAGTTCAAGGCCAGCCTGGTCTACAGATTTCCAAGACAGACAAGGCTACACAGAGAAACCTTGTCTCAAAAAACTGAGTATTATGGTCCATGCCTTTATTCCCAGCCCTCAGAAGGCAGAGACAGAAGGATGTCTCTAGAGGTTCTTGACCAGCCTGGTCTATACAGTGAGTTCACAGTCAGCCAGAAGTGTTTCAAGAAAGAATGAACAGATGGGGTGGAGTCATGTGCTAATTCTGAATTTATATTTATGTTTGGTGTTAGGCAGTTTTTTGTTTGTTAAAGACATACACCACTACTCCTGGCTTGCTCTCCATTTTTTTTTTTTTTGGGGGGGGGGGGACATGGAAGAAAAAAAAAATCTCATTTTAAAAAGGCCCAACCCCATTCTCAGGCAAAGGGCAGTCATCTTCCATATAACAGCAGTGTTCAGTGGCTCATAGCTGACATCCCTAGCACTCAGGAGGCAGAGGCAAGATTACACAGAAAGACTCTGTCCTAAAAACAAACACATCACCCACATGTAGGCATCTTGGCACCTGGAATCTTCAAAACACTTAATAGTGCTTCACAGAGACAAACCTTTTCAAAGGTTTCTCATGCAACTTCAGATGTCTCTACACAATGCCAAGACACATTTTTATGACTATTTTCGTGCGTGTGTGTAGTCCGAGAGGATGTCGGATCTGGAGGCAATCATGAACCTACTCCAACTGGGTGTTCTCTCCAGCGCCCAGCACCGAAAATTTTGAGACCGGGTCGTTGCGTTTTAAAGACGTTTATAACACTTTATTTTTCACCTCCATAAAAGCAACTGTTTTCAGAGCCCGTGTGATGGCTCAGAAGACGCTTACTGCTAAGCCTGGCGACCTGAGTTGACATTACCGGAACCCACATGGTGGGAAGAACAGACTCTAAAAGCTGTCCTCTGACCTCTGCACTTGCGCCATGGCACACGTGCGCATGCATACACGCAATAAGCACGTAAAATTTCAAACATAAAGAGAATTTTCACGTTCTAATTGAAGCCTGGCGTGGTGGCACACGCCTCTAAGGCCAGCCTATGCTACACAAGACCCTGTCACAAATAACAGGAATTGAAGCGGGGTTCGTAGAGCGCTTGTCCAATTTGGCCTCGCCTGAGAGCCGCTGTCCGTGAGGACGCAGGGCCGGGTCCCCGCTGGACTCCAGCTTCTCCCGCGGGAGCGGCCTCCTGCAGGCTGGCATAGGCCTCCCCGCCGCGGAGTCCACCCGAGTGGCCCACACGCACCGGGCTGGGCAGGCCCCGCTCACCCCGCGGACCTCGCTTGGTACGTAGGCCCCGGAGGCCGGCCCTCACCTCACGCAGCAGCGCAGCTCCGGCGAGGCCCGCCCGGATGATGGTACGGAGGGGGCAGCCGGGCCACCGCCCGCGCCCTCCCCAGCCGCCCGCGCCCTCCCTTGCCCTGCCCTTCCCTGCCCGCCAGGCCCGGCCGCACTCACCCGGTCATCCCGCGCATGCGCCACTGCAGGCCGCGAGAGTGAAGATGGGGAAGGGGGAGCGGGAACCCTAAGGATGAGGGCGTGGCCTGAGCACAAAGAAGGCGTGGTTTGTGCTAAGGGCGGGGCCTGACATCAGGACCTAGACTAGGAGAGGCTAGCAGTGCTGCGAGGTCTAGCGCCCCCTGTGGGCACATCCCCGCCGTGCCACCCTCCCCTCTGAGCTTGGCGCTTTCCCACACAGCGGTTCCCTTAAAACCCGCAGTGATCGCCCCTTAAGGTCTTGAGGATCATTAGTGGTGGTACTCAAGTCCCAACATCCGGGCTAGATAAGTCCAGGACGGAGAAAAAACGCGGTGTGACTCGAGATGGGTCTTCAGACCACACCCTGGGTTCATGAAGTCTTGGGAGATTGGAGGTGGAGTTAGAGAAGGGAGGGCTGAAGAAATGGCTCCCCCCAGGTAAGAGAATATTACTTCTCTTCCAGAGAAAGCACCCATATGGTGGTTCACAAACGCTTGTACTGTAACTACATCAGCAAGGGATATGAAACGTCCGCAGGCATACACCTCCCCATCCCCCCACCTAAATACTAAAATAAATCAATCCTAAAAAGAAGTCCTGGTGGAGTGAACCGAGGCTATCACAAAGGACTGCATTCCGTCATTTAAATCCTTTTCGTACCTTGACCGTCAATAAGCAAAGGATTAAATTAAATGAACATAAATAACAACATAGTTTTTTAATTATTCCTCGGGCTGGCAGTAGAGTTCAGTAGTGGTCTGTGCTTGGCAGGGAGAGTACTGAGGTTTGAGCCCTCAGCATTAAAAGTTAACAGTCCAGAGTGCGGCTATGTTTTCTCGCCCTCCTTCAGTGTTAAGAATAGACTCCAGGGGCTGGGGAGATGGCTCGGCTGTGTTTTCTCGCCCTCCTTCAGTGTTAAGAATAGACTCCAGGGGCTGGGGAGATGGCTCAGCTGTTAAGGCTGGAGAGATGGCTCAGTGGTTAAGAGCACTGACTGCTCTTTTGAAGGTCCTGAGTTCAAATTCCAGCAACCACATGGTGGCTCACAACCATCCTTAATGAGATCTGATGCCCTCTTCTGGGGTGTCTGAAGACAGCTACAGTGTACTTACATATAATATATAAATAAATCTTAAAAAAAAAAAAAAAGCCGGGCAGTGGTGGCACATGCCTTTAATCCCAGCACTTGGGAGGCAGAGACAGAAGGATTTCTGAGTTCGAGGCCAGCCTGGTCTACAGAGTGGGTTCCAGGCCAGCCAGGGCTACACAGAGAAACCCTGTCTCGAAAAACAAAACAAAAAACAAAACAAAAAAAAAAAAAAAAGAAAGAAAGAAAACTGGCTTCTCTACTAGGGGATCCAGGTTTAATTCGCAACACGCAAAATGAGGCTCACATCTGAGCGCACGTATAAATCCAGTTCTAGGTCACCTGAAACCTTCTGGCCTCCATGGGTACCAGGAACACAGTGGTGCACAGACATACATTCAGGCAAAAACACATACAGATAAAAATAAAAAATATTTTAAAACATTTTTAAATCTAATCCTAGGTCTCTTCCACTGAGATGCCTCCCCAACCCCTAATCTGGGTGCAAGCTGAAGACGTTTCCGTACAATTAGAAAAAAACAAGCTTCTGAGTGTTATTCGGTTTTGTAACCTAAGCACCTGAGGTTCAACTAATTGTAAGTGAATAGCTAAATCGAGTCGGGGTACCTTATTTCCAAGGTCACCTGCAAAGTCCCAGCTGCTGTTCCTGTCTCACCCACCCAGCACCCTGTTCTTGCTGTCAATCACCTGGTATTCAGCTGGTCGTCACTGACCCCCTGTCACCACCTGGGACAGTCCAGCTGTTCTATATTGGAGAGACACAGCTTGTTTGTGAGATTCAGTTTGGTAACCTCATAATCTGTAGGCGTTCTCGTCTTAGACAAATGAATATTCAGGCACATCAGTGTGACCCAAATAGAGTAAGAAAGGATTTGTAGACATTTTTTACTCCTAGTATATCTAGCATCTGGCACAGAATAGGGCATTGAGGCGTGATCCATACAAGACTGTTGAATTTATAAAGATGCTGTCTGCGGCCTCTGGTTTCTCATTGTGAATCTAGTAGAAGTCACAAGGGGGCGCCATGCGATCACCGTCAGTTATAGAGTTTCTCAGGCTTGCTCCTGGGTTTGACTTAATTCTTCGGAGCAGTTTAATTCCAAAGCATTTTGTAGTCAAAAGTAAACACGCACCCTCTTGCCTGCGTCACTAGAGAGAGGGGGGTGGGGTGGGGGAGGAAGGGAAGGAGAGAGGGAGGGGGGAGAGGGAGAGGGGAGGAGAGGGAGGGAGAGAGAGTCACAGTATTTAGATGCTATGCATCCTTGTCACAAATTTGGTCCTCTTTTCAGGGCTCCCCCTTTCCCCTCCCCATCAAGAAGTGCAGCTAGGTAAAATCTTGAAAGCCCTAGGATAACATTTTATAAAAATATTTAACCACCATCCTCCCAACTTTTCCCTGTAGATGCTTCATAGCTTAAATTTGTCCCGATCACACAAATGTTTGTTACACAGTGGGTAATAGAACAGGATAAAAAAAAACTACCGACTCCCACATCCCTGAACGGATTCCTCTGATCTGTCTCTCCATGACTTTTATACCTGCATACACATATATTTTTCTCAAAATCAAATTATCATTCTGCTAAGTAGCAGTTTTTTTCAGTTATTATATACTTTTTCAGAATATAAATATTCCTGATGCAATTAAAATGTTAGTGGCACTTTACAATTACTGTGAGTGACCATATAACAGTTAAATAGTGATGTTTAAGTTGTTTGCACCTTTTTCAAAGACCTTGCCAAGCCAGGCATGGTGACAAATTACTGTAATTGTAAAACTGTAAAATGCACTTCAGAGGTAGAGGCTGTATTAGGGTTTTCTAGAATAACAGAACTTGTGGAATGAATATATATATATATATATATATATATATATATATATAAGGGAATTAATTGGAATAACTTACAGGCTGCAATCCAACTAATCCTACAATGGCCAGCTATGAATGGGAAGTCCTACTAGAATCTAGTGGTGGCTCAGCCTCATGAGGCTTGGTGTTTCAGCTGGTCTTCTGTATAAGCTGGAATCCTGAAGAAGTAGGCTCCAATAGATGTTCTGGCAAAGTGAGTGCAAGCAGGCAAAGAAGAAGGCTTCCTTCTTTCATTATGAAGGCCTCCAGCAGAAGGTATGGCCCAGAATAAAAGTGAGCCTCAAGATCTAGATTAAAGGTATGTCTTCCAGCCTCAAGATCTGGATCAAACGCTTGTGTACACCAGCCTCAAGATCTGAAATCAATTTCTGGGTTGTAGTTCATTCCAGATATAGTCAAGTTGACAACAGAGAATTGTAGGCTTCAAATTTTCAAACGCTACTTTTAATAAGGGTTCTTAAATGCTTTAACCCCCCTTCTAGTCCACCACCCACCAGAGGTAGTGGAAAGGAAAGGTTATTAGGATACTGGGGAAGTGAACCTGTTTAGAAATTGTTCTTTGGAGCAAATCCAATCTGTGTTGTCAAGAAATCAGCAGTTCATTCACAGGAATCAGCATTGGCAGCTTGGTCCACTCGCAAACACTTGACGAATACACCAGCAGTCCAATTCTGTAGTGTTGGGATAGCAGATATGAATCAGCAGTGGTGGTTTAACCTACAGGAACAGCCAGGCCTCCGCCGAACTGGCACGAGTCAGCAGGAGCAACCAGGACCAGCAGGGACTCCAGGAGACGCTCCTGCTGTGCTTCTTTCAAAGAAGTGAAGATCATCGAAGATGAAGACTTGAGGCGGAGAAGTGTTGCAAAGCTAGCCATGCAAGGCCCGCCCCTGTCTGTCGAGTCCTATTTATCCTCCCTCCAAACGTCACATGTCCTCCCACAGGGCTTGCCTCGCCACATGAGTCTGTCTTAGCGAAACTCCACGAATGTGTATCCGTTGATATCATTCTGCCAGTCGGCCTGAGTCAGTGGAAGTGGCAAGAAGCTGCCAGAACACCACCAGTGGAGCTAAGCAACACGATGTAAGACAAACCAATACGCGCATGTCCTTAGCGAAGAATAGCAAGGGGGAGCAAAGCAAACCAATGCTCGAGCGCCCACTGTCTGTGGGGTCATGTTTATATTCCCTTATCACGTGTCCTTCCATGCATTTGCCTTAGCAAAACAGTCTTTCACCTGTGTCTGCTTCAGTGAAATGTTCCTTCATATGTCTGCTTTAGCAAAACATCCTTTCATCTGTGTCCACTTCAGGAAAACACTCCTTCACGTGTCTGCCACAGCAAATCACCATAGTCACAACTGATGTTCCAAGAAATCAAAAGTTTCTACTTCAGAGCATAGCCATCATAGAGGCAGAAGGACCAAAGTTCAAGGCCATGATCAGATCCTAGCAAGCTGGAGGCCAGCCTGGGCTATGGACCTATATTCTCTACCTATATTCCAGGAACATGCATTTGGATTCCTTAGTGAGCCTTTAAGGCCTCCTGTTTAGCATTTTCAAGGAAACTTCAGTAGCTACTGTAGAGGGGGTCAATACAAAAATATTTTTTCATTTCCTTTATGACAGGCATGAAAGGCCACAGGGGAAATCGTTTCAGTTCCCTGTGAGCCATAACTGAAGTATTTCCATATCTGAGTTTTGAAGTCTCAGCACCAAGTGTCCCACACGCTGAATGGTAAGCCCCAGGACTGGAAGACCCTTCTTACTATAAGAGTTAACGTAAGGTTTTAAGTTTACACTACTGTGATTAAGAGATCTATAAAACAAAAATGCCTCTAACCTGTAAGCCTCACTTGCCCAAGGACAGACAACTTCTTGGAATGGTTGGGGTTGTTGTTTATGTAAGATGACAAACTGTGTGTTTTCCCTTCTGTAAACAAGCTTAGTTGCTTGCTTATAGCAACATGCAACTGCATGGTAGGGTCCAGGGTTAGACTGGACTATGTCAACCCTGTCTCAAAAAACTAAAATGGAAGACGCAGAGTAAAGAAAGGCAATGAATAGGTGCTCCCTCTATGCTCTCTGCAGGTTGTATGCTTGCCCCTGATTGGATGAAGATCGGGTGTATGTAGCCTTGTGGGGTTTGCCTTTGTGAGCCTCTGACTATGTAATTTAGTGCCATACTCTGGGAATTCTGGGTATGGACCAGACCAGTGTCCAACACTTACCTCCTGTTAATGTTGACCACCCAAACTGAGCAGCAGAGCTTCCCCTTACCAGAGACTAACCATTATGGAATGATTGTTGCTCATGGCAGTTTCGGGAACTTCTACTTGTGAGGCAAAGCAGGACTCTGTTCATCTTTCGCACAGTTCCCTCCTCTTCCTTCCACACCCCTGCCTCACCTCTTCTCCTCTTCCCCATCCCCTCCACCTTCCTCTTCTCTCCCCTCTTATTTTCTGCCCGCATTTGTTCATACAGTCCAGGCTATCCTGAGACTCACTATATAGCTCAGGCTAGCTTCAAACTCCTGATCCTCCTACCTCTGCTTTGCAAACACAAGGGACGTGAGCTATCACGGCCACATTGGGAAAACAGACATTTAAAACTTGAAAAAAGAAAGGAAGCTTAAACACGGAAAAGAATTTCTTTTTTTTTTTTTTTAATTTTTTTTTTAATTTTTATTTTTTTTATTTATTCATTATATGTAAGTACACTGTAGCTGTCTTCAGACACCCCAGAAGAGGGCATCAGATCTCATTACGGATGGTTGTAAGCCACCATGTGGTTGCTGGGATTTGAACTCATGACCTTTGGAAGAGCAGTCGGAGCTCTTAACGGCTGAGCCATCTCTCCAGCCCCGAAAAGAATTTCTTGACTAGTCAGTGTGAATCAGTGCTGGAGATTGTTGTTATTTTATATATATATATATAGTGGGTTAAGAGGAAGATCTTGGAAGAAAATTAGACACAGTGAGAGATAGCACGAGTGGAAGCCCATTGTCCTAACAAAAGTCAAGTATGGGAGTCTGAAGCCATTATCCTCTAAAGATTGATAAAGGCATGGGGGGGGGGAGGCTTCTGCTGAACACCGGACAGGATTACATGTGATAAGTTAGCAGTGTAGAGCACAGGCTAGAAGAAACAGGACATCTTCAGGATAAAGAGTCTTGTTTGAAAATTACAGGAAATGTCAGGGAGAAAGCACTACTCAAGGCCTTGATCCTGCTTCAGTGACATTTTAACATGAAATAGTTCCATATGAAAAGAATGTGAAGTCATCTTCACAGCAAATCATTGTGCTGGGATTCTTTTTTCCCCACATGATATTAATTATTCGAGACTGTCATACAATGCACCCTGCTTTAGTTAGGGTCTCCATTACTGTGAAGAAACAACATGACTAAGGCAACTCTTATAAAGGACATTTAACTGGGGCTGGCTTACAGTTTAGGGATTCAGTCTGTTATCATCAAGGTGGGAAGCATGTCCAAGCTGGCAGGGTACTGGAGAAGCTGCTGAGAGTTCTATATCTTGTTCTGAAGGGAATCAGAAGAAGACTGTCTCTTGGCAGCTAGGAGGGCCTCAAAGCCCACCCCCACAGTGACACACTTCTTACAACAAGGCCACACCTACTCCAACAAGGCCACGCCTCCTAATAGTGCCACTCCCTATTGGGCATTTGGCACACCCCAATCATACTCTCTTCCTGTTCCTCCAAGGTCCACTCTCCCACCCTTACACACACACACACACACACACACACACACACACACACACACACACACACAAACACATTGTGGATTTGGTTTAATGCTTACATTATGGATTCCCAAAAACTGTACAAGAATCCCGCATCCAAGACGCTGAGCATCCCTGCCCCAACCTGGTATTGATTGATAAATAAAGTTGCCAGCAGCCAATGATTGGGGAGACAGAGGCGGAACTTTAGGATTCTCAGGCAAGGGGACCAAGGAAGAAGCAGAACTGCCCTGCCAGGGAAGGAGTAAGATCCAGGCTTGAGAGCTGCAGAAGAGAAAGCATACAATCACGTAAGAGCTGGGGAAGAGAGGCCCCAGGACCCCTCCCAACTGAGTCTAGGATAACAAAGTTAGAATATAGATTTTAGAAAGTAATAATTCAGGAGTGTCAAAGGGGAGGCATTAGCAACCTGACAGTTTGGGAGTGGCCCAGCCATTGAGCTGATTAAGACATATTAAATATAAGGCTGTGTGTGTGTGTGTGTGTGTGTGTGTGTGTGTGTGTGTTGCTGTAGTTGATTAATCCACTCTAATCTCCCCAGTGACGGTGGGTTCCTCAACACAGCCCCAATACACACACGCAAAAAGAAAAGAAAACCAAGTTCAATTCGTGTTGCCCATATCATCATTAGAGCATGATCAGACTCCCAGTGACCAACCCCTTAAAAACTGAGACCTCCCCCCAACACCACTCCCCAGAAGCCATCAGCTGTGAAGGGCTACACTTTAGCATCAGACAGTGGAGTAGCAGTAGTGTCAGAAACAGGCTTCAGGCTGAGTTACAAAAGTAGCAAGATGGCCAGCTACTGGTTGGCTGAAACAGTTCAAAAGTGCCCAGGGCAGGAAAAGGGGTAACAGGAATAGAGAGAGGGCAGGGAACTGAAGCTCGAGAAACAGAGAAGTCTCTAAGGAGCCAGAGGCCAGATCACAGGCTCTGGTGGCCAGCAGGGTTCCAGAGAACTGTCTTCAAGATTCCAGACCCCAGGCCAAGAGCTGTAACATTAGCTAGTGTTAAGGGACCAAGGAATCTCTATTTCCTAGCTGGGCACAGCAGCTGTAATTAAGAGTCTTGCAGGAGAGCTGTAAGAAGTGTTCCCACCTGTCTGCTGTTGTCAATTACTGCCAGCAAAGGCTGAGAGAAACAAAAGATACCAAAGGCTGACACAGGAAGAGCTTTCTCACAGCCCACCTAGGGAGGGAGGGCATAGGGTTTCCCAGACAGCTGACTGTGAACAGTAGTAGAAACTATCGAGGTTAGCCACGTCTGGTGACTCAAGCCTGTAAGCTCTGCTCCTTGGGGGATGGGGCAGAACATCACTTGCAGAATGCTTGTTACATGCCTATGTTTATGTGACTACAGTCGATGACGGTCTCTACCTACAAGAATAGTCAGAATTAAACAAGTGTTACCTGCACTGGGAGGGTGCAGGTTAGCAATGAAATGTCTTAGTTAGGGTTTCCATTGCTTCGAAGAGACACCATGACCAAGGCAACTCTTATAAAGGACAACATTTAATTAGGGCTGGCTTACAGGTTCAGAGGTTCAGTCCCTTATCATCAAAGCAGGAGCATGGCAGCATCCAGGCAGGTGTGGTGCAGGAGGAGCTGAGAGTTCTACAGCTTGTTCCAAAGGCAAACAGAAAAGAAGACTGACTTCCAAGCAACTAGGAGAGGGGTCTCAAAGCCCACCCTCAAAGTGACACAGTTCCTCCAATAAGGCCACACCCACTCTAGCAAGGCCACGCCTCCTAATAGTGCCACTTCCTGGACCAAGCATATTCAAGCTGCTACAGGCTACTTGGAGATTTACTACGGATTACCAAAGGACAAAGAGGAGAAAGGCTGCTAGCCATAGGGAAGGCATAGACAACGGCTGTGCTTCACCAGTGGCCTAAGTTCATTCCTGCTGCTGAGATGAACTAGAAAGGCAACCTAGAGACAATGTTTATTTTAGCTCACAGTGAACCTCCCCAGGCCTCTCACCTCATTAATCATTTCTTCCGAAGTTTTAAATTTTCACTACTACTTTTCAATTTTTTTCTTACCTTTATTTTGAAGTAAGTTTGTGTGTGTGTGCGTGTGCGTGTGTCCTTCTTTAGAAGACATTCCTCCACCTCGTTTTTTGAAGCAGTTACTCATTGGCCCGGAATTCTCCCAGTGAGCTATGCTAGCTGGCCAAGAAGCCCAGGGCCCCTGCTGTTGCTGCCTCCCCAACCCTGGGATTACAAACACAAGTCACTTCACCTTTTTAGCTTGGGGCTGGGGATCAAATTCGGGTTCTCATGCTCCTCCAGCAAGCATTTTACTGACTGAGCCATCTCCTCAGACCTACCTTGCTATTTTGAGACAGGGTCCTATGGAACCGAGGCTGGCCTGAAACTCACTGGGTAGCCAAAGAAGCTTGACCTTTTGACCCTCCTGCCTGCACCTCCTATAAGCCGGGATCACAGGCATATACCACCACGCCCAACCAAGGCTCAATCAGTTACCAGGCTGCGCTAGTGCCCACAGAAACTCTTCTGCCCTGGCCTTCCAAATGCTGGCATTACAGGGCTAAGTCACCATGCTAGTCTGGGTATCAGTTCTTATCTGGGAAATGCCTTCTTTGAGAAGACACACAACTGCAGATATTTTTATATAGGGGATTTTGTGCACATGAAGCCCAGAAGAGAGGGCTCGCCTGAATGAAATGACTGATCCCATTACTGAGAAAGTTGTGGAGTGACTTGCTTATGCTGTTCTGAGTCTCCATCACATCAGAGAAAGAGAAATCCTCTCCAATGCCCAGACAGGAGACAAAGCTTGCCTGGGAAGCTTCCAGAACATATCTAACATGATTCGAATTTGTCACATGAAAATCCACCGAGAAGAGGCCGATGCCAGGGAAAAGAAGGGCTTAGTCCTCGGGCTTCACATTGACAGTGACTCGAACCCATGCCTCTTGGCTACATCTCCTCTTTGCACATCTTAATTAATCAATTTTGTTAAGACAGGGTGTCCAGTATCCAGGCTGTCCTTGAACTCACAATCCTCCTCCTCAGCTTCCCAAAGTACTAGAATTACATGTCTACTCTACCATGCTCAGCTAACACTGTATGTTCTTCTAAAAATTTATAGTTTTAACTTATATTTTGGTCTTCGATCATCTTAAGTTAATTTTTACATATTGTGTGAAGTAGCATAAGATTAATTTAACTTTTTAAAAATTATATTTAGTGTGTGTGTGTGGCCACAGTGTACATGTTGTTGGGGTCTGAGGATCACTACACAAACCACTCAGACACCACCATTCTTAGTCAAACAAGGATGGTTTATTGAACGCCACACCCACTGATCAGTCAGGGCCACAGACAAGACTGGGAGCTGAATGTGACATTGAGTTTGAAAGACCCCCAAGCTGGGGAGACCCTCGCTCAAGTCTCGGGACGGCGCGACCCCCCAAGAACTCACGAAAGACCATCCTTGCTGCAATCACACGAGGTTTATTCGGGGACCAGTGCACTGGGGCTGAGCTCGTAACCTACGCAGAGGCAGAAGAGTTCGACCCTGAGCAGCTGAAGTCAGGGGTATTTAAAGGAAAAAAACCACAAGAATGGAAAGAATTTGTGTTATGGGGAAGTACAGAATGTTCTAAGTTAGTCACAAGGCAGTTGCACAAACATTTTTGTGGTTAGCTAGTTCCTGGAACATTGTGCCTCTGGCCCTGGGGCCAGGTCAAGGTCACCCGTTTCTTAGGGGAAAGAATGCAGCCAGGAGGGGATTGCCCAAGCATGCAATTTCAGTCCTATTTCTGTTTCTGGCTCCAAGAGTGCTAGGGGTCTAACTTTCCTCATAAGGGGGTCGGGTCTTTCAAGTTAAGATCCTATTGTACTTTTAAGCCTAAAATCCACAAATATCTGTGCCAATCAGGATTTAGGGATAGGAGATTTCCTTAGCAACATGTCTTTGTTGTACACGTATCCTGCTCCCATTGGTTGGAGCATTCAGCTGTGGCAGGGGATTTGCCTTCCCTAACATTCATATCTTAACTTGCCAACCAGGATGTCAGTCCCCATGTACGAGTTTCTTTCTGCCAAGCAGGATGTCATTTCCCGGGGAACGTCTTGGGAATTTAAACTTTATTCAACCCCCACTTAAAATGGAAGTCTTATTCCAAATAGTTTCTTTTCTTTCTTTCCTTCTTTCTTTCTTTCTTTCTTTCTTTCTTTCTTTCTTTCTTTCTTTCTTTCTTTCTTTCTTTCTTTCTTTCTTTCTTTCTTTCTTTCTTTTTTGGTTTTTCGAGTAGCCCCGGCTGTCCTGGAACTCACTCTGTAAACCAGGCTGGCCTTGAACTCAGAAATCCGCCACCTCTGTCTCCCAAGTGCTGGGATTAAAGATGTGCGCCACCACTGCCCGGCAGTCCAAATAGTTTCTTATATTGGTGCAGGTGTCTCTTTTATGTTGGGGTGCATCCCAGGGGTAGCTTATAAAGGCAAGAAAAAATAAAAGTCCATACATAGATGCAGGAAGTGCTGCTGGGTGGTTAGTTCACACCTAAGTTTATTGTAGCTAACGGGGTTCTCTGTATAGTCTTGGCTGTTCTGGAATTAGCTCTGTAGACCAGGCTGGTCTCAACTCACAGAGATCCACCTACCTATGCATCCTGAGTGCTGGGATTAAAGGCGTGTGCCACCACCACACCTGTCTTAAACTTTGAACCTTTAAACTCATCAGGATGGAAGTTCAACTTCATTTTAATCAGACACAAGTACATAATAAAGCCAGTTAGTTGGTCTGATTAGAAACCGGAAGGAGTCAGAGCTGCTGCAGAAATGCAGACCTGACAACAGAAATGGCAGAGGGGACAGTCGGCCTCAGAGGCAGGAGCTCCTACAGGAAAGGACATTAGAATGACAATGGAAGACAAAGGCAGGAGGAGCTTTCTAGAACTCCATGGTTATATACTGCTGTGGTCTATCTCATGATCCTCTCAGGAAAAATAATAGACCAGACCAGCTGAGCTGCTTACAGAAGGTGTGGAAAACCCTGAACAGAGTGAGCATTGGCTCCTACATTTTGATAGCTCAGGCAGTCATGATGGTCAGGAGTTCAAGATCATCCTCAGCTACAAAGTCAGTTTGGGGTCAGTCTGGTCTCTGTGGGACCCCAGATAGACAGAGAAAAGGATAGTCTGACTATGTGTGAGTCCCATACTCTTTGCTGTTGGTTTTTGAGCACTGGGGGTTGGACCTGTGGCCTTTGACATGCCGAGCACGTGGCACTGAGCTACAGACCAACAGGCCAGCCCTGAGTCTGCACTTTCCCCACAGAACACAGCTCTGATGTAGCAGCTGAGAATGTCCCTGTTGTAGACAGTCCCTTGTCCCTGTGGACTGCATCTCTCTGCCCTTTCAGGGACTCTCAACCTGGGACCTGGTCATGGAAATTGATCTGACGAGACAACCAAGTTTAATTTGGAAGTTCAGGCACAAAGGAAGATTTGTCCTTGGGGACACGCCTTCTCGGTTCAGAAGCAGGAGACTAATTACAAGGGGACTGAGAGGAGCTGGAACACATTGGGTAATTAGCATTTCCACCCTCAGGGAAGCATGAAGTCTCATCTGACCTTTGTGAACTAGTGTACTCAAATCTTAAATCCACTTTAATACAAAAAAGATGAATCTAAAGGATGCTCAGAGCACATGAGAGACTAAATAGGGCTCCTCCATTTGGCTTCCCAGAACTATGTACCTGTTGAGTTGTATATTCTTTTTCCTCAGAATCTCTTTATGTGTCTCTGGTTAGTCCGGAACTCACTATGTAAAGCAGGGCTGGTCTTGTATTTGTAAAGACCTTTCTACTTTTGCCTCCTTAGTGCTAGAACTATAGCATGTACTGCCAAACCTATGCTTTTAGTGTTCATGTCCTGGCCCTATTTCAGAGTCTCTTGGTGAGAGGATTTGGGGCAGCTCTCAGCTGCCTTCATATTAGAATAGAAACTCGGAAACAGGAAGCTACTACACGACATATGCACGGGCAATGTCTTCTTGAAAAGAACTCCAGTAGCCTAGGAAACAGTTCCAAGACCTGACAAATGGATTTTAGGAAGCCATGAGCAGAATGAGCGGAGCCACAGCATGTGGGATGTGGGATGAACCGGCCCACTGTGAATGATGCTGTTTGTCTTGGTCAACATTCTATGGCTGTGAAGAGACACCACGACCACAGCAGGGTCAAAGTATAAGCCAAGTAAACCCTTTGTTCTTCAACTTGCTTTTTGGTTATAGCATTTTGTTGCAGCAATTAACACCCTAACTAAGACGCCAAGTCTTGCCTTAAACCCAGTATCTTCCTGGCATTTCAAGTGTGCACAACCCTGTAAGTTTATGTGCTATTGAAGATGGAACCCAGGACTTCATGGAGGCCAGACAAGCACTCTACCAATAGAGTAGAGTATCCCCAGTATCAACATTCTACTTTAAAAAGATTTATTTATTTTATGTATGAATGTATGTGTATTTTGACTATTTGCACATACTATGTACCACATGTGTATAGTGCCCACAGCGTGAGATCACAGAACCCTGTGGGTGCTGGAACCTGAACCCAGGTCCTCTGCAAGAGAAACAAGTGCTTTTAGCCACTGAACAATCTCTCTAGTCCTCCAATGTTCTGTCTCTTAAAAAAAAAAAAAAAAAAAATCTTTCCATTTACAAATGTCAAAACAGGTCATGTACATGCAAGGTCCTCAAAAGTACTCAGAAGATGAACATTGTCTTTTAGTAGCTTTCTGGAGTCTAACTCCAGCATGCTGCAAATCAGCCAGAGCCTGCAGTGGCTTCTGCCTGTTGGAAATAATCCCTAAGCAGAAGTAGATGGGAGAGGAGATAGCATACTGTAGGCAGCTCTATGTACTCCTGCTACCCTTAGTCGCTGTTCTACTGCCTTGATGAAACACCACGACCAAGGCCGTTTATAGAGGGCAAGGCCATGAGTACCATCATGGCAGTGAGTGTAGAGGCAGGTAGGCAGACAAGCAGGCACAGGGATGGAGCTCTAGCAGAGAGCTTTACATTCAGAACTGCAGGCAGCAGAAGGCAGAGAGAGGGAGACTGGGCTTGATGTGAGCTTTTGAAACCTCAGAGCCCACCCTCAGTGACACACCTCCTCCAAGTGTGGCAGCCTGTGTAAAGAAAGCTGGGGCAAAGTACAGAATGTTCTTCCCACAGCGTGGCCCTTCTAGAAAGAATCACATGAACTTGAAAGCAAGGGCATGAGGGAGATGCCAGCACATCCATGTTATCCCTGTGGCCAAGCCAAAGGAAGGCCCAGGAAGAATATTCTTGACTTGTTCACAGTCAAGTATCTTGACCACAGATGCTAAGATATGGCACCAGATGCATTCCTCCAGTTCTTGCATTTCCCTAAGCTCAGTGGTTAAGAGAATCAACTGCTCTTCCAGAGGTCCTGAGTTCAATTCCTAGCAACCACATGGTGGCTCACAACCATCTGTAATGGGATCCAACGCCCTCTTCTGGTGCGTCTGAAGAGAGCAATAGTGCACTCATATGCATTAAATAAATAAATAAACCTTAAAAAAAAGTTTACAGTAAATTTCAACTCACGTTTTGCTTGCTTTATAATTAAAATGAGAAGTGATGAGCGTTGTACTATGTCTTAGTTAGGGTTTAACTGCTGTGAACAGACACCATGACCAAGACAACTCTTACATGGAAAACATTTCATTGGGGCTAGCTTACAGGTTTAGAGGTTCAGTCCAATATTCTCAAGGCAGCATCCAGGCAGGCATGGTACAGGAGGAACTGAGAGTTCTACATCTTCATCTGAAGGCTGCTAGCAGAATACTGGCTTCCAGAGAACCAGGATGAGGGTCTTAAAGCCCACACCCACAGTGACATACTCCAACAAGGCCACGCCTACTCCAACAGGGCCACACCTTCTAATAGTGCCACTCCCTGGGCTGAGCATATACAAACCATCACATACTACTTGAGCTAAAAAAACAAACAAAAAAACCCCACAAACCCTGGAGTCCCCTGGTTTGTCCCCACTCAAATTTTTAGAATTATATCCTTTGGTCTTTGAGACTTAGCCTTGCTGGCCAAGGGGTAGGCTGACATCCATCGAAGCCACACCTACTCCTGCAAGGCCATGTCTCCCTTCCTAAATGTTCCACCGACTGGGATCCACTCACCTGCAAGGCACATTATGCTGCAAGCAATGCATAGACCTGGGTCACGTCCACTGACTGTGCGAACCAACCCAGCGGGATTGCACTAAAGACAGGGACATCTTTGGAAAGGGCACAGATTGCTCTCTGGTACTTGTCTCATGAACCTGCGGCAGGAAGTGAGCAGAAGGAGGACACCATGGGTATTTCAGCAGAGAAAACTTAATCTAAACATTTCCAAGGCATCTCATGAGTGCCTCATCTCCCTTCACTCAGGGTTCACTGTATGAGCCCCTGGTTCAGAGGATATTGGTGGGGGTGGGGGTGAGGGTGGAGGTGGAGAAGGTGGTACCCCAGCTCCACCTACAGTCTCAAGAATGAGGTTTCTCCCTGATCATTATATTTACATTTCAAGGTTTGGGCATCATGGTGGTAGCCATTCAAGGGTAACACACGATTCTCTTTTACCCATAAAAGAGGAACTGAGGCATTGGAAGACACAAATTTGGGGTCTACCTAAGCCTCCCTAGTGCTGCAGCTCCTGGTGGGTGTCAGTGCCTGGGATGACCCACAAACCAGTGTGAAATCTTAGTGTCTAAATGCAGGGGTGCATGAGTTGCGGTTGTTAATATATATGTTGCCTTGGATTTTGTTTGTTTTTTTTAAGGACAGAACTTGTTTAGCTTGTAGTTCAAGAGGAATATAGTCCCTCATGACGAGGAAGACAAGGCAGGGGGCAAAGACGGTGCTGTAGCAGGAGCCGCTGGTGACACTGCCAGGAGCCGCTGGTGACACTGCATGCACACTCAGGAAGCAGAGAAGGGGGTGGACACATCTATTTTAATCAAGTTGAAATTCATTTTATGTTGGTTTTGCTTGAATGATGGCAATCTCAACTATTAAGCTACTCCTTCACACTGCTCTTTTCTATTTTAAATTCAGACTTTCTGCCATCTAGAAAAGGAAATAATTGAAGCAAAGTGCTATTGGCTGGCAGAGAAAGACCCCGAATGGAAAGTGTTCTCACTCCAAGTGTGGTGCTGAACCCTTTCGCAATCATAGAATCTAATTTCTTAGCATGTCGGCATTTGACCTATATGATACTGTTAAAAAAGAAAATTAGCTATATCCTTTCTGTTGAAGAATGGAGTTAAATTTAAAGTTATTAGTGTATAACACAAAGTTTTATATTAATGGGAGTATTACATAAATCATTACCTTTGATTTATATAGTCATATATATGTATATATATACACACACACACATATTATATACGTATATATGTATACGTATTCATACATATACACACATATGTATATGGAGAGAGACAGAGAGAGTGTGAGTCTTAAGTAGCCCCAGACTGGTCTCAAACTAATTATGTAGCTAAGAATGACCTTGAACTTAAGATCTTCCTTTCCTAAGTGTTGGAACGGTGTGTCCCACCACAACAGGCCAATTCAGCTCCTCCTTCTCCTCCTCCTCCTCTTCCTCCTCTTCCTCTTCCTCCTCCTCCTCCTCTTCCTCTTCCTCTTCTTCCTTGTTTCAGTGTTTTGAAGACGTGTGCATACCTGTAATCTCATCACTTCAAAGGTGGAGGCAAAAGATCAAAAGGTCAGGCTGTTCTTGCAGACAGTTTGAGATAAGGCTGGGTGGGCTACGTGAAGCCCTGTCTCCAAATATTGTAAATGAAGATCGTGGCTACCTGCAAATGTTGAATATATAACCCACACTATCTTTTACGGAATTGTAAGGACTACTATCTAAATTCCTTGCAAAGCCTCTTGTTAGACTCATGTCTGAGCGGTGAGATTGTGAACTATGTTGCTGAAAGTCCTTCCCAGGGGGAGACATAAGCACTGTTTACCCTTCTCCTAAGGTCCCAATGACAAACTGAGACACAGAACAATGAGTTTATGGAGCTTCCTTACAGAGCACAGATGAGGGATTGTCTGCAGGGGTGTGGGTGCCACTTTCCCAATAGGCAGCCCCTGAAAAACCTTACCCAGCAAGGCTGAGGGTCCCCACAGCCACATAGATGGAGTCCTCCCCTCCCTGGCAATATACTGAGCCTCTCTCTGAGACCATGTACAATTAAAGCAGAGTTGTAGACAACTGCTAGGGAGGAGCTGGGTACTCAGGTGAGGGTCTAGTCACCCTTCCCAGCCCTCCATGACAGGGTATAAACAGACACAAGTGAAGCTGGGATGATTTTTTTTTTTTTTTTGCAAGGGGTCACAGGTAAATGCCCCAAGATGGCAGTTGCTTGGCTCTCTCACGAGAGCGTCCAATGCAGGGAACTAATAATGCCTTCTGGCAAATGTCCTAATTTCCTGGGGATCTGGTCTCCTTACGTGAGGAGCATGGGAAATCATGAGCTTGGTAGTGCTCCCGCACTTAGGATACAGCCGAGTGGAAGATATAGGAGGCTCCGCATTTTCATCCCCAGAATGAAGGAAGGGGCTGAGAGAGGGAAAGAGCTAGATTGTAGTGTTCTACCCACGGCATTTAAAAAGGTACATATTTAACTACAGTTGCAATCCTCTGTAGCCCAGAGTAGCCTCAAGCTCTACCACACAGACGCTGGGGTCACAGGCATACACCCGACACCTACTTGACTAAATTTTTGTTGATTGTTTGTTTGTTTTTGTGAGACAGTCTTTCTACTAACCCTGGCTGTCCTGGGAACTCACTATGTAGACTAGGCTGGCCTCGAACTCACAGAGATCCACCTGCCTCTCTGCCCTTCTGCCCCTCTGCCCTGAGATAAAAGGCATGGGCTACTCCATCCAGCTCACTTGACCTAGTTTTAATGTTAAAGACTCACAGGACGATCTTCTGGCTCATCCTCAAGGTCATAGATGTGGTTTTGGAAAATAGTTTATTTCATCAGTATAATTATCCTTACGTTTTGGTTAAAGGACATCCACAGTATGTAGTGGAAAGGGAATCTGGTCTCTTGTGTGAGGTGAGGGGTGGAGCCTGAGGTAGGAGACTGGGTAGGATGATGGTCTTGAATTCTTCCTGTTCCTAGCATTTGTGGCTGTCTAAAGAGACTGCTGTGCTTCTGCAGAGTTCTTCCAGAAATCCCCCTAATAACTTCACACAGGCTGTAGCTCTCCCTTCTCCAGGGGAGGGAGCTTAGGTGCACAGAGGCTGAGGAACCTGCTCCACACAGCCCCTAAACCTGTGCTCAGCCAAACTGATGACAGTCTTGCCCCTGCCCTGGCCCTGTGGGAGAAAGGTTGGCAGATCAAAAGGGTTACCAAGCGGCTATGGTGACTCACAGCTGTGGGTCTCGGGAGGTGAATAAAGAGACTTGCCTCAGCCGTCAGCTGAATGCAGGGAAACACTGAAGCAACTCATTAAGACAGAGTGCAGCAGAGCTGAGCCCAGCTAAAGGTAGCTCCCTTCTAGTGTCAGGGTACTCATGAGCTGGCCTCTTGAGATTTGGTCTTTTGAGACAGACTGCCGTGTTGCTTAGGCGGGCCTTGGACTCCTGATCCTCTTCCTCCTCCTTCCTGCTTCCTCTGCCTCCATCTATAAGCTATTGCATTGTGTCTTCTTGCCAACCAAGCTCTTCCATCTGCCTAGCTGTGGTGTCTTGTCTGTTCCGTTGCCTGCTTCTTGCCACGAGGCTCTCAGCTCACTATGCAGAGCCCGCGACTTCCCACAACTTTCTCCGAACTTGTTTGCTTTCCTTTCTTCATCACACTCAAATATCTGGATTAACCGTGCTTGGATCTCTATTTCTTTCTGTCTCCACAGCAGAATGAAAGGGTCTAGTGGGCAGGAACTTCTCTGCTTGTGCTCACAGTTACGCTGAGGGCTTGAAACATTCTGGCCAAAGTGTGTATTCACTAAACCCTTCCTGCAATGTTACTGTTTGGTCTGCGTTGCTGAGGCCACGCATGCTGTGCTGACCACAGGGACCACAGATGATGAGTCAGTTACACTGACTGAACGGGAGGCTCCTTCTCTAGCACTTTCTGCTTTGTCTGTGGGGCAGACTTCTATCCAGACTTCTTGCTGTCCTAACATCTTTTTGAGGGTGTGCAGGGGTGGGAGCAAGGTCTCTACATAGCTCTGAGTGTCCTGGAACTTGTTATGTGGATTACTCTGGCCTTGAATTCAGAGATTGCCCCGCCCCCGCCCCGCCCCGCCCCGCCCCCGCCCCGCCCAGTGCTAGGATAAAAGACATGTGCTACAACATCCAGTACTGTCCTAACACTTTTGAGTTTTTAATTCTCCTCTTGTCACAAAGCACTGTGCACTTTCTGCTTGCCTGCTTCCTCCTATCCTGCACCAGGAGCTTCAGTTAGCAGGAAATTGGTGAGTCTGTCTATGAGTCTCTGATACAGAGCTACAGTTTTTTGCTAGTGAGTCTTTGGTTTCTGTGTATTTTGAGACTTCATGTATCCCAGACTGGCCTCTAATTTACTAAATAGCCAAGGCTGGCCTTGAACCCTTCCTTGTTTCCCCTACTTCCACCTTTTAAACCATGGGATTACAGGCACACACCACACCACCACACCTGGGATTACAGGCACACTCCACACCACCACACCTGGGATTACAGGCACACTCCACACCACCACACCTGGGGTTACAGGCACACATGACCACACCTAGTATATGTGGTACTGAAGGTTGAACACAGGTTTTGTGCATGCTAGGCAAGCACACTACCACCTGAGCCACTTCCCCAACTCGATTCCAAATTTACTTGTGTGGGGCTGTGCCAGTTGAGTTCATCAGGAATCTGAGTGTGTGACTGACATACAGGCATCAAAGCTCTGGCTTGTTGACTGTAATACTCACGGATTTCAAAGCCTGTCATATGTTAAAAACCAAATAAAAAATGCAAGTGACTGAAGAGAGCAGTCTTTGAAATTATAGTTGGTACATTCATTTGTCAGGGTTCTCTCAAGAAAGAGAATTGGTAGACTATGTGGGCTTTATTAGGTTGACTTCCAGGATGTCTGAAGGAGTCTCTGTGAACACCTTGGCCAGCAGATGTCACAATCCAAGAGAGGCAAAAAGGCAGTTTGATTATACCCAACTCAGTAGCCGATGATGCTTCAAACTTCGAAAAGTCCAACCTGGAATAGTTTATTTTAGGCACATTTAAACACAGCATAATTTGGTAAAGAATTTCCTGGTGATAATTAACTCAATCCCATGTGTACAACAAAAGCTTAAGACATGACTACATCAAAACTTTCTGTAACGTACAAGTAACATCTTCCATAAAGATGGAGCGTATAGATTAACTGAGAAAATAAGCTCACGTTAAGGGCCCCGGGGAGGATCTGGTGTGGTCTCTGCTACACAGGGAATTAGAAGGCCACAAGGCTATTAACCACATCTGCTTCCAGTCTTTGGGGCAGAAAACAAGTTACATTGCTCCCTTTGAAGAGACAACATCAGTCTGTCTCACACTGGAAAGGGTGAAAATCCAGTAGTTGCTGATCCACAGGGTCAGAAGTCTCAGCAGTCCCAGGCTGGCACTAGCTGGTCTTTGGTCTACATTGGAAGCTCGAAGAAGTTGGTTCTCATATCAGACAAGGAATGCCACAGCGGCAGGCTGGTGAACTTGCCATCATGAATGAAGGCAAGCAGGCTAAAAGCAAAGTTTCCTTCTTGTGTGTCCTTTTACTTGGGCCACCCCAGAAGGCGCCACCAACATGAAGGGCATGTCTTGCTCCTTCAAGTAATCTCTTACAGGAGAGCCCAGCACTCTGTGTTCTAGTTAGATCCGGATTCAGTCAAGTTGACAACCAAGATTAGTGTCACAGTTGGTCATGTGCACAGGAACTCCCAACATTCTTATGGGCCTTTTCCTTAAGTTTATCTGTGTCATTCTACCTATCCATAAGCCCACGTTTACTTGGGAAATAATTGAAAGAGTGTGACACCCACTTGGGATGAGTCCAGAGTTGTGATCTCAGCTTCGGGTCATCTCTATACACACCTAGTTTCAGCTCCAGTCCTGAGTTTGGTGAACTGGCCTCGTTGATGGGGGAGGGCATCTACCTCTTCCTGCCTGTGTGTGACTTAGTGACACGGCCTCGTTCTTCTCACATCTTGTCACCTCTGCTTTACACATCGCTTTACTAGCTGTGTTGCCAGACACTTGAGATCGGAGGACACAGTTCACTTGGTAATTTGATGTAACATCATCCCTAGGATTCTTTTTGTTTTTTTTTATTTATTTTATTTTTTTTTTTAGAAATTTTTTTATTTTTTTTCCTTTTTTTTTTTTATTATTTTTGATACTTTATTTACATTTCCAATGTTTCCCCTTTTCTAGGTCTCATCTTTGGAACCCCCCTATCCCCTCCCCCTTCCCACCTCTATGAGGGAATTCCACCTCCCACCCACCTGCCCACCCATTCCCATATCCCCACCTTGACATTCCCCTTTACTGGGGCCTCTAACACCCTCAGGCCCAAGGGCCTCTCCTTTCTCCCTGATGGCCAACGAGGTCATCCTCTGCCACATATGTGGTCTGAACCATGGGTCCATAGATGTGTATTCTTTGGTTGGTGGTCCAAACTCCAGGACGACGGGGGTGGGAGGGTCAGGCCCATTGACGCTTTTGTTCCCTCCATGGGGCTGCAGACTCCCTCAGCTCCTCCAGACCTTTCTCCAACTCCTCCATCTGGGACCTCATTCTCAGTCCAGTGGTTACTGTAAAGTGAAACTTGGGCATTCTGAACTTTTGGGCTAATATCTGCTTATCAGTGAGTACATACCATGTTCGTTCTATTTTAATTGGGAAAGAAAATCAGCCGTGGAGCTAATCATCATTTTTACCATGTCCTGAATCCATGCATCCTGCAGGAGCTGCGAACAAGGATGAATAAGAGAAATGTCTTTACCTTTGAAAAGACGCTACTCTGCAGGCTAACAGAAGACAAGGACCAGTGATTTCAGACTCACCATTGGTAGCCATGGCTGGGTAAAGATGGGAAGGTTGAGTACAAGCTAGTTAATAACTGAGGAGGAGCAAGGCAGAGTGGAGCTGCAGGAACAGGAGACAGGAGAGAAAGGCTACTTGAGACAAGAAGTATGAGAGGGGAGAAATGGTTTGAACTAACTAGTATCTTCTGTTGAGATCAGGCTGGACATTTGCTGCCTCTTGTCTCTTTAAGCCACCTCAGAAATCTAACAAATATACCATGATAAATTAACATGTCCAAAAACAAACCTGGGGAGAAAGGGTTTATTTGTACTGTGTACACTTGGACATCTCAGTCAGTCACTGAGGGAAGCCAGGCAGGAACTCAAACAGGACAGGGACCTGGATGCAGGAAGAGGCCTTGGAGGAGTGATGCTTACTAGCTTGCCTCCATGACTTAGCTGGCTTGCTTTTGTAGAGCACCCAGTGCTACCTCCCGGGGTAGCAACCTCCAATGGGCTGGGCACTTCCGAATGAATCACTAGTTAAGAAAGGTCAGTTGTTGGATGCATTTTCTCAACTGAGAGTCCCTCTTTAAGAACACCTTGTGTCTGAGAGGTCACTGGCCTCACAGTGAGCCATTGTGGTTTACATACAAAGTGCCCCCCTCTCCCCAAAACTCATGAGTTGGAGGGTTGGTCAACAGGTGTTGGCACCACTTTGGAAAGTTCTGAAACTTGAGGAGATGGAGGAAGCAGGGCACCAGGACATATTTGGGGGATGTTTCACTCCTGGCACCTTTGTTTTTATTTGCATCCTGCTCATCATGAAGTGATGAGCCCACCTCTGTCATCTGCCTTCACTGCCGGGCAGCCATAAAGCTGAATCCTGCGAAACCCTGAGTCAAACCAAATTCTTCCTCATTTAGGTTGTTCTTTAAGGCACAATATTGTTTTGTTTTTTGATTATATTTTCTGTTTTCTTTTATGTGTATAAATATTTTGTCTGGCTGTCTGTTGGTGTACCATATGCATGGCTCGTGTCCAGACAGGACAGAAGAGGGTATTGGATCTCCTAAGGCTGGAGTTACAGTTGGCTGTGAGCTACCATACCAGTGGGATTGAACCCAGGTTCTCTGGAAGAGCATCCAGTACAGTGCTCTTAACCACTGAGCCAACTCTCCAGCCCACTGCTGAGTCTTGAAAAATCTGGGAAATCATGTCATGATATAGTGATATAGTGCTTTTTGTTTTGGGACAGAGTTCTCTTCTAGTGCAGAATGTTCTCAGACTCACTCAGTAGTTAAGGGTGCCCCTGAACTCTGATCCTCTAGCCGTTACCTTCTGAGTGGAAACTAGTGTGTCTGCTGTAAAACTAATTTAAAAAATTAAACTAAGCCAGGCGGTGGTGGTGGTGCACGCCTTTAATCCCAGCACTTGGGAGGCAGAGGCAGGCGGATTTCTGAGTTCGAGGCCAGCCTGGTCTACAGAGTGAGTTCCAGGACAGCCAGAGCTACACAGAGAAACCCTGTCTCGAAAAACAAACAAACAAACAAACAAACAAACAAACAAATTAATATTGTGATTACCAGGTGTGTGTGCATGACCCGTTCATGCTCCTTGTGTGTAATTCAAAGGACAATTTTGTAGACTTGGCTCTCTCGCCTTCCACCTTCACCAGTGTCTGGGCATGGAACTCAGGTAACCAGGCCTGGCCAGATGACCTTTTACCCACTGAGTCATCTCACAGATCTGTAAAGCTATCCTTTTATACATAACAGACAATTAACCAGAAAAGACTACTATATTAAGCCTATATTAACCCTAACATAATGTTTGAAAAAAGAGAATATGTCTGGGACAGAACATTTCCTCCTCTTATATGTTGTGTATTGGGTATATCTGTCCCCAATTACACAGAGTCCCTAGGGACTCAGAACTTTCCACAGTCCTCTTGGTCTCTATGACAATGCACCTGGTGGCTTCAGAGGAAACACAGGTGACAGGTAGAGCAGGCGCCAGGCAGTGCTGGGGGAGAACTGTTAACTGCGGAACCACCCAGGTTCTACATGAGCATCTACACCTCAGCTCTGCTTTGCAGTCAGGCTGCCTGAGTTCCCAGCTCTCTAGGAAACTTCCGGAGGTCCCGCAGCTCTGGATGCAGCAGGGGTCCTGGTGGCTGTGGCAGGCAGGGAGCTGGGAACTCCCTCTGGGACTCCACTTCCGATGATGCTTGAGCTTCCTGAGCTCTAAAAGGGCCCAACTCGGGCGAGGAGCACCCGACCCAGCCAGCCCCTGGCCTCATGCAGCCCTTCAGCATCCCGGTCCAAATCACACTACAGGGTGGCCGGAGGCGCCAAGGGAGGTAAGTCCCCGCCTGAGTCTCCTATCAGTGTGCGTCCTGCTGAACAAGGCCAGTGCCGCTACAATGAGGCTTGCTGAAAGCTGAGTTTGATGGAAGAGAAGACCAGCTAGCAATGCCTCCCAGGGACCCCTACCACTCACCTCCACCCCACTCCCGCCTTGGGTTGCTGCTTGGAGACAGGCTCTCATGTAGCCCAGGCTGGCCTCAAGTTCTCTATACATTGAGAATGATCCTCCTGCCTCCTGTTCTCCACTGCAGGGATTCCAGGTGTGGACCACTGTACCCGGACGCATAGGTGACATAGGCGGTGCGGATTATGGATCTCAGCACTCAAAGCAGTGCTCAGTAATATATCTTCTGTATGAAGGAACGAAGGAATAACACCAGGCTTTGGTCCTATTGGTGAAGTCTTGATGGTCCAGACCAAGATTCAGGTTCCAGCTCCCCACTCTGGGTCTTTGCCCCTCCTCTTACCTTGAAATAGAGGTGCTTATCTTTGTGTGCTCTAGAAAGTGGTGTCTTTCTGGAACTCTCTAAACTAGATAGGTCTGCATGTTTTATGTACATTTTATTATTATTATTATTATTATTATTATTAGTTTGGTTAGTTTGGAGGTTCTGTTTGGTTTTGTTTGTTTGTTTTGGGTTTTTTGTTTTGAGAAACTATTTCATGTAGCCCAGGCTGACTGCAAACTTACTATGTACCTGATGCTGACTTTGAACTCCTGATCTTCCTGCCTCTGCCTCCCAAGTGTAGAGATTACTGGTGTTAACCACCCAGCTATACTGAATAAGTAGGAAGTGAAAGGATTATTTTAGAGCCCTTCTCCCCAAGGGTATGCAAAGCAGAAGACCGTTGAGGTTCAGGGGCGTGGGGCCTTGAACTCTTGCGCTAGGGTTGGGGCAGCAGGGCAGCAGGTATGGGTAGAAGACAGGAGAGCCATGTCGGGCTTTTGAGATAAGGTATTAGAGATGTTCTGGCATGTTCTTGGGGGGGGGGGGGGAACCTTGAAGCCAAGCTCTCCCACTACAGAAGACTTGGCTGGCTTGCTAGCTCTATAAGCAGAACTGGGAGCTGGGCACCCACTAACCTCCAGTTTTAACTACCTTCCTAGATATTTGGTTTCGGGCATGAAGGAGAAGAAAGAGAGGCATTGGATGGGTTGGGAGCGGGTTCCAGGCTGGAGAAGGGTCAGACCGCAAAGTAGAGAGACTCTCCTAGCTACGAACTAATGCTTTTATGAGCAGACCGTTACAGTGAGTCGCTTCGTGGCAAGAGACCGAATAGCAACCAAGCCAGCAAGTGAAAGTGAAGATGCTCCTCATAACACAGACAGGATGGAAGACAGTCCAGCCTGTCCCCAACGCACCCCGAGTCTCATTTTCCTTCCTGAGATGCAGAGTTGGATAGCTGCTCGCTGCTCCCCCTGAGCCTGGTGGTGGCTTTTTATCAGTCTCATTTGCTGTTCCAAAAAAAGTTGCTCAGCAATTTTATATTTTAAAAAACAAATACCCAGAAAGGTTCGCGCAATGACCCAAACCTCCTTTCAACGGAAACAAACTTCAGGGAGGTAGTTGTTGAATATGCATGCCCAGCGCCACAAATACACGGGGGTCCTCATTAGGTGAACTGCGATGCATGGCTGAGCAAGCTTCAGCGAGTTCTTCCACAGTTCAGATGTCAAGGGGCAAGGCTGCTGGTTTCTGTCCCAATCACACCCAGGCAAGCCTGGAGCTAGAGCTAGCCTGTTCGTGCTGTTAGCAACTCAGTTTGCCTCAGCCTGAGAAGGAGCTGAGGATGGGAGCTTCTGCTGTGCTCGGGTCTGATTGGAAAGTCACCCTCTGCAGGGAGAACAGGGCAGGGAGGACTGGGCAGGGAGGACTGGGCAGGGAGGACTGGGCAGGGAGGACTGGGCAGGGAAGACTGGGCAGGGAGGACTGGACAGGGAGGACTGGGCAGGGAGGACTGGACAGGGAGGACTGGGCAGGGAGGACTGGGCAGGGAGAACTGGGCAGGGAGGACTGGGCAGGGAGGACTGGGCAGGGAAGACTGGGCAGGGAAGACTGGGCAGGGAGGACTGG
>CM052704.1:17882952-18014041 GCA_028551405.1 Uromys caudimaculatus | reverse complement strand
GAGGACTGGGCAGAGAGGACTGGGCAGGGAGGACTGGGCAGGGAGGACTGGGCAGAGAGGACTGGGCAGAGAGGACTGGGCAGGGAGGACTGGGCAGGGAGGACTGGGCAGGGAAGACTAGGCAGGGAAGACTAGGCAGGGAGGAGTGGGCAGGGAAGACTGGGCAGGGAAGACTGGGCAGGGAGGATACTGATTGATGTTTCCAGGACATCAATATTCCTGGTGAAAAAATAATTAAAATGCTATTGACTCATCTCACTGACTAGAGAGTAAATGAGATCATTCTTAATCACTCTGAGATCCTGGGATAAAGAGTGCTTGTAAATACCACTGAGTTCACCCCAGACAGTGCCCTTACAGTCTCAGAAACTGAAGACAAGCCAGTGATGTTTAACTCTGAGGATGCAGGCAAGAACTGTATGCTTTATCTGATTGGTGGGCTGTGAAATCATAGGGAGGTTACAAATCACTGTTAATGGCATGGAAATTAAGTGAAAAATACAAGATGAAAAAAAAACCCTATCTAATAAAAAACTATACCTAATGTGATCATATTTGTTTAAAACAATATAAAGACAGTAATAATCCAGAGGGAACTGTACTTAGAATGACAAACGTGAGGAGCTGGGGAGATGGTGGAGTGGTTAAGAGCATTGGCTGCTCTTCCAGAAGACCAGGTTTGGTTCCCAAACACACACAGTGGCTCACAACCCACTGTGACTCCAGTTCCAGCGAATTCAGTGTCCTCTTCTGGCCTCCAGAGACACCAGGAATGAATGGAGTGCACATAGCACACGCAGGCAAAACACTTCCACACATAAAATAAGAGTAATTTTTTAAATGACAGACTCAAGGCTGGAGAGATGACAGTTCAGTGGCTAACAAGGCACACTGCTGTTGCTAAGAACCAAATTTCAGCTCCCAACTCACAGTAGGCAGTTCACAATCATGTGAAACTCCAGCTCCAATGGGATCCAGTGCCTCTGGGCTTCTGTGGGCACTGTGCTCAAGTACACACACACACACACACACACACACACACACACACACACACACACACACACACACACACACACGGGGATGGGGAGTCTTTAAAAAAGGCTTGTGAAGCATGTTTCTGGAACACAGATTTCCTTACAGTTTTCAAGTGTCCCATACTGAGATCAAAGGCAAGTTACACTCACTGATGGATACTCAAATGTTTGCTGCCTCTTTCGGGTTCATAAACCATGTGATCGGGTCCTCACCACTCTGTCTACACTTACGGAGAATGCATAGGCCGCATTCATTACTTAGAGAAGCAATTGTTTTGCTCCCAGATGGTTCTTTTTATTTTTAAAAGTTGTTTTTTGATTTTAAAAAAATGTGTATGAGTGTTTTGCCTGCACATATGTACGTGTACCATGTGCATGCTTGGTACCCTTAGAGGTAGAAAGTGGACCTCAGATGCCCTGGACAGGCGTTGTGGATGGTTGTTAGCCACTGTTGGGTGCTCAGAACCAAACCCAGGTCCTCCATAAGAGCAATGAGTGCTCTTAGTGACTGAGCCTCTCTCCAGACCCTCCCATCTTTTAGTGGCTTGACTGGTTGAGTTATGAACCACTTACAGAGGGTGCAAAAAAGATGTCAAATCTGACTGAATTTTGTCTGTTTATCTTCATACTTCTACCAATGAGGCAGTGATAGTGGGTACATATAAATTAGAATAGAATCTTCCAGGTAAAGGTAAATCAATGTTATACAACCTTTACATTTAACATAGATTTTTAAAAGGTTCATGTCAGTGTTCTCTCTCTCTCTCTCTCTCTCTGTGTGTGCGTGCATGCAAACACATGTGCCCTTGGAGCCTAGAAGAGGGCATCATATCCCTCAGAGCTGGAATTTCAGGCAGTTGTAAATTCTAGTCTAACATGGGTCCTCTGCAAGTGAGCCGCACCCATTCTTAACTTCTGAGCCCTGGACAGGCGTTATGGATGGTTGTTAGCCACTGTTGGGTGCTCAGAACCAAGCCCTTCAGCTTGCTTTTATGACATTTTGATGGATGCCTTTCTTTATGTTTGTGTTTTAGATTTATAAGAAATTTATAAGAATATTATCTTCTTACACCCAGCCCCTTCTCTTCCTATCTCTTATGCAAAGTCTCATGAAAACGAGGCTAGCCCCCAGCTTACTGTGTAGCCAAGGACGAACGCTTCCTGCCTCCAGCCCTGACTACAGGAATTCCAGGCCTGGGTCTCTGCTTGCCGCCTTCTAGTTCCTTTAAACTCTGTTTTAAAAATCGTTAACAGCCAAATGCATTACACTTTTGATACTTTGTAGACCCAGATTCTTGGTAATTAATTATCATTTTAGGTATATCTCATTGATAATTGAGTCTGGTCAGTAAGCTTGTTCTCCTGCCTCATCTCTCCTTTTTTGAGGCAGTGTCTTACTATGTAGCTCTGGCTGAACTGTGGTTCACTAGATAGACCCAGTTGGTATCAAATCACAGAAACTGGGCTGGGGATATGAATCTGTATTATGACCTCTTGCTATACAAGCATGAAGACCTGAGTTCAAATCCCAAGAACCCATGTAAGAAGCTAGGTGTGGTTAAACATCTGTCTATGGCCCTAGTGTTGTGAGAACTGGAAGAGACTGGAGGGGAGGGTTGCTGGTCATGCTGGCAGCCACGGTGTGGTTCCAGATGCAGTGACAGAGCCTGTCTCAACTAAGTAAGGTGCAGACTGATGGAGCAGACACCAGATGCCTTAGCTGGCCTCACAATGACGTTTTATAAAATCAGGGCAATGTTCCTGACTCTTGAGGGTTGGTGCACAGTCACAAGACACCACACCTGGCAGCTTTTGCTTTCTGTAACTTTCTCATTGCTAGAAATTCTCCCTGAATCTTTTTTTAAAGGTTTATTTTACTTTATTACTCTGTGTGTGTGAGTGTGTGTATGAGTGTGTGTGAGTGTGCGTGTATGTTTGTGTGTGTGTGTGTGTGTGTGTGTGTAAACGTGCTCAGCAGAAGCCAGAAAAGGATATCAGATTCCCTGGTGCTGAAGGTACAGACTGTTGTGAGTGACTAGTATGTGTGCTGAGAGCCGAACATAGGCTCTGGAAGAGCAGTCCATGCAACTGATCTCTGAGCCATCTCTCCAACACACTATCTGGATTTTTTTTTTTTTAAATCATATCAGTTTGATCATATCTTAGATGGTCTTTTTCTTTGTGATATTTTAATCCTCTATTTCCTCAAATATTGTAAATGTAATATTTTATATTTTTCAAGAAACCTGAAAAAAAAATTGGTGTGGCTCTTCTGTTGTTTTGCTTGTTTGTTTTTGCAGCCAGAGGCCCTTATTTCTTTGTACTGTGTTCTGTGATGTCCGCGCATGTACACACACTCCTCAGAACTCTGGGGTGTTTTCCAGAAGAAGGCTGGAGCAGACTCCTCTATCGAGGCCTTGTTGGCTTTTCTGGGTGTCAGAGGAGGCAGTGTTAAACTGACTTCTTAGCTTGAGGTCCTTGGATTTGGGGTAGTGTAGTATCCAACTACAAACTCCAGCAATGTGCTGGCTCATGTTTACAGTCCCAGCATTTTGGAGACTGAGGCAGAAGGAACATAAGTTCAAGGCCAGCCCTATTTACAGAGAAAGATGTCTCAACCACACAGCCACACAGCCACACAGCACCAGAACACCGAGTGCCGACTCCCTGAGGACTGCCGCAAGGTTATAAAATTCGAGGGACAGTTGGAATTTCCTTCCTCTTCCCAGCATCCTGTTATAGAAAGGATTCTTCTTGTGGTCACCCATTGAAGGGTGTGTGCATCGTGTCTACATTTTCCTGACACTGAATCTCAGGCCCTTTGGGGCCCAGGTTCCCCCTGAATGGTATATTAATCTAAACTTGGCTAGACCTGAGTGTGACCTCTGCCCCTCTCATTGTACAAACCTGAGACACAGAAGGTGAAACTTTACTCTGCCTTTTGTTCTTTGCATTTTTTAAAAAATAAACACAATTTTGCCCGGCCTCAAACTCATGGTCTTCCTGTCTTTGCTACTGGCACCATGCCCACGTTAGGGTTCGGGTTTTCGGGGCACCTTTAGTCCTTTGTATGCTTTCTTTTCTCTTTACTTTTTTTTTTTTTTGGTTTTTCGAGACAGGGTTTCTCTGTGTAGCCCTGGCTGTCCTGGAACTCACTCTGTAGACCAGGCTAGCCTCGAACTCAGAAATCCGCCTGCCTCTGCCTCCCGAGTACTGGGATTAAAGGCGTATGCCACCACTGCCCGGCCCCATTTGCAAATCTTAATAAACACACGACGATTTGGCAATATAATATAAATTTTGCCATACTCAGCTTTTTATATCTTAAAAAATATTTGACAGCGTATCGTTTTAGCTTATTTTGATAGTGCCCATTCTCAGCTCTGAGCGTGGGATCTGGGGCAATGCAGGGAACCTGCTTATGCCTCTCAGTGAACTAGACTCAGGTTTGCCAAGAGCTAAATGCAAGAGCTCTCTTGAGCTCACACAGCATCCTTTCTGACTTTCCCCAAAGGACAGCACTTCCAGCCTCAGGCAGAAGCAATGGAGATCCCCTGAGGGTACACCCAAAGCTTCCATCCAGCGCTGGTGAGGACCGGGCCACGCTGCTCGGCCTCGCCATGATGGCCTCGTCCGTGCTGATGTTCTTCCTGTTGGGGACCACGGTGTTGAAGCCCTTCATGCTCAGGTGAGACACAGGCTAAGACGCAAAGCTCCCAGATGGGCCCAGCCCAGCACTGGAGTCCACTCCCCTGAACACACCCTGGAGAGCTGCCTGTCCGTGCTGGAGACGGTGGTAGAGGAAGTGTGAAACAGTCCTTTGCTCCCTGATGGTCACAGTCCACACGTGCTTCTGCGCATGGTTGTCTTGCCAGTTGAGATGGGCATGGTTGGTAGCAGAAAAGCACCCCTGGTGGGAAATGCCCTCTGGCTTTTGTAGTACAACCAATTTATGCTTACCCCCGACCAGCTTACAAATAAGACTCTATGGTTATTTTATTTGGCTTTGACAATTACTGGGGGGGGGGGGGGGGTCACCCTTAATCTACTTTTCTAACTGCTGGCCTGGCTACCTCCCCAGTGCTATACCCCAGATACTGCTTTTTCTTCTGGCCACGGGCTCATGGTCTATCTCCCCTTAGGGCAGCTTCCTCCTCTCTTCTTTCTCCTCTCCTCTCTGTCTCTCCTCATTCCTTTTTCTTCTCCAACCAGGTAACCCAAAACCCACTTCCCTCTAATCCCTCCAGTAACTGGCTGTAGTCCATTTTAGTTAACCAATAGTTTTTTTTTTTAAACTTTGCATACTGGCACCAAATGGAATTCTTATTTATTTATTTGTTTAATGTGAGTACATTTTTACTATCTTGAGACACACCAGAAGAGGGCATCAGATCCCATTACAGATGGTCAGGAGCCACCATGTGGTTGCTGGGAACTCAGGACCTCTGGAAGAGCAGCCAGTGCTCTTAACCACTGAGCCATCTCTCCAGCCCTCACCAATAGTTTTAAATCAAGGATCAAAGTTTGCACAACAAAAGTTTATAACGGTGAGGCCTAGACCCTTGGGTACAGAATGTAGCATCACAGTACAACAGATCACATCTCCACAGGCTTTCTCTCAGGTACCACCACCAGGAGCAGCCTTCTCTCCTCCTGCTCAGACTCTTGCATCTACTTGCTCCCTCACTGCTGTGGCTCCCAGGATGCCCTGAGCCTTGTTCATCAGTGTAACCACGATTGCGTTACCTTCAAGTTGGACATCTGTAGTTCCTCATTAGTGTCCAGCGCCCTTTTCTCCTTTCCTGTTAATTCTTTCTTCTCACCTTAAAAAAACCATGAATGCATGCATGCATATGTCTGTGTGAGCTGAAGAAATTTCACACACATCTGCACAGATTCAGAGAGAGGGAGAGAAGGTGAGGGGAAGGGGGTGGGAGGAGAGGAGAGAAAAAGAGGGGGGAGGGCGGGAGAGCAAGAGCTGGCTAGCTATGTCAAAGAACACTTTGAGGAGTCACTTCTCTCCCTCAACAGGGATTGGACTGTGGGTGGGATGGTGGTCAGCAGGTCTCTGTCTTCTTCCTCTGGGGCTGTGCTGCATGGCCTGGATTTGATTAGAAGTCTTTCTCTTTTTATTTAGTCCAGGATCCCATCCCGTAGGATGGCACCACTCAGTGTGGCTCTTCCCTCTCAATCCAGTGTAGAGACTTCCCTACAGACCTGGCCGGTGCCCACTTCCAAGGTGTCCATCATGTATGCTCTGGTTTTCTTTCTGTCGCTGTGATCCATCACCCCTGCTCTGCTTCCAGCGTCAGCGGCAGGCGTGTTGGGCTCTCCACGTGGAGATGAGGCATGCTTGTGTCTGCGAATTCCTCAAGGTGCCAAGCCACATCCTGTTCATCTCTGTGCTCCAGGGAGGGCGGCCAGATTGCCCGTGCTACAAACACTATCCCGGTGGCCTTAAGAGCTTGCCCTGTGTCATGTACAGATAACAGCTTGGGTACTTTCCTCTTTTTTTTTATTTATTTTATTTATATGATGAATACACTAGCTGTCTTCAGACACACCAGAAGAGGGCATCAGATCCCATTACAGATGGTTATGAGTCACCATGTGGTTGCTGGGAATTGAACTCAGGACCTCTGGAAGAGTAGTCAGTGCTCTTAACCGCTGAGCCATCTCTCCAGCCCCCGGGTACTTTCCTATTGCTATGATAAAACACCATGACCAAAGGCAATGTGTGGAAGGTTTATTTTGGCTTATGGTTTCACGAGGATAAAAGCTGCCAAAGCAGGGGGCATGGTGGTAATTAGGTGTTGTGGCAGGACCAGGAATGAGAGTTCATATCCTCAACTGCAAGCGCAGAGCAGAGATCAGACTGGAAGTTTTGATTCTTAAATTCTCAAAGGTCACTCCAGTGACATACTTCTTCCAGCAAGGCCACACCTACGAAATCTCCCCTAAACAGCAGTACCAAGTACTCCTTCCAAAGGCCCACTTTCACCAGGAAGCTGGCAGATACATCCAAAGGTGACCGCATGAAAGATGATGGGTTATCCAGTGTGACTCTTGGTGGCTCAGTACTTAGGGTAATGATATTCAGTTCATTTCTCTTAACACATGCATCTTAACTACAATTAGTTTAGAGATTCTCAGGCCTCAGCTCAGACCTCCTGGACTAGAATCTCTGGAACACCTGGAATCCACACTAGCCAGTCTTGATGCTGGCACATAACTCTAGGTTGTGACAGTATTCTGTCAGGGCTGGCAGAGAGGAAATATATCCCTAGGATGGGAACTGAGGCAGTCGCCACCTGGCTCTTTTCCCATCTGTGTCCCTCATTTTCCCTGACCAGGATGTAATGCTTGTGCTAGCATATGTGGCGGGCCAGTGGCTTAGCATGCCTCAGCAGAAAATGATTTTCCAGTAGCTGCCTTCAGAACCTCATATCCCTACTCAGGTAAAACATTTTTCTTTTTTGAATTTCAAAGCTCTCCCAGAGAAGAATCAAACTGCACCACTGTCCACACACACATTGCAGATGACTGGCTGGACTTTGCCTTCACCTGTGAGGGTAGCTGCCCGCACCAGGGGAGATACCCCTGCCTGCAGGTGTTCGTAAACCTTAGCCACTCGGGACAGAAAGCGCTTCTCCACTACGATGAGGAAGCCATCAGGACCAACCCCAAGGTAATGTGATTTTGACAATTAAAAGTTCTCTGCTGCCCTCCCATAGCGGTGTCCTGAGCCTGCACACGCCAGTCTGTGAAGTCACTCTCCTTCCAGTGAACATTTTCTTTTTTGGAGGGTGTCATGAAACCCTGGATGTTTCCAAACTTACTATGTAGCTAAGGATGGCTTTGAACTTTGGAATCATCTATCTCTACCTCCCAAAGGCTGGGATTACTATGCTTCGTTATGAGGAGCTGAGAACCGAACCAGAGATTTGTGTCCGCTAGGCTCCACTAACTGAGCAAAGCCTCAACTCCCTCTGAATATGTCCACAGCATTCCCATCAGGATAGACGAAGCCGAGAGCAGTCTGGGAGAAGACATGGGGCATGCAGAAAGGAGAGGCACATTCCTGTTCCCTGGCCTGGTGTGAAGCCCTAAGCGGGCAATGTCTCCATTATTGTAGTCCTGGTTAGAATGAATTCAGTCTCCATTCAGCCACACTGGTGATTCTTAAGACATTTAAAGAACTCACAATTTAAACAACTTACATCACTAGCTCATGTGATTTGTAGTTCATAGTTAACTCTCAATGTTTCATTAGATGACATGCAACAATTTAGTGTTGTTGGTCATTAAACACTTAATCTGATGGCTTCTGGTTTTCACTTTTGAATGTGACCAAAAATCAAACATTAGAAAATGTGTGTGTTTGTAGTATACATCATGGTATGTCTTCCTGTGTATGCATGTCATGGCTCGTCTTTGTGTGTATGAGAGCAGGCCTGTCATGCTGAGTGGAGGGCAGAGAATAACTCACAGGTATTAGTTCTCTTCCACGTGATCCTGGGGCTAGAACTGACGTGGCAAGGCCTGGCAGCAAGCACCTGCTGAGCCATCTCCCTGGCTCCATGTCTCACTTGGGCACCCAGAACCTAACAGACAGGTCATTTCATTCTGTGTGATCTTCCCTTCCCTTCTCCCCACACTACAAAGTAGGCATGTCTCTACCCTGCCTCCCCACCGTAGCACTAGTCTGGAGCCTTAGTGCTGGCCTTGTTAACAGAGCTTTCCCCTCCTCCCAACTCCTAGTGCTTTTACACACCCACGTGTCACGGAGACAGGGATGATCTGCTCAACAGCGCCCTGGACATCAAGGAATTCTTTGATCACAACAATGGAACATTCCCCTGCTTCTACAGTCCCAATGGCCCCCCGGGAGTGGTCCTGAGGAAGTCTGACCACAAGGTGGTCTTTCACTGCTTATTTTGGCCTTTGCTGACTTTGCTGGGAGGTGCCCTGATTGTTGGCTTGGTTAGGCTAACACAACATCTGTCCTTTCAGTGTGAACAGTACAACACAGTGGTAAGAGCTTAAGCAGGAGGTAGAACACATCCTGTGGGCTGGCACAGGTCTACACTCTACAGTGTGGCAAAGAGCCAGGGAAGGAGCAGAGAGAGCTCTCCAATCCCAAGATGCTCCAAATGAAGACTTGACCACTGCCTGGCATGATGGAGAAGACTTGTGATCCCAGCCCTTGGGAGATGGAGGCAGGAGGATCAGATTCAAAGGTAGCTTGGGATACATACACACACACATGCACACACGCACACACACATACATACACACACACACACATATACACATATATATACACATACATATATACACACGCACACACACATATATATTTTGTCTAAAAAAACCAAAAAACATAGCTGGGGTTTTAGAGTGCCTACCTTGCATGCACAAGTCCCTTGGTTTGAGCCCCAGTACTAGAAACACTCATATCTGCTTACAGACCTGCTATGTGAGGGGCAAAGGCACAGCTTTCCATATGAGAAAGTCTTTAAATGTTGACTATTTTCTATTAATTCTAAATGATATGTACCATTTCAACAGTTTTCCTTTTTCCAGTCTCCTTCATACAAGCTGTGGAAGCAGTCTTCTTCTCATAGGCAGAATGAATTCAAGGCAGTCCTTTATGTAACTTCAGCTCTCTGGGGGTTGACATGGCATGTAACAAGCCTCTGCTGGGTCTGTCTGTCCAACACTCAGCTTACACGGTTCACACGAAAACATTTCTCATAGGAAAAAACATTAGCAGCTGGGGAGATGGCTCAGTTCATAAAATGTTTGCCATGCAAGCATGAGAACCTGAGTCTGACTTGTCAGACACATCCAAAAAAAAAAAAAAAAAGTAAACAAACAACAAAGACCTAGTGGCCTGAGCCTGTAACCCCAGCACTAGAGAGGTGACAGCCAGAAAGAGCCAAATTTGTGAGCTCCAGGTCAATGAAAAGAGCCTTGGCAGAAATCAAGGTAAGAATCAGCTCTGCAGTTGCTCTGCTCTCTGCACACCTACACATGGACACACACACACACACACACAAATTCATAGCTAGTAGTTCATTTACTACAAGTAGATAAAAGCCATTAAAAAAAAAAGTAAGAAACCCCAGGCCTGCCACATTTATTGTAGCTTGTTCTTCATGCTTCCTTCCAGGGAAAACCCAGTTTATGGCTGCCGTATATGACCTTGTCCTGACCAGCTTTTTTTACTTTGTGGCATTTTCTAGTTAATGATCCTTTCCTGGGCTCCTTTCGGTCTGTGTGGGAACAGGAGAGATGACTACAAGTGTGAAGTAAGCTGTACCAGAATCCAACATTCACTTCAGATAACCCACGATCTAGAATGGTCCCGTGAAGGGTCTAGAACAGTCAGTGTCCTGTTAACGGTCAGCCAGGGGTTTGGAGATGGCTCAGTGTTCAGGAATGCTCACTTCTCTTGCCAAGGACTTGAGTTTGGTTTCTGGCACCAGCATGTCAGCTCACAACCATCTGTAACTTTGGTTCCAGGACATCAACACCCTTTGCCTTTGCAGCCACTATATGCATGCAGTGCTCATACACACATACAGGCAAAATGGTCATACACGGAAGTTTTTAAAAAAGTCAACAAAGGTGACTACTGAGTGTCACAAGACTTCCAACACAGCCTTCCAGATTAATGAATGTATGAGCTGAGGAGCTTGCTGTTTACCCAAAGTACCTCAATGTATCTTTACAGTTCCACACACAAAAATGAAAACCTTCATTGTAGACAATGGAATGAGACTTTTGAAACAACTTTTGACATGTTGGTGTAGTCAAGCCACACTTGATTCTAAGCCCGTTTAAAGAATGTTAGTAATTAAATTCAAGTCACAATTTCATAAAGTGGGTGGCTCAGTAGTATTGCAGCTATAGACAACGGGGTCTTGGCATCTCACCTTCTGTGGGTGGGATGAGGAAGGCTTTAGATACATTCACAATTTCCCAGGTGCCAGTCGGTGGGAATGTCTCTTTTGATGATCTTTAGGCATAGAGATGGGGAATGAGGAACAAAGTTTAATTTTTGATAACTTGCAGAAATGATGCAGTGGCTATCCGAAACCCTTACACTGAGCTGAAGCAGCCCACCTGGTCATCTTTGGTGGTAGCATCGAGCAGATAAGCTCGGACAGGTATCTCTCTGCTACCCCACGCTCTAGTCCCTTAGCTAACTGATCTTCTCTGTAAAGGTTGTGAACGTTGCTTTGTACAGACTTTCCTGTAATAAAAGAATAAAATCCTAAAATAAAATACATGTAATAAAATACATGTGTACCAACATATAGGTTTCTTTTTTTTTTTTTTTAAGAAAAAGCCCACCAAAATCCTGCAACTGGGAAATTCTGTTATTTTCTCAAATTAAAGATAAATCTTGACTCATTTCCTAGTCAATTTGAGTTCTAATTTAACACAGATTTTGTGCTCTCCCTAGCATCTGCAACACTGAAGCCCCAGGTGTGTTTCATCATCATAGAGGTTTTTCCAAGCAGACAGAGACCAGTGGTTCACGCCAGGGAAGACAGACATCAAATCGGAGAACAAAGACAATTTGAAGTTCAAACCACTTGACAGTCCAGTAAGAAGCAGGCAGTGGCAGGCTCAGCTGTGAAAGCAGGAAGCAGCGGTGCTCATTCATGGCGTAAACCAAGAGCATCCCTGACTCACCCGCACGCCTATAACGGAGGGAAGCAGTTCGCTTCTAAATCAATGCCGCGTACATTCTAGTTTTCAACTGATGTGAGAAAATAGCCCATTTCATACCGCTTTTACACACATGCTCACACCTACATGTATGTATGCACGTCTGCTTAAAATACAAGTGTCCAGGGCTGGAGAGATGGCTCAGCAGTTAAGAGCACTGACTGCTCTTCCAGAGGTCCTGAGTTCAATTCCCAGCAACCACATGGTGGCTCACAACCATCTACAACGGGATCCGATGCCCTCTTCTGGTGTCTGAAGAGAGCAATAGTGTACTCATATATATAAAATAAGTAAATAAATCTTAAAACAATAAATAAATCTAAATCTGCTTTTAGTGTTCAGGCCTCTAATTTTTCTTTTGTTTTTAATCCTGGGAATTGAACCTAAAGTCTATATTATACTGTGACTACTCATTGCCAGGGCAGGAAAAAAATTGATTCCGTTTTTCTTACCTTTCTTGTTTTGGTTTTTTTTGAGACAAGGTTTATCTGCATAGGCCTGGCTATCCTTGAACTCACAGAGGTCCATCTGCCTCTGCCTCTTGAGTGCTCTGACTAAAGGTGTGCGTTACCACACCTGGCTCGACTCCGTCTTTCAGCATTGTTAGTATTCAGCTTTGTGAGCTATAGTTCCCAACCTTCCTAACCCTGCCACCCTTCAGTGAAGCTCCTCATGTTGTGGTGACCCCAACCATAACATTAGCTCATTGCTACTTCATAATGACAACTTTGCTACTCTTCTGAATCATAATGTAAATATTTGTATTTTCCAATGGTCTGAAACCCCTGTGAAAAGGTCGTTTGACCCCCAGGCTGAGAACAGCACATGAAGCCTTGCTGGGCTGAGTACTTCTGGGGCCAGGGTTAAAAGAACACTAAGAATGGTTCTAATTAAAGCCTCTTACAAAGACCCTCAACTCGCTGAATGACAAATGGAGAGAAGCAATCTGGCTGAAAGGAGGTGCAAGCTCTGCACAAGTGCGTGCAGTTGTCTTTTCATAGTTCTGTATCCGCCAAGATAGTAAAGTGTCGTGCTCAAAAGCAATGTAATTTTTTTTAGATTTTATTCGGCTGAGCTAAGTCCAAAGATCAAATGACAATAGAACCATCAGCTGCATTTGAAACAGAGAGTCTTGGAGCCTGGTCTGAGGGTACTGTAATCTCAGCACTATGAAGCTACTAAGACCAGAGGATTTTGAGTTTGAGGCTAGCCTGGGCTACAGTGAGACCCTGTGCCAACAATAAAATGACAAAACCCTAAGAAATCCCCCATCATCACAACAAATTCCTTTGGGTTCCATAATCGAAAACATTTCTAGAAATCACATTTCCCAGCTACTCTTAGGAACATACATTAAATCTATTAGTTTTTTTCTTATGAACCAACAAAACTAAGAAGTTTAGTAGGGACTTTTTGGAGACAGAGTATCCCAGGCATTGTCTGAACTTGGTGATGTTAGCTGAGGATGACCCTGAACTTCCGATCTTACAGCCTCTACCTCCTAAGCGGTGGAATTATAGGGATGTGTCATCATACCCTGTTTATGACGTGCTGGGGCTCAAACCCAGGTCTCCACCCCACACATAGTTGCTGGGCTTTCCAACAACTGAGCCAAATCTCCATGCTTTAGTAGGAACACCGAAGGTTTTCTACCTCCTTGCTAACCTAGAAGAACAACAAAAACAGTATTTGAAAATACATAGTTCTGCCACAAACTTATTGTGACATGAGACGAGGTTAGAGAAAGGCCATACCGCCTATAAAATTATTTTCCTTTTGGTACTTCCTACCACGAGGAATGGAGTCTCCTGTTGGTAGTGAGACTCATTTCAGCCCTGCCCACCAACGCTCTGACCCCTGAGAATGGAGATAACGGCCCCGTTCTCACCCCTCTGCTCTAACGAGGACATGCCTGATACCCTGCCGTATCCAACGGCCAAGCAAAGGAAAAGTCACCGCGTAATAAAACGGAGGTGCACAGCCCCACACAAACTCACTCAGGATTGTCAATCCAATCTGGGTGACTCCTAATAAACTCAAGTCCCTTCTGTATTTTAGAACCTTGGTATCTGTTTACAGATCCTGGGCCAGTGCTAGCAAAGCAACACAGGAGAGCACAGGAGCTATGAGCCCAAGACTCAAGACCTTGTACCTTGAGTTGCTCTGAAGATAAAGTTCTCCCAAGTGGCTGGAGCCGGAACATTTTAGCCCCATTCCCTGACCTACCTTTTCCTGTACCATGACCAGTATCGAATGCCAAATCTGACTTGTAAACCTAAGATGTAGGTTCTGCTGTACTGCGAGAGCTGAGGCACAGAGTGGCAACTTGGCTATTTCCCTTACAAACCTTTGGAGACAGAGTTACCAGGGTTATCAGAAGCGTGATTCTTGAGCTGGAGCTCAACATCTTCCCAGAGAGTAAAAACTATTTTGTATAAGGAAAAAAAAAAAAAAAAGGCTTCCCAGGTCATGTCACCATCTGTTTACAGTTTAATAACTGAAATGCTTTTATTTGTGCACTCCTCTGTCATCAAGAGTTACTAATTAAAGATGATGCCAAGCCCGAGTTCAGCCTTCACAATTCCAAACTGGAAGTGATTCCTTTCCAGTATGTGCAGAACATCCCTGTAACTTGCAGCCTTCGTGTGTGGACACGCCCCTTGGTGTTTCCCCCTGCTTAGGCCCTTCCTCCGCATCTCCCTTCCCCCAAGCATCTGAAGCAGACATACCATAATCTATGACACCATAAAATGCCTTGGAATTTGGCGTTTTAGCAATGTTATAGACATCAAAGGTAATTCCTTAATATTCTGTAGTGTGTGGGTCCAGTTCAGGTCTACAGTTTGCAGAGACACAGGAAAAAAGTGGAAACTGTAATATTCAGAAAAGATTAAATATTGCTGGAAATTAAATTTCTTCAAAGAGCTGGCAAGCATGGACATCAAACTTACAAAAACTATGTTAAGAAACACAGCAAAGTTTATGTGCCGCGAGGTGTCCACTGCACCCCTAGAACAGTTCCTCATCTGTCTGTGATGCCAGATCAGCTGGCTCCTGACGAGCAGAGAACACAGGCTCAGTGTGATAATCACCAATCTCTTTCAGATAAAGTTCAAGAGGGCAAACAGATCTAATCAAGTAATCATTTCCTGATTAATAAGAACTACACTTTACACAAAATACTTTATGAGCAGCTGTTTTCATCAAAAAAACCAATCGTCAGTTTCACAGTTGAAAAAGTTACACATTTAAAATATTTTACAATTCATTATATATTCACCAGGTTCCCATTTCCTGATGGGCAGTAATATAAAGCAGAACAGAAGGGACAACCTCAAAGTTGATGACTCTTGACACCCAGTTTTACAGAGGACATGAAGAACCACAAGAAGTCTCAGGTTCTACCTTAAAATAGCAACCAGATTCCATTCTTCTTTTTTTAAAAAAAAAACTAATTAGAAACATCTTTAAAAACAAACAGAAAGCAAACAAATGAACAAATCAAACTCCACAGTAAGAACAACAAATTTCAAATAACAGCAGTCTAAAATCTTCAAACTGAAGTTTTTTGTATAGCTGAGAACACAGTGAAAAGTTAAAAGCATGATTTAAGAGGAACTTCCTGCTACAGTGTGTTTAGTTTCTTCCTTTAGATTTGCTTTCTTTCCTTCCAGAAATAATTACTGATGAAACATCCTCAAGTGACTTAGTGAAATTATGGAGCCCAAGTCATTTATACAATATCTAATGACAATGACGGTCATCTATAGAGGTGACCGGGTCTGCAGGACTTTCTGGTACTGAAGCACCTGGGAGTGAGTGGCACATTATTGCTCTCTGGAAACAGATATTGATCACCCCAGCTGCAATTCAAGTTTGGCTTTTGCCTTTCTGAATACAACCAGTTCTCCTTTCTTTACTTATACCCTTTATAGAATATAGACTTTCTTTCAAATAAAATCAACGTGGTTATAAATGACAAAAAACTATGTGGCTGTGTTTTAATTGTGCAGAGACCCTGGGAGGTGATACTGCGGCAACTAATGGACTAATGTTAAAAACACACACACAAATGCACACACGCGCACACACACACACACACACACACACAAAACCTATCAATTTTGTGCAAGGAGGCTCGCAGATTTTTTCTTTTTTTGGCACTCGGGAAAACACAATTCTCTGTAATCCTTCTGTTTCCACCATCAGAGTTGTAGATTTGTACCATGTCACTGAGTTTGACTGTAATAACCCCTGATATAGAGAAGAATGGGATGTCAGTACCTAGCAACTGCATATCTAAGTAACACAAAGTGTTAAATGCCAAGTTTAAATAAGTTAGCAAGTTTTCTATATCTGCAAAAGAATCTATCTGGTTTTCTGCATAAAACAGAGTTTAAATTCTGCTTAACTATTCCAAGACAGTTTACAGAACTAAGTTCCCCTAATTTTCAGGTTTATTTTTCTTGTTGGCAATAATATATACATGCTTTAGTGAAGTACCTAAATCTTCAATAATTATGCCCTTTAAGGGTTCTAAAATAGGCAGATATTAAGGATATTTTTATTAGAGTCCCCTGTTCACTATTCAAAACTTCTATATAGGTGTCTGAGCTCATGGTGAGCGTGCGCTTTATTAAAGGGATTCTGTTTTCTAGAGTGTGTACAGCGTGCGCCCTTCATAAAGATGCTCCCCAGTAGCGCCTAAGCTAGGAACTGTCAGTAAATTATTGCACTTTTTTTTCTTTTTTTTTTCCTTTTTATTTATTCTTTTTTTTTCTTTTTTTTTTTTTTCTTCTTGGTGTGGCATCTGAGTATCTGCTAAAGCTATTTTCTAGGACATGAATCATTCAAACACTGAGTAGAAATCTAGAGTGACCACTAACATCAGCCCTACGCCTTGGATGGATGCTTTTCAGAATGCTCACTAATGCACTCTGCGCCTGAATGGGATTTAATGAAGTTGGAGTAAGACCTCACCACTTGGAAATGGGACATGATAGTAAAATGGGTTAATGTCCTACTTTTATCATTGAAATATGGATACATAGCTTACGAAGGTAAAAAAAAATTCATGGTTTCCAGTCTCTCATAACGTAAAGAGTCATTCATGACTAGACCTCTGCAGAGGGCTTTAGGAGTCAGGATGATAGTCTACTTTGAATTCCTTTTAGTAACGGGTTTCGTATGATTGTGCATCTCGACTACAGATGGATGTGCGGTGAGGGCACCATGTTAAAAACGGACAGCAGCGGAAGGAAAGCGTGTGCAGTTCAATCTGTTCCGTACAGAGTCATACAGGGGTTCGGGTAAATGGAACAGTGCCTGAGCCTCATCTACAGACTGAGAGAAAAGCTAACCATGCTGTTACCAACGATAAAAAATCTGGGGTGCAAAACAATGCATGACTATGGGACAGATTATGTAAATAAAGAATATATATTAATGATAGTTTCTATAATATAAATAGCCTTTAATAAAAAAAAATAATCTTTTTAATAACATTAATACTCACTTCTATTTTCTGGAAAACATGCATGAAAAAAAAGTATTCAGTTCAATTGCAAAAGGAGAAACAATCAGCTTAAAGTGAATACTGTACAAGTCAGGAACAGAGCTCCCTGCTGCCTCTCCTCTGTGGTCACTGCTGCACTTGGTGTGAGCCCAGAATTTCCCTAGGAAATAAGTCAGATTCTTGTAAATACTGTCCAGAGAAAAAACAACAAAAAACAAAACCCAACAAAAACACAGCTGTCTGCAGGTATCATTTGTGACTGCTTTCAAACCGCAGGTGAGACCCCCAAGTCCATCAAAGGGTTGTTTGTTCAAAGCAAAAAGCAAGTCCCTTCACCCCAAGTGTTGCTCCTCATTAAGCAGGGAGTCAGAACACCCACTTCAAATCATAAGTCTGAACAGCAACGGGTAAATCAGAATTTTCCTTCTTCTCCAATTCATGTAAGTTAATGTAAGCTTCAGCTTACTCAGACCTACAGCAGTCACAGCCTGGGTGTGTCCACATCTTAGACAGAACACTGGCAGAAAACAACAGCATTCTCTTTTCCTCTCCATCATTTGTATGTATTTGGGAAATTTTTGTTTTGTTTTGTTTTTTTAAAAAAAGATACAAACAATCTTCAGAGTTTACCTTTTTTGGACTTAAGGCATAACATGAAATTGCTCATTATTCTAAAGCTGGATTTTGAAATGAACTAGCTTAGTGCTATCAAACCCTGCTTGCGTGTACAGTGTTTCAATTATAGAGCACGTTGTTTATGTTCTTGCTCGAGTCCTAATGTTGTTCCTGACTGTGCCATCCCATGCCACCGTCCGCCTGCCGCCACTCACTGCCATGCAGTGGAGAAGCCGGGAGCCAGCTCGCAGTCCCCAGCTCCCACCTCAGTTCAATGCATGCTGCTTGATGGTGTGGAAGATCCAATCCATTTTTGTCGTCCAGCCACCATGATGTGCATCATTCATTTGCTTTGTGAAATACTCCAAAGCCTCTTGCTCAGTTTTGTCTAAGGCTAGTGTCTTTCGAATATATGCAATGTCATCAAAAGACTGCAGTTCTGGCATTCCAGAGCCAAGCATCATTGAGAAAAGGTTGATGAAGAGATTGGCATGCTGCCGAATCGCTAGGTAAGCCTTGTAACACATCTCCTGAAACCTGTAAGTGGGAAGGACATCTGGTCAGTGAATGGCTAGTCCGCTGGCTTCACGGAATGAGCACAGCTGTCCTGGGCAAAGGTCTAGCAACTACCATTTCTCTCCCTTGGCTCACACTATTCTAGAATGTGCACTCTTTGAATGAGTACTTTCTGTCTATCGAGCACCTGAAACAGTGCTTGGAACACTGAGTTCAGTATTTCTTACATGTCTGAACTGGTCTATACTAAAGTAAGGCTAAAATCAGGGGCTGACTTATACACAAAACAGAATGTTACAGAAGACTTTGAAATCTAAGATAGACTAACAATATACCAAGAAAACAAACAAATATGCATAAGAATTATTGTTTGCTGGCTTTATTCGGGCTGGAACCAAAAAACATGTTATAAGCACTACATATTACTTGACCAAATAAAGTAGCGTCTAATTATTTAACAACAGCCAATAACTACAGTGTGTTATAAGGTTTAAGGGTTACTTCCTTTGCAGGCCTCACTTAGCTCAAAGGATGAAGTCATCTCCGCCCACCCCCTCTAATCAGACAAAAGAGGAAAGCAAAGACTGCATCATGCCTCCTTTCCAGCAGCATCCCTGTCCATGTGCAGGCAGTAGCCCTGCAGTGCAGTGGGCACGGTCTTTGAGCTCACCTCTCAAACTCTCTGGTCTTTGTGTACTCTTGTGCTCCTTTACTAATCACTATTAAGAAATCCTGCGTCAAAACAAACGGCACACGTTCCCGTTTATAGCCAAATTTTTTCTTCTTGTGATCCAAAAAGTGCCCAAAATCTATATGAAACAGCTTTCAAAAATAAGAAATTACATTTTAGTTTAACGTGCAGACATAAAAGATCTTGACTTAATATATCTGAAGACCCAGAAGGTACTTTAAAAGCCGCTACCTGTCCGTCATCCTTCACCATGATGTTGCTGTTGTGTCGATCTCCAATTCCCAAGATAAAGGTCGCCACGCAGTACCCAGCGCAGGACCGAGTGAACAGGTCAATGGCTGCATCATATCTACAGCAAAGAAATACACACCTCATGGGTGGTGTGGAATGGAGTGGCTGGGGTCACAGTGGGGAAATATGGCTGACATTTCTCATTAACACCAGGAAAAAAGTATGTCTGAAGACCTGAGAAGTTCTGAGACTCTTAGGTTCTCAAGGAATTTTTTTTTAGATGTTCCTTAGACTTCTAAGTGTAATTCTTATCAGAATAAAAGAAATATCCATCATAAGTCTCTTTCTCCATGGTACATGCAGTTGTGGTGTGTGAAGGCCAGGGGTTAACAGTGGGTGTCTTCTATTACTATCTTATTCATTTAAGGATTTGTTTTTACTTATGTGATTTTTTTTGTGTGAATGTAAACACACCTGTGGAGGTGTGTGGTGCCATGGAGCTAGAGATAGGCAGTTGAAACTATCAGACATGGTGCCAGGAAGCAAACCTGAGTCCTCTGGAAGAATAGCAAGTGTCTTAACAACTAAGTCATCTCTTCAGCATCTCAGCGCCTTATTTTTGAGACAAGGTCTTTCACTGACTGGACTTTGGGCAAGCCAGCCCCTATGGTGGAGCTGCTCAGGCTCCTTGCTTCGAGCATACACCATGAGGCCTTTAAGGGTGCCAGAGGTTGAGTTTAGGCCTTCACATTTGTGAGTAGTACTTCTGTCAGCCAAATTATCTTACAGCTCTACAGTCCCCAGTATTTCTTATACTGTATCCCTTGAATTCGCAGAAACCCTCCTGGTTAGCCTCTTGAGTGCTGGGATAAGCCACAATACCCAGGAGAAAAGTAATTTAAAAAAAAAAAAAAAAAAAAAAGATAAGGTCTCACTATATATAGGACCTGGCTAGCCTAGAACTCCCTATGTATACTAGGCTGGCCTCAAACTCACTCAAAGTCAAGAATCATCTGCCTGCCTCTGCTTCTGCCTCTGTCTCTCTATGTAGCTTAGGCTGTCTGGAACTGAAAATCCACCTGCTTCGGCCTCCTAAGTAATGGGATCAAAGGCATATGCCACTGATAGCTTTGGAAATTAATTTCTAAAATTTCATCTTTTAAAAACAAGCTAGAAGACTTGAATGTGTAATGTTACTTATTCCTACTTCTAATGACATGCCTATGCAAGGGTATGTGTAGCTAAGCACAGGTGCCAGGAGGCCAGAGCAGGGCATCTGTTCCCAGGAGCCAAAGGTACGGGTGATCGTGAGGGACCCATGGGACTGGGAACTGAAGCTGGGTCTTCCTAACTAGTGCACATGTCTCCAGAACTAAATGTTCATTTTGTTTATAAGGATTAAAAGGAACAGAGTAAAGACACAAAGTGAATGACCACAGCCCAACAAAGCACAAGCAATTCCTGTTCACTCACAGTGACCTCCAATGTTTCAAAGGTCAGTCTACTTCTCTCGAGTTCAGTGGCTTTGTCCTTATTCAAGAAGTCCACTGAACCACTAGCATCCCCAGAAGCACGGCAGCAAACTCACATCTCGCCCTTGTTCTTGTCCTTTAGCCACTGATGCAGTGTGTGGCTGTTGAACTGCAGCGCCCCCTTCAGGCCTCCTTTGCACTGGATCTGCATGATGGTGTGAGAGTTTCTCACCACCTCGATGAGACCCACACAGTCCCCAATGGACAGACAGCCATAAGGTAGCATGCTGGAAATTGACAAAGGCAGAAATTTAAAACAGCAAATATTTTTAATTAAAATAAAAATATAATCACACCATTTTCCTACGTCCTCCCTTTAGTCATTCTCATGCACATTCTGTTGTTCTGTCTCAAGTTCACGGGTCTTCCTTGTTGACACACACATCTCCTAAATATGTCAAGTAAACTCAGTCCATATCATAATGCCACTCGTATGCATGTTTTCAGGGCAGACCACTTGAGGCTGGACAATCTAGGGGCTCTTCCATCTGGGGACACTGTCTCCCACTTTCAGCATTTCTTAGTTGCCTGCAGTCTCTGTCTAGGGTTGAGGCCTCAGGTGATTTCCCTCTTCCTCAGCATGTCTACTGGTGTCATCTTTGTTCATGTCTTGTAAAATCAAAAATATTTTAAGAGGCTCAAAATCTCTACATTCAATTAGTAAATTTCTCACACAAATAACCTTTATCTTAACATACTCTTTACCTTTTTATACTAACAAACCTATCCCTAAAAATGAGTCCATCTGAAATCCAATCATTGTGTGCTAATGTGCCATTGTGTATGGAGCAAAACCACCTGTATTAAATAAAGCCGTGAGGGGGACGGGATAGACAGATGGTTAAAAGTGCTGGCCGCTCCTCCGGACGACCCAGGTTTGGTTCCCAGCGCCCACATGGGAGCTCACAGCCATCCATAATCCAGGTCTTGGGGATCCTTCTGCCGTGTGATGGTTTGAACATGCTTGGCCCAGGGAGTGGCACTATTAGGAGGTGTGGCCTTGTTAGAGGAAGTGTGTCACTTTGGGAGTGGGCTTTGAGACACCCCCCCCCCCCCCCAGCTGCCTGGAAGCCAGGATTCTCATGTTTGCCTTTGGAACAAGCTGTAGAACTCTCAGCTCCTCCTGCACCATGTCTGCCTGGATGCTGCCATGCTTCCTGCCATGATGGTAATGGACTGAACCTCTGAACCTGTAAGCCAGCCTCAATCAAATATTGTCCTTGTAAGAGTTGCTTTGGTCATGGTGTCTCTCCGCAGCAGTGGAAACTCTAACTAAGACAGACCTCCAGGGTACTAGGCATGCATGTAGTATACATAAATACATGCAGCAAACACTCATATATATAAAACAGAATAAAAAGTGAAAAATAAAAAAAACATGAGAAGACTTTCACATTCTTTCCAAAATGGTTTTTGTCTGGTTTTCATGGTTAACTGTATTTTTAAAAAGATTAATTCATTCATCGATTATTTTTGTCTATGCATGCGTCTGTGTGAGTTTACATGCTGCCACTTGGGTACTGGAAACTAACTAACTGCATCTCTTCAGCCCTAGCTCTGTTTCCTATGCATTTCTGTACGTAATACATATGAGCAGGTGGATGTGTTTGCTTTGTTTTTCCTTTTGAAACAGGGTCTTGCCTCGGGGTTTAGGCCTCAAATTCAAGATGTTCCAGTCTCAGCTTCCCTAGAGCATGGTTTACAGGTATATGTCATCATACTTAAGTTTATATGTGAAGTTCTAACTAAGTACATGAAGAAGCACATATACACAAGTAGCTAGGAAAAGGAAGGATAATGTGATGGTTTTCCTTGATACTATTCTATAGTTAATAAGATATCTGAGTTGCAATGTGGACTATAAACTGCATCAATAAACTTGATAAGTATATCTAAATTGTCTTGTGTTTGTATGTTTTAACATTAAGGACACCATGGACTCCTGTACTACTCATGTAGAAGATACTCTGGCTTGTGAGTCTTATAAATTTTCTAAACTTACTTTTTTGTTATCATATAATAAAAAATAAAATATATGTTTTTTGATTTGGTCTTCATATGCAGCCCTGACTAGCCTGGTATCCACCTCACCTCCTGCCAATCCTCCTGCCTCAGTCTCAAGCATGGGATTACAGGTGTGCACATTATGTCCAGCCACAAGTACTGATGCTAATACTGATCTCATTTAGAAAGTCTAAGTTGGGGAATAGGTTTTCACAATTCTAATATTCCCTCTGAAATTCAAATTTTATTACTGGCAACAAAACTACCATAGTTTTTCTTTAAGACACACAAAGGATGTTTATTTAAAAAAACAAAAACAAAAACATTTGTCAATTAGCCTAACTGAATTATGGCTTGTCCATTAGATATTTAAGTTTTGGTATTTTTGGATCAGGGATTTGCTATGTCCAGGATGGCCCTGAACTTTTTAGGTAGTCCAGGTTAGCCTGAACTCTGGATTGATCTGCCTTAGTATTCTGACTGCAGGGCTTATAGACAAAGTATCTACACTTGATTTTTCAGTTTGTTTTTAAAGTAAAAATGGTATTCCATGAAAAAGCACCTAGTTCTACAACTTACATCCATAAATGCTCTTCTGTGACCTAACCATTTCTGTGGATATGGGTGAAGTGATTTTAGGTACTTTTATCTTGTACTGAATATTAGAAGACACACCATGTATGCAGTCAAGGCGGGGCCCCGGCCCTGACAGCACTCTTCTGGGTCAACGCAGCTAAAAGGAGTTGGAGAGCTGAAGACAGCTTTGCCATCAGACATGGAGATGCGGAGTGTGGAGTTTGCTCTGCTGGTTTTCAGTCTTGCTTTGGTCTAGTTTTTCCTTACTGTGCTCTGTTTCCTTCTGTTTAGAATGATAATATACACTCTGTACTATTGTATGTTAGAAGTGTGTAAGTGTGCTTTGATTTAACAGGGGATTACAGTTAGGAGAAGAGCCTTTGGACTTCAACAGTTGAGATGGTGAGAGGCTAAGGAGACTTTTGAAGTGGGACTAACTGTACTTTGCTCTGATCTAGCTATAAGCCTATGGAGGCCAGTGAGCAGAACGTGCTGTTCTGAAGGAGAACGGCCCTCAGAGGCAATGTATTCGCATACTGAATCCCCAGTTGATGAACTATTTGGGAAGGAATAGGAGGTGTGGCCTTGTGGGAGGAGGTGTGTCACCAGGTGTGGGCTTTGAGGTTTCCAAAGCACCAGAAACAAGGACTATGAGAACACAAAATATTCTGCAAAGTTAGGGGGTAGAAAATCCAGATGGTCACAAAAAACTGGGAAGAACAAAGAAACTGATGAAAACTTCAGTTGCTTTCCTAAGCCTTGCTAACAACTAATAAGAGGTAGCTTTAGAATTACTGAATTTCTAAGATGAAACTTCTGAAAAATATTTTTAAATTTGTGTGTGTGAATGCATGTATGTATGCATGCACTCATGCACACACATATATGTGTGGGTACCTGTAGGGGGTCCAAAGAGGGTGTTGGATCCCCTAGCGTTGGAGTCATCGGCAGTTGTGAACCACCCAATGTGGGTGCTAGGAACCAAACTCCCAAACAAACTCTGCTCCTCTTCAAGAACAGCAAGTGCTTCCTAACCACTGGGTCTGTTCTAACCCTAATGGTGATGCTCCAGGGATGGGCAGCCTTAAGGCACCCACAAGACAATTCTTTTCACTTAGACGAGTCTCTTCAGCTATTGGTGCGAGCAAGAGAACAAAGGGACGAGGCAGGCGAGAGTGCCTCCTCCTAGTCACGACTGTGCTTTTTTTTTTTTTTTGATTTTGCAAACATTTTTAATATAGTCTTCTAGAGGCTTCTACCATTAAAACTTTAGTTAGTTCTCTTAAGATACTTTTCAACCCATGCTCTGATTACTTACCGAAGGTCAAGGCCTTGGTTTTGCCAGATGTTCTCCATGATTCGGATGATCTGAAGGGTTAACATATCTTGCCGTAAATCTGAAATTCAAATACATGTCACCACTTAGCACCATGGCACCACTGTTTTCAGATGGAAATAAAGAATTGTGTTCAGTCTTCAAGATAATTCATAAGACAGCAGTGCTTTAATTTTTTAATCCATTTCTAAAATATTTGCACAATCATCTGGGTAACAATGAGATATTTCAAAAGTTCCATGTCCATTTAAAATATTTACCTTTATGAAGAATGGCGTCTAAACTTGGTTATAATGCAAACCTAGGGCCAATAGCACTCACTATTGAGTTTGCCCTTCTCACAAGCCACTGGTGAGCCCCCCCCTTCCTGCAGCCTGTTCTTTACATAAACGTCCTGGTCTCTCAAAAGACTGCACTCTCTGTCTCACGGTTCTTTCACTTTTGGAATTAGCTGTTGAAAAGTCTTTGTCCAAACTTTAAGCAGAGGGCAGGCTCTGCCCTAGTCCTAGGGTCCAGCACACAGACGCTTAAGGAATGGATGCTATGCAAACCACCCTTGCATACACGAAGTAAGGCAAGGCAGACAATGATTCCAAGGCTCCTGACTCTGAAGTAGATCAAATTTCAGCTCAATTGGGGAAGGCTGACAGTCCGGAGGTTGAGATCAGGTCCTGACTGTCACCTAAAGACTTCTCTGAGATAATATTTTTTAAATAGAGTCTCATGTAGCCCAGGCTGACCTTCAATTTGCTGTGTAGCGTCATTTCCCAAGTGCTGTGATTACAGTCGTGTGCCTCTATGTCCAGCTCAAACAACTCTGATAGGGAGATTGTTTCAGTGTAGTGTCAAGACCACCTTTACCCATCTTAATCCTGCCCATTTCCCTCCTGTAATGCCAGTCTTCCTCAGCCCCAGTGCAGCTGAGAAAGATGAACCGGCTTTGGCCTTTCTTTGGAGTCTCATGTTCTGGGTGATTTCTTAAGTGCACACACACACTTTTTTCCTCCTGCTAGTCTGACTTCTGTCAATTTAATTCACATTCTGACCAAGGAATGAATAAGGGCAGAGACTTGCTACTTTTGCTTTCCTACTCATGAACACTCCCTGGGGGGGTGGGGAGTGGGGGGTGGGGAGGAGAACTAGACTCAGAATTATAGGAGTCAACCTTCAGTTATCTTGCCTAGTTGCTAAGATTCAGAACAAGTGAGTTCCTTATGGCAGGAGTGTCTACCTTCAAGGCAGATGAGGGAAGCTGAGAAGTGTCTGCATATGTCCACTCTCTCCAGACCCTGGTTCAAAATCATTAAAGCATAATATCCCAATTCCCCAAACTCCTTCACATACACACTGTAAAATATTCTAGATTTTATACAGCACTCCTTAAATGGTTAAAAGGTCGCCATGGTTCATAAATATCCTGTGTATAAAGACAGCGACATGCACACAGCATGAGCTCACTGTGCTCTCCTCACCGTCGCCATTTTTAAAGATGATCTCATTGTTCTGAAACAGTAGCTCTGACATTATGTCTGGGTTCTCCCAATTCAACCACAGTGGCCTTTTTGCGGAGGACATAATTCGACACTCTTCAAGCCTGTAAAATAGTTGAAGGCTTTACCAGGCACCTTAACTTTTATACTTTTGGTCTTTGGGTTTACTTAAAATGCACACACAATATAATTTTTTGAAGTGTTATAAGAATTAAAACTTCTTAAAAAACAATAAACATTAAGCTTAAAATGTTTAATATATAGATTTTCAGCCAGTCTAAGAATACATAATTGGTTTTATACAGATCATTCCCAACTTATCTATGATATCAGAACTTCTAATCATACAAAGATTTAAACTATTATCAAAGTAGCAGGAACTATATAAATGTGGCTCTAGTTTAAGGCTACTTGCTGTTGCTGCTTTATGAGAATTGGAGGGCTGGGTTAGCGTTAGGGTTAGGGCTGGATTAGGGTTAGGGTTAGGGTTTGTTAAGACTTATATGGAGAAATACTAAATACTAAAACATATCAACAAAGGGCAATAGCCTTACCTGAGGTTACCTAGTTGATGAGCAGGATTTAGAGGGGACAGAAAACCCTGCAAAGCATCCATGAAATCTGGCTGTCTCATCTGTTCAACCAAAAACTTCATCTGTACCTGATGACAAAGCACAGCCTCAATGAGAAGTGCAGCTTATAAGGGAGAAGTAGCTGCTGCTTCCTTTGACACCAGGAGTGCAGCAGTGATCTGTGCTTCTGTTCCCTGGGCCAGGCGAACTCTGCTGACTTGGGAAGTCCATGACTGGAGCAGTATCGTTGGGGAGGGGCAGGGTGGGACCATGGTTCTGGAAGAGAAGCTCTGCTGCCTGACATGACTCTAAATACTGCTTGCTGACCAGCCCTGGCTTTCATAAATGCGTGTGCATTAAAACCCCGCCCTGCCACTTGTATCCTGGTTGCTTTCACAGACTACGTGGCCTGAAAAAGTCAAGTACTGACCCCTGGCACTGTACTGAGAAAGTCTGCTGGTCCTTATCTGAGGACAAGGCCAAGGCCAGGCTACTTTAGATCTGAGCTTAATATTCTCACTTTCAGGCTTGTCAGAAAACTTCAAGCGTTCACACAGTTGGGTAAAAAGAGTGAGGGTGGAAACATCTGGAAAAGCATGTGCTGTAGAGACTCTCACACCCCATGCAGTTTATACTGTGCAGATCTATCCATCTATTCAGAACCATCAAGCAGTATCTGACATTTTAAAGAAAATGTTCATTTATTGAAAATAAAAAATGTGATGGGACCAAAGAGGTCGGGGTAGTGATGCACAGTCCTCCCACTGAAATCTGAGGAGTGAGGTTGCCCACTTCTCTCTATTAAGTGAATAGCTAGAAATTCTTGTCACCAAACTAGGCAGCACTTTTGAGTAAATGCAAAAAGACTGAGATCTCTGTTCTACTCCAATGTTTGCACAGGGCCCTCCATACTCTAGTATAAACACAAAGCTATCCACAGGGATCGAGTGTGACTTCAGGTCCTCACTATAATCTCATCCAGGCTGCCAATGAGTAGAGTCATGAAACCCTCTTTCTTAATGAAGCCATAGTACATAAGTCATAATGTAATATGCAGACTCGAGCACAGGATACATGCTTAAGAAATTATCTTTTCGGGGCTAGAGAGATGGCTCAGTGGTCAAGAGCACTGACTGTTCTTCCAAAGGTCCTGAGTTCAAATCCCAACAACCACATGGTGGCTCACAACCATCCATAATGAGATCAGATGCCCTCTTCTGGGGTGTCTGAAGAGCGGGGTCGCAGCGAGCGGGACTGGAGCGAGCAGAAAAAGTGTCTGAAGACAGCTACAGTGTACTTACATACAATAAATGAATAAATCTTAAGGACTGGAGAGATGGCTCAGCAGTTAAGAGCACTGACTGCTCTTCTGAAGGTCCTGAGTTCAAATCCCAGCAACCACATGGTAGCTCACAACCATTTGTTTTAAAAAAAAAAAAAGAAAGAAAGAAAAGAAAAAAAGAAACTATCTTTTCAAAGCTCCTTCAATATAAATAATTGTTTTCTAAATTTCAAAGCAGTGCCCTGATGCCCAGGAACACCAAATGAGAAATAGTACAATACCTTCTAAATTGTCTTTCTTTTTACATTTATTTACTTATTCATTTACATGTACCACACACAACACTACACCAAATTCTGGTTTCTGTGCTGCTGGGACTGACCTTGTGCATGCCATTCCTGTACCATCAACAGCTCTACCCTGGCTGGTTTCCTATATTTTCTAATAATCTCTATTTGAATTTATATGCTACACTTTCAAAGAGTCAATTCAATCACATATTTTAAGACCTCTAAATTAATACAGTAACTTTTAGATTGATTGCACTAACTTTAAAAAAGTTGTTTTTCTTTCCAGTATTACTAACATAGATGTTAGAAAAAACCGACTCTGTACTGTTAACTGATGTTCTTTGTGACTTGTTGGTGAGTGGACTCTGCTACCTCACCAGAGGAAAGGCAACACTTGCTCTTTAGCTGGCAGTAATGAGAGAAGAGGGTGGGAAGGTCCTGAGGACCCTGAGTATGACAGGTGTTTACTGAGTCCAGTTAAACTCACTTCTACTTATTTTCAGAATCATTACCAAGATTATGTATAAGAGAGGAACCATTTTAGTTACAGCTATATAAAACAGGCACATAGTGGGCACCCCTAAAGCTCAAAGGAGGTGACAGGTGCTTTGCCTGTCACGTGACTAGCTTCTTTCTCACAAGCACTCTATGTTTAAAATATTGTTTCTATTTTACAGTTGAAGAAAATGCATCCCAGGAGCCTACATAATGTATGTACCACGCAACTGGCAGGCAGTGCAACTCAAATCCAAATGGTATAAACTACACTCCTGTGTGTGCGCTGGGCTCCAACTTCAAGGGAAGTCTGCAAAACCAATGGGAGAGCCATTCACACACCTTTTGTGTCTCATCCTTCTTCTCCTGCTTGAGGATGTCAGTTAGGTTGATGAGCTTCTCCATGGCCTCTACTTGTCTGTTCAGGTGCTTCAGATACATCCCACAGGCACGGCAGTAGGACTCCAATAGCAGGCCAAACCTCTGACTGACCGTCTTATTGTGCATCTCAGATCTAAAGGAATAGGCAAAATTTATCTATGTGTATATGTAGTCTTTCTACTTTTTGCTTAGTTTATGCATATGGGTGTTTGCCTGCATCTATGCCTGTGTACCATAAACATTCAGTACCTGTGGAGGTCAAAAGAGAGTGCTGGATTGTTGTGAGCTGTCATGTGAGAACTGGGAATTCAACTCAGGCCCTCTGGGAGAGAGCCAGTACTCTAATCCCTGAGTTATCTAAGTCCAGCCCTACAAGTAGTTTTGTTTGTTTGTTGTTTAAGTGTCTGGATAAGGCAAAACTGTAATCTTGATCAAGAGGGTGTGCAGAATAGCAAATTCATGGAGATAGGCAGTGAGCTTGGTTTCTGTTCTAATTCAGGTACTGACCTATATCTAGTTTTAAATTAGCATATATCCTTCCTCAAAAGATAGAAAAACCCTTTTTTCTAGTCCAATATATGTTTTAATCAGTAACACAATGTTTAAAAACCTACCAATTTAGAAGAAAATAACCAAGTGTTTCAGGTAGGTCTTGGCTGTGTAAATATAGTAACAAACTAGGTATTTTACTGATTTAGGCTTTACTTTAGCTACTTTTCATTCATTAATCTCAATGTAAAATACAAAAGAAGCAAGTAGAAAAGGAGAATAATAAAGTAAACTGAGACAGGTTAAAAATCTCACCGAGTGTTTCAAGTCTCCTGCAAGCATGTTTACATTTTCCCAACTGCCTCTACATTTATTTTAAACATAGCTTTTCTCTAAATACCAACTTTAATTAAAAAACAAACAAAAATTACAAAATACAAAGCTACACTAGACATAAACCTGTCTCTAAATTTCTTTTGTGACAACTTTTGAGTACTAAAGCACACTTCCAAAAGTTGTTTTCCTCATTCATCCCCCAATACACACACACACGCAGCAGCAGCAGCACCTTTCTATGAAGCACAGACTTGTGTGGTAGCTGTGATCCTCCTGCCTTAGCTTATTTTCTCACAAGAAACCTGGTAATTTCTAATTCCTAGGTAAGACTTTTATTTTGGGACAATGTCATCTATGTATACAGTAAAACCTATCACAACTTTAATTTGCATCTGGCAGATTTTACCTGTCTCAAAATAGAAGCAAATCCTTCAAAAATATTTGTACTAACTGCACAGAATTCAGTTCTGACTTATGTTGGTCATTTAATTCCAAAAAAAAAGAACTGTGTGGCAGGCCTGGAGCATAGAGCATCTTTCCAGACAGATTCAGCAGCAAGATCCATGCACTTACTAGGGAAGTGAGTTATACATATCTAAGAAACTTGGTAGGGAAATAATGTGACTTACTTTAAATGCCAAAAGAAAAAATGGCCAATCCTTTGATTTGTCAATGCTTTCTTGAGTAAAAATCTCACAAGCAGGTTATCCAAATATTGTTCATATTTTAAGACCTGAAGAATTAGAAGAAAACCAACAAAAATTCAGATGAATCAGGCCCATTTCTCTATGGCTGGACTTAAAGAAACTAATGCTACTACTTTGATAAGCTGTCCGGAGGTGGAGTAAAGCATTTTCAGTTTCTGGTGTCTTACCTGTACAAGCTGAATGAGGTACTGAGAAAGTTTGTCATCTGTTAAGTATTTTTCCAAGCACCGAACGGCAAAACTGCGAACCATCGGGTCTGGGTAGTTACAGTCCAGAAGTTCCATGGCCTGCTCTGGTTTGATTGGAGGCCAATCTTTTACTAAGCAGTACATCTGTGAACAGAGAATAAAAGTAAACCATATGTGAAAATCTACAACACTGTTCTAACATCTTATTTAAACTTAGCTTAAATGAAGTATCTTAAAATTTGCTTTATATTTTTCAATTCAATTAGTTTTATATATGAAAATGATTATGACTGGTGTTTTCTTAATTATATCATCGTAATAATTTATAGTCTATTTTCCCCTTTACATTGAAGTAGATTTTCTGAGAGTTAATGTAAGCAACACATGGGTTCTGTACAAGAGCCCCTAAATAATCTCACCTGGGCCACTTCATCTCTGGAATTCCACTTGACAGATAGAAGCAATTTGGGTAGGATTTCAGGAATAGTTACGCAGTAGTGTCTGTTGGGGAGATAATAAAGACCATGGTGTCATGTGAAGGACTAACATCTTATTCCCTGTCATGCATCTGTATCAACTTCTAAGCTTATTATTACTACTAACCTAATGAAAACCCAAACTTGTGTTGAAGACTATGGTTGTACATATACTTGCATATCTATGCAGATACAGTTAAAATGGTAAAGACAAAGGATTCAGATGGAGGATAAAAGTGAGTTGACAGTTAAGAACAATTACATATACATTACTCTGCTCTTCAGGCACACCAACAGTTAACCTTTGTGAACTTCAAGAGCTTACTGGATGAGATCTATGCTTCAGAGATTCTCTACAGAATATGAACAGCAACTCCTTTGGTTAGATGCAAGTGTGGGGAGCCGGTGAGATAGCCAATGGGTGAAGGTGCTTTCCCCCAAGCCTGATGTGTGCACACAGTGGAAGGGGAACTGACTCCTGTAGGCTGTCCTCCAGTCTCTATATGCGTACTCTGTCACATGAGACCCCCACCCCACAATAATAAGCACAATGTAATAAAGAAAAAATGTACCAATGTCTCAAGTAGAAGCAGGATTGTTTCTTCCATAAGGAAAAATGTAAGCCAACAAAGTCATGAAGAATTGGTCTAACATGCTCAAGTGCACGTGCATGCATGCGTGCATGTGTGTGTTTCTGATTGAACTTCATGTTTAAAAAAATTCTAGAAAAACCAATTGTCAGTCTGAGGTGACAACTCAGTGGCAGAGTACACGCTTAGCTTGTAGAAGGCTGGAGATTAAATCGCCTACGGCAGTTAAAACATTTTCTTTAAAAAGCTTGGGAATGGGAAGTACCTAGGCTGGTGCCGGGTTTGCCTAGCATGCGTGAAGCCTGGGGTTCATCCCAATTTCCAGTACCTTGTAAACTAGGTGTGGGGACACATGCCTGCAATCCTAGTACTGAGGAGGTGGAGGCAGGAGAATCAAAGTTCAAAGTCATCCTCAAGGCCAGTTTGGGCTGAAATCCTACCCCAACAAAAAATGAAAAAACAAACAAAAAACAACTTTTAAATGTTTAAGTATCAACATAGAATGCTTTTCTAGGAATTAGTATCTATATCCATACTTTTGAAAAGGTCACCATCAATAAAGAAAATACCATTTAAATTATGCCCTATTTACTCTACTAGGCATGGTAAAAATATGGTTAAAAACAAGCCAGGAGTGATGGAGCACACCTGTAATTCCAGCATCAGTTAGGAGGCTGAGCTGGAGGATTCCAGGGAGAGGCAGCCTGGCTATACACTGAGCTCAAGACTAACCTGGACTTCAGTGAGAGACTCGACCTCCAACCAACAACCAAATGGTGTGCTGGGTCACTCCATAGGTTGCCTGACAGGAATAAGGTCCCTTGGCCTTCTGCCCCGAGAGCCTCACTCCCTACACTTGCCTGTGGCTCCACAGGAAGTCTTTCTCTTGTTCAGTGATTTCAGACAGTGGGTCCCGAGTGCAAAGTGCTCGGAGCTGTTCCTTATCATTTTCTCTTAATTCATTGTCTCTGGCCAGTCTGTTACTCTGTAAAATAAAGTATGATTTTTTTTGAACATTAAAAAATATTTAATACTTCAGAATAAGTATTAAATAAAACAGGAAAACACAAATGATTATAAAGATGGTATATACTATAGTAGTAATATTTTGCTAATTAATTGACATAAAAGCATATCATAAGAACAAATACAAAGTGTATAATCAATAGAGAATCACTATTTTCCATAGAAGCTCTATATACCAGTGAGGAAGGAAAAAAAAGCAAAGAAAGTGCAGCAGAAAAGAAAGAGTGGAATATCACAGCAGCTGTTGGTAATTCAAAAGGATGCTTGATTCCAGTGGAAGGTAGCAAATGAAACCAGGAGAGATCTCTCTTATCATAGTGGCAGAAGTTGTGAAATCTGACAGCATTAACTGTTGACAAGGATATAAAGCTCTGGCTGCCACTGTGTGGAACACGGGTCTGTCTATCTACATAGCCACTTGGAGATCCATTTGCAGTACCTGGTGCCCTTGACGTTTCATCGAGTGTGCCATGACTAAAGTATGATTGCATATGGATTTCTTGCCATGGATTTCCTGAGACTCATGAATACATTATTTAAAAAAGCAAACTGATGTTTACTAAACCTCACATAGCTTATTAACTATTATAAAAATAATGTTATTCTCACTGAACTAACTGAAAATAGCATCTGTAGAACAGATGCAGGTATGTGGCTATTATCACCACCAAGCAGTAGGACAGTGACTCCCAGCCTAGACTGGGGTGGTCCTTCCTACCCTCCATTAACTACAGCCTGCCTGATAGTGCTTATGACAGAAAAGAGTAAAAAGTAGTAGTATACTAAAATAAAAATGCAAACACTTTCATGTTCCTTGCTAAGTCATCCTCACAACTGTTGGTAAGCTTTTCCACTTAATGTAAATTAAGAAAGATGGAAAGATGAGCTCACTCATTAGAGTACTGCGCACTTCAACATTAAGGAACTAAACAGAAAGTAACAAGCTTATTATGTAATCCCAAGAAATAGATTTATTCTCTTTAAATACAATTTGCCTCCAAGTCTTTGAATAACAAACACCCCAAATAATCCCTGAGTATTACCATGCAATGAAGCAAAATAACCAAACCAAACCAAACCAAGATAAAGATGTTGCTGCCAAGACGGACAACCTGGGTTTGATCCCTGGGACTCACAGGGTGGAAGGAGAGACCTACTCCACAAAGCTGTCTCTGAGCTCCACGTGTAAGTTGGGGCATGCACACCCACCCCCCACCACTACAAAAAACAAAAGACATATATAATAGGCCATCTGAACAATGATTACAGACGTTTACTGGTATAGTATTCAAAACTGGAACAGGACAAACAAAAGGAGTCCTCCTTGTTAGCTGGTCTTTATGTGCTGATGCACCCTGAAGTTAGACAATGGGACGAGGAAGTTCTAAGTGAACATAATTGTTGACCAAGCACTTTTAAGAGTGTACGGTGCCCCGTTTCATTCTTGCTGTTCGTGTTACAAAGTAGCTCCTACTCATAGAGCACTCATTCTAGTAGCAGAGTTTTCTTTTTTCTTTTTTTGTTTTTGTTTTTGTTTTTCGAGACAGGGTTTCTCTGTATAGCCCTGGCTGTCCTGGAACTCACTTTGTAGACCAGGCTAGCCTCGAACTCAGAAATCCGCCTGTCTCTGCCTCCCAAGTGCTGAGACTAAAGGCGTGCGCCACCACTGCCCGGCTAGTAGCAGAGTTTTCTAAACAGGAAGTCTGGTCTAACCGAGAAACCGGATGAAAGCCAGAGAGAGCACCGGCCAGTGGATAAGAGCACAGAGAGGGAGGGGTTCCAGCATGTGGGCTGGCAGCTTAGGCTGACAAGTGCTTTACTGAGAGCTTCCTAGGGGATGAATGCCATGGTTTGATCTATGTTTCATGACACCTTTTGCAGCTGTTCCAAAAAAGAAGGGAAATCAGTTAAGAGGCTACTACATGGGTCTACACCAGAAACCTGTTGTCTTAAATCATTACTAATTATCATCAGCATGCAATGGACTCTATCTACTTCTGTATTTTTAAAATGTATGTTTATATGTTAATATGAAATAATTTACAAAAAATCAGGAAAAACAAATGTACTATGTATTTTAATGAGAATCTAAGCATAATAAACTTAATGTTTTCTCATATGTACCCCATTTTGAAATATCTTTGTCAAACTGTAAATAATACTGTCAGAACACAATGTTGACACTGATGGCTCATACTTTTGCTGAAGACATCAAGATGGCCATTTTTTATGCTCAACAATTATAAATCATTTTCATTTTAACTATTATTTCATCATTTTATTATAAATCATTTCATTTATATTTAAAGATCACTTGATCAAGGAAAGAATTCTTCATCACCATTTTACTTTCATAGGCCTCTGTATATACATCAGCTTTCCACATTTTGTCATTTAGAAATGTTTGGAGTAGCCGGGCAGTGGTGGCGCACGCCTTTAATCCCAGCACTTGGGAGGCAGAGGCAGGCGGATTTCTGAGTTCCAGGCCAGCCTGGTCCACAGAGTGAGTTCCAGGACAGCCAGGGCTACACAGAGAAACCCTGTGTCGAAAAAAAAAAAAAAAAACAAAAAAAAAAAAAAAAAGAAAAAAGAAATGTGTGGAGTAAATTTTGACGCCAAACAGTGCGGTGCTTAGTTTGGATGCCTGACACGACTGGACTGAGCAAAGCGGTTAGGAGAGTACACTATGGCTGTGAGCCGCTCTAGAGGAGGAGGGAGGAGGAAAGCCTACCCTGAGGTAGAAGCATCAGCCAACAGACGGGAGACCTGGACGGAAAAAAGGGAAGAAGGAAGCCTGCATTAGGCCTCCTCCATTCCCTTCCCAGCAGACACCTGGAACACCGCCATGAAGCTGCTCTGCTCCATGTACCCTCGCCACCATGAGGAACAAAGACCTTAAACATGAGCCAAAAATATGTCTTCCCTTCCTCGATTTTCTGTTTTAAATTAAAAAAATTATTTTAAATCTACAAATGTCTATCTGTGGTCTGTGTTCATGTCTTATGCCTGCAGAGGTCAGACAAAGGCAACGGATCACCTGGAACTACATAGTTGTAAGCCATGATATGTGTGTGTGTGTGTATTCATATATTTAAAAATATATCACACACACACACACATATATATATATATCAAATATGAATATAATACGGGTCCTCTGCAAGAACAACTGCTCTAATCTGCCAAACCATCTTTTTAGCCTAACTTCCTTGTTTTTCTCAGTGTATGCTACAGTAATAAAAGTGATATACACACATCATGGAACATGAAAGAAATATCACATATGGGATAAAGTTTTTGACACAAAACATAGAGATTGAATCACCCCTATTCAATTACTGACTCTACCTAAACACAGACTTATTGTCTGTCACTGGAAACACTTTTTCACTCATTTTATCCTGTTGAGGATACTGTTTGACAATGCACTTAGAAGACAAGTCTCGCCATCAGAGTCTGAAGCTGTGGTTCTGAGTGGGGTGACTTTCCCTGTCTCCCATGGACTTCTGGTTATTTCTGGAGACATTTTTGATCGTCAGTTTGGTGCTCGAGGTGAGAGGCCACAGATATGGCTCAGCACTCTGCCACACACGGCATAATCTACACACAGAGTGCACTTGGCATCCAGTGTGGGCGGAGCCTGAGGAACACTGGTGCTTACATTCCTATGACTTTCCCAAGGGTGGAAAGTCAGAAAGTCTGTCTAATTAAAGTCTAAAAACATCACAAAGAAAAAAAAAGCTTTATAAACCTGGTATTTGCAGACTCATTTAAATCTTTACACTCTTCTTGGAGATGTTACTACTGACTACAGTCTACTGCTGTACTTCTCAGGCTATTACACCCCCCTCCTCTACATCTTTCTATTTGGTTAGTCTTCCTTGAGCATGGAAGAATGAAACAGAAAAGTACCTTAACATCTAGGAAGACAAAGGTTCCATAATTTTCTTACACTTAGAAATATTTCTTATATATCTAAATAGCAAGCCAAAATGTTCTCTATATTCTAGAAAAATAAATAAGACACACTATAATTCACAAAATCTCAACCCTTACAAAGTGTTATCATTGCTCCAAAAACAAATGCTTTTAGTTTATTTTGTTTTTACACTGTGTACACAGGAAGACAATTGGTTCACACTGTCTGGCAAGGTGTCCTCGGAAAGGAGCTCTTAAGCACTATGCCTGACCAGGCACATTTCACAGCCTCGGCTCAATATTAATCAGCAAGCTTAGTTAGCGGTTCTTGATCTGACTAACTCTGGTGCTCAGGCTTAGACAAGAGGTGAACAGTTACAGTGTTTCTGGAGACTTGGACTAATGTGGTGTGATAAAGAGTTGCCTCTGCCACCTCAACGTTCACCTTGTGTTTATACTTCAGCCTCAACTCCAGGCACTAACTCAGAGGATTCTCCTGGACTTGATATCCAGTTGCTCAGCTCTACCCACCTCAGTTACTCTCATCATAGCACTGTTCTTCCCACCTCTGTGCCCTCACCATACCATGCTGGATGACCCACAACTTCATTATAGCATCTATACCAATGTTTTATACACAGTAGCATCTACCAGGGCTTCAAAGAAAACAAGAAGAAACAGGTACAGGTGGACTAAGAGGATATAGAAAATGTTCTTTACTGAAGTCCTACTACAGAGCTCAGCAGTATCCACACCAGGACTACTGAGCCACACAACCCTTGTAGACAGAGAAGAATGTGCTCATCTCTAGACACTACTGCTGCGTTGAAAGAAGCTCAGGGTGTCCTCACCAGTCCTGTATGAGAGTAACTGAAGCCAGCTTCTCGGGACACGGACCAATTGGCATGCTCTTCGATCACAGACATGTCTGGAAACTTCACCACACTGCTGAACCAATCAAACTCCAACTCTAAGCATGGAGTTTCCTAGAATAGAAAGCAAAGGTTATTGCATATATATGATGCTTAGCTGTCAGAAACAAACTAATTTCTGATAATAAAAAGCTTACTTTATTTGGATTTGACCCAGTAACACCAATAGGGTTCAGCAGATCTTCTAACCCATGTGGTACAGGCCAGAGATTCAAAGCCATTTTCCCGGACACTAGGGTGTCTGTATAATCAAACAAGTTTATGTTTCCCCAGGCCAACGGACAGTGCTCCTTAATGAAACAAAGAAAATATTCACAATTCTGTGAATAAATCACACATTTACAAATATGCTTCTTCTCTGGGAGGAGAATTCAACAGTCTCTATAACCAAAGGAACACAAAGTCTACCGAAGCTATATTGGCTTTTCAAAATTGAAAGGTTTTCTGTCGTATGTTTTCTCTACTTTCAAAAGGACATGTGAAGCAGCCCAAGAGTGAGGTGTGAGGTCACTCTGGCAGTCATGCAGCGTGCTTAACAAGTTATACTGACAGGAACTTATGATGTACTTATTCATCAGAAATGGACTTCTCAGGCTCTCTCAATGTACTCTTCAATGAAAAAGTCACTAATATCTCCCAAGGCTCTAGTCAACAAATATTTTACTAAAAAAAAAAAAAAAAACCCACAATAAACCAAAAACAAACAAACAAACAAAAACAAAAACCACAAAAAAACCAAAAGCAAACAAAAACCCACCATAGTGGCACATGCCTACCATCCCATACTTGAGAGACTGAGAACAATTCTGTGTTCAAGGGAACACAGCAGGACTAGGCTAAAACAACACCAGCAAACAAACAAACAAAGAGAAAATAAAACTCTGCCCATTTTGTGAGTAAGCCTGAATCAGAGGTACTAGGACTTTGGAGGAAGCCACAGTTGGTCATTAATGTGAGATACTTTACCTCCTTAGCACCCTTTCGGCCTTTCACAGAGCAGATTGAAAGGCAAAGGCGTGCAGCACGAGGAAGATCAGGAATGTATATATCATAATTCAGCCATTCATTCCACCTATAGAAAATTGACAAGACAAAGCTTTATCCTGAGTGTACACATGCATCAACACTAAAGACAAAGCAAATGACAATCAAAGATACATTTCAGAACTGTATTAAAATGACCAAAAGTTTGGGGGGGGGGGGGTGGCTTACGCCTTTATCCCAGCACCCACAAGGTAAAGGTATGCTATATCTGAAGCCAGCCTGGCCTACACAGCAAGTTCCAGGTCAGCGAGAACTACGTAGTGAGACCCTGTCTCAGAAAGTTGGGGTGGGCGTGGGGGTGGTGTCTGAGCCAGTATTTACTGGTCATACCTCAAGGATGACACTCTATAAGACAAAGGACAGGTGGCCAGGAATGCACTAAGAGGAAACCTCATGCACTCAGACTAAGTACATCATTTGTTAGAACCAAATGGAAACTGGAAAGCCCCAGAAAATGAACAGATGTATATACCCTATGACCCAGTTCCACTGTGAAAAAAACACAGTAATGTGTTATCTACAGACTGCTAATTAAACTATTCATTATATCCTCCGACTGCAAACAACCCAAATCCAACCTGAAATACAAGTTGCAGAAGCCAAGGTATTGGACATACATACATTCAGGCAAACACACAAGATAAATAAATAAAATCTTAACATTTTTCCAAGTCTACTCTATCTTTCTAATAATTTCATATTAATTTCTGATTTTTACTTAGCAGAAAGCTAAAGAATTTACTAACATTTTCATATTACTACCCCAGGGATTTAACCTCTACTTTAAAAAAGACAAATTTTTTAAAGATAAATTTTGATTATTTGTGTGTGTTGTGTTTATAGGATGTGAGCGCAGAGGCCAGAAGAGGGTGATGGATCACCTGAAACTGGAGTTACAGGTGATTATGAGCTGCCCAACGGGAATGCTGGCAACTGACCTTGGGTCCTTAGGAAGAGCAGTACTGCTGAGCCATCTCTCCGGTCCTAACTAGAAACTTTGTGAAGTAAAGACTAAATTTGGTCAAGGTGAGTGTCAGTGAGCCCAGGCTGGCTCTGAGCGACTATGTGGCTAGAGATGCAGCTCAGCTCCTGATCTTCCTCCCACAGCTAGTAAAAGCCGGAAGGCTTAATAGTTACTTTATTTTTCTAAATGTCAACATAGTAGCAACTACTACGAAATCTTACTTCTTCCTTTTCTAAAGTGGCACTCTTGGTTCTGAAACAACCAGGACATATTATTCTGGAGCTACTTGGGACTCCTGGAATTCTTTGTACTGGTTCCTCAAAAATACTGTTTGTTTGTTTGCTTGTTTGTTTGTTTGAAATCTCCTACAATCAGCCCACCCTCTACTCTAGCAAACAAGGAGTATGAATAGGATATGAAACTGTTGCTATGTGTACCATCTACCCTCAATGATGCACTGACTGACCTACAGGCTCAGGTAAGGTGACAACCGCCTCTCCTCACCTTGACAGACATGGGACTGTCACCCTGAACTTGTCCTAGGCTCTAGGACGCTCATCAGCTCTTGAAATTCAATAAAGATGACTTTTTTTTTCCCTTTCTTGACTGTCAGAACTCAGTGTAACTTTGTTGTGAAATTCCTGAGGTCTCACTGCTCAGCTCTACTGCAGTCTATAAGGTCCATCTTCAGTCAAGGGGTTGAGTCTTATCCTCAAATATCTCTCACAAGGAAAACAAACAAACAGGAAGCCTGCGAGCTCTGGACCACCTTCCACTTTCCTCAGCCGCCTCAGCGAGAATGAACCCCAGGGTGCCCAGCAGCCTGCTTCCCACAGTAGACTGATTTTCCTCAAAGGCCCTCTAACTGAATTCATGACTGTTCTTGGGAGTCATTTAAAGGAGACTGCCTTAAAGTTCAGGTCTTGAATCATTCATCAATAACAAGACTTTGACCTTGAAACAATGGAAAGATCGAAGCCAGCCACAAAAATTCCTTATGTTCTATATGTAAATAATGGAAATGCAGATAACTTGCATAAAGCTAATGACATGAAATATGTCTAAGCACCCTCTTACCTAGGATTGGAACAAGGTACTCTTTGAGTGTTCACATTGTCACATAAGGGTTCTCCTCCATGGTAGATACCTGTTCGAACATAGATCTAAAAGAAAGAAAAATGTACATTATACGCATGGATACACATGTACACTATACACACACATATAAGCATATACTTATGTACAGGCATATGAACATTCAACAGAACTAATGTAAATGAGACAATCGTGAAGTGTTCTGTTCAGAGGGTTTCTCTGTATAGTTTTACAATTAACTGATGGAGCCTCTGACCCCTATGAAGTTAACATAGCTACAGGCCTGTGGCACTATGTATGAAATACAGAGACCTTCATTTTCCAAGATAAGCTGGTATCAGGTGTTACTTCAAACTCCTGAAGCTAGAGGAACAGTTCACAAAGACATTAAACGCTCTGTTATGGGATGTCAATATTTTCACATAATGGGATTAAATAAAGACTATAAAAAAGATCCTCTTTAATTCTAATCACTGTTTTTACTAAACAGACTCTGAAAAAAAAAAAAAACAACTGACTTTAAGAAGCCTACAATTATGGGTATTCTAATTATAGACAGAACCATAGCTGTGTGAAAGCTAAGGCAGGTATAACTCAAACAATTCATGAATCATTCATATTTTCTGAGATTTGTGCTTTTCTAATCATCTGAAAAACTATAGTGGTCAGTAGCTTGTATTGTGCTCAAAAGAGGCTAATAAAAATAAAAAAAGACTTACATAGAGTAAGCATCAGCATTTGGCCTTACCTTATCAATGTCTCGAATATTTACATTTACATAGGTTGCACAGAGAATTTTTATTCTGAGCGCGCTATTTATGACCCAGAGGGACTTGGTGGACGTCTCTCCGTTCATGTAGGGTGTGGCCGTGGAGATGCGCCTGGAGTAGGAGGGCATGGTGAAGCTGTCAAGCGGCAGCTGGGAGTACAGGCTCTCCTTGGCCATGAGCATCAGGTTGGGCATCCGCCCCAGCATGATACAGCTTCGTATGTACTGCAAGAGATCACAGGTCAGGGCCCTTCGCATGGGTTTCTTCATCCCTATAACACGCAGGCATGTTATGAGCATGCACACACTGATTTACAACGGTGATTTTAAAACTTAAACATAGACCACACCTGATAGTAGCTGTTTGTTTATAATGCAATTAGAACCTATGAATATATTTTTATAAAATAAAAAATTTTGACACTATTATTTACTCTTAACTGCAAACCACTACAGCAATATCAGAAGTGCTGATCAGTGTAATGGGAAGCAGCTTTCTTTGGTAAGCCTGACAGTGCAGATCAAACCTCACAATTAAGCCCCTCTCAGGGTCTAACCCCACCCTCCCTCCTAAGAAACACTTACTTTATTAAAACAAAAAGACCTATAAGCTAACGGGTATGGTTACCCACACTGGAAGGATAGTACAGTACAGTACTACACTGGGAGTGAATGGAGGAGGGTCAGGGCTTAAGGTCATTCTTAGCTACACGACCAGTTTGAAGCCAGCCCGGGCTGTATGACACCCTGTCCTGAACAAACAAAACCCCAAACAATAAACATAGTAAGTAAATGACTCAAAATAACAGATATTTTTCAAAGTGTTAAAACAGGTGGGTCTCAATTTTGAAACAGCAGGATGTATGTCTGCACAGAGGTCAAGGTCAGACATGTTCCTCAATCATTGTCGACTTCATTGAGAGAGGATCATTTTCTAAACAGGGAGCTCACCAAGGCCAGGCTGACTGGTCAGTGAACTCCAGAGATCCTCTTGTCTCTGCCTTCAAGTCAGACACAGGTTGCCAAACCTGGCTTTTATGAGGTGCTAGGGGTCCAAACACAAGTCCCCCTCACGTTGATACAGCAAACACTTACCAACTGCTCCATCTTCCCAAGCCTAAAAGAGCCCAAGCTCATGTGTGTACATGTGTGTTATATGCATGTGTCACAGAGCGTGCATAAAGTTCAAGGACACCTAAAGGTGGCTCTGTCTTTCCACCATGAGAGTCCCAGGGATTGGACTCAGGTTATTAGGCTTGGTAGCAAGTGCCTTTACCCATTAAGCCATCTTGCTGGCCCAGACATGGATTTTTAGCCCGTGTTTCTCTATAACATCCTAACTCCCTACTTTCCCACTTAGCACCAACTACAGGCCAGTGTCTATTTTATTAAACAGTAACTGGTGTGTGTATGCTTCTTGTCAGGATTTAATCGGTGAACAGAGAAAGACAGGAAGAAGGTTAGTAGTAAATTTAATAAACCAAGATTCTATTTTAATATTGTCCCCATACCCTTGCTTGGAGCAGGTAGGTCATAAAATGAGTATTTTGTGGTTAGTATAACTGCTACATCTTCCAACTCTAAAATAATTGCATTATTGCATTATTTAAACATAAATGGAAGGGGGACTGGTTGAGAACAAGGAGATCAGTGGGTGTAGGTAAATTCATTCATCCCAATGGGGGTGACTATGAGCAAAACACATAAAATACACCTATGTCATAAATGATCACTAGAGGCTATAGCTCAGTGGTAGAAGACTTGGCTGGCATTCACTATTAATATTAAGCCAAATTCAAATATGCTAATAAAAATAAGCTTACAAATGGTGTTTCCTCATATTAACTATTAATTATTAAAAATCTCTGCTAAGCATACATGCAGCTCTGGTGTGGGTGCCATCACTCACCTTGTACTGACTCAGAGGATACTTTTCCAGGAAGTATTCATCACAGCCACACACTTTCAGGATATACTTGCCCTGATATTCTAGGACACAGAGTTTCAGCTGCTCAGAGGACAACAGCATGCTCCGAGTCTTTTTCCTGATGGCTTCAGCAATGACTTGCTCTGGCACACAGTCATGGTTGATCTTCAGAGTGTACTTCTGCTTGTCGTTGTTTGGAGAGACTATTACCCAAATCACCACTATGATTTGTCCTGTAACAAAAAGACACTGTTAGGTGCATCGCTGTATCTATTTCATTTCTCTGAAGACAAGTTTCAAGAAATGTTCACTGTTGCCCTAAATACAACCAGAAATCATGTCTAGTTAACCTAACTAGAGGAAAAGATCTGCCTAAAGACACAACATCCAAGGCCCCTTTTTGAGTGGGCTAGTGGGTCACAAGGACCCATGGCTGAGCTTATCCACTTTAAACTTTAAAAAGCTAATCAGCTCTAATTCTGTTAGCATTCTGTGCATTCTAAACTCAGTTCTTGAGTGTTAGTGAGATAAGCATTTTCCAAGGGGTGAGTCAGGCAGTCAGTAAGGAGTGACTGCTACCCAGAAGTTATTACTCCACACTCAGCTCTCACAGGTAGCAAGCAGTCCTTGTCTTAGACCCATGATACAGTCAGCAAAAGGCAACTGTGCAGCAGAAATGAGCACAGCTACAGCAGCAGAGGACTCCAGTGCAGGACCGGACTCCCGTGCAGGACTGGACTCCCGTGCAGGACTGGACTCCCATGCAGGACTGAACTCCCGTGCAGGACTGAACTCCCGTGCAGGACTGGACTCCCGTGCAGGACTGGACTCCCGTGCGGGACTGGACTCCCATGCAGGACTGGACTCCCGTGCGGGACTGCACTCCCGTGCAGGACTGCCTCCGTACCTTTGTCTAACTTGTTGTAGATGTGCCTGGGCAGCTCTGGGGAAGACTCGACGTTTGGAGGGTAGACATACATTGCTCTGCTGTGAGGGGAGTTGAGGTCCCGCAGGTCCACGGCTTCTTTGCAAACATTCAGAATGTTCCTCCGGAAGTCTTGGACTTCGGGATCTTTAACCATATCAAATTCACACACTGGCATGCCAATAACAAAACCTAAAACATACGATGTTTATTAAAAATATAGGGCAGATGTAGTCTTTACGAACTGAGAACTGCACACATTTAGAAAAGCACAAAAGAAAAGTTTCTATTAGTTAAAAAAAAAACTCTGATAAATCCATTTTTAAGAGGACAGCCAAGGCTACACAGAGAAACCCTGTCTCAAGAGAGAGAGAGAAAGAGAGAGATAGAAAGTTGATGAGGTTTCAAGAATTTTAAATATATTATCTGCACTGCCCATGTATTCATTAATATTACGATATTACCTTTATCAACTTTTTCAGAGTAACAAAACTTGGCTATAAGAAATCTAAGTCCTCCTACTAATTGTATCCCTTAAGTTAAACCCTACAGAATATCAAAGTGTTACAAGGTTCTATAGCTCAGTAATAAAAAAAGCTACCTTAGACTTTTAAATAGAAATCTACTTAAAGATTACAAAGATAATAATTCAAAGTATCGTAATAATGAAATAAAGAGGAGATGTCATAGTTACTTGTAGTTTAGCAATGACAGTGTCAGTTAGCTGAAAATTATATCATACCAATTTCTCGATTGAGGATCTTTTCTTCACGGTTGCCTACTGGTTCAATTACTTTTAAAAAGGGTTGAAAAAGCCGAAGGTCACAAAGCCGTCTTGTTTCATCAAAAAATTCTTCCCTTTCTGCTTCTTGGGTAACACTTACGAAAATGTAAGAAGATTCATCTTGCAGAAGCTGATGGAGAGGGTATTTCCTGGCCTCTTTGAATAGTTCATGTTTGATGGTGACTAGCGTGGCCTCACGGAGGCATTCTAAAGTCACTATCATTCCATTTGGGAGTAAACATTCCACTAGGATTCGTGGGGGCATCAAGTGGATGCCCCACAGTTCACCCGAAGATGGTCGTGGAGGCATTGTTCTGACCCGCTGCAAACTTTACATAGAAAATCGCTTTATGGAGTCAGAAATATGGCTGTCCCCAAACAGTGCCCTGAACAAGAGAAGAAAACCACCTGTTAGAGAGAAGCAATTCTTGATCACACACTGACGATGGCACTGAGAAGTGTAATTGCTCACTTGCTGTTGTCTGACCAATCAGAGCAGTAGTAACTTAGGAGTTTTAATCTAGACAGTTGCTCTAAACTAGGCTACAAAGATTTTATTACAGAAGACACTAGAAAAACAACTTTCGTTTAATTAGATTTAATGAAAATTTAAAAATATTGCAGATTTTCTAAACTGGGTCTCATAAAAACAAGCAATGGAAAGAATAAAAAAGCAAGGTGTAACTCAACCAGAAATTACCATCTCATCAGGCCTGGTGGTGCAAGCCTGCAATCTCAGAACCTTTGGCTGACGCAGGAGGATTTGCCTGGAACACTTAGCAAGACTGTCTCAAGAGCAAGCAGCCAACAGATTAGGGTGTGATGGAGTAGGAGAGCACTTGCTGGCATGCACTAAGACTGACTTCCGCCACTCTGGTCATTGCCACCCCATCACTTTATGATGCAACAGACATGGTAGATCTTCAGGCAACGGGTCTCGCTTATTTAAGTGTAAGTGCAGCCCAGAAAAATCCAAATACTTCTCTTTTTCCTTTACTCTTCACCCAGTATATGCAGTAATGTGAAATTAAATGGCTTAGTCTTTCTATCTTAAATCTTTTTTATTATTTTAAGTCCTGTATGTGTGACTGTGTAGTGTGTGCATGTGGGTGTAGGTGCCTGGAGAGGGCAGAGGGGACAGATCCCCTGGAGCTGGAGTTACAGGAAGTAGTGAGCACCTGAGGTGGGCGATAAAGATACATTCTGTTTGCTCCTCTGGAAGAGCAGTCTACATTCTTTTTTTTTTCTTTCTTCGAGACAGGGTTTCTCTGTGTAGCCCTGGCTGTCCTGGAACTCACTCTGTAGACCAGGCTGGCCTCGAACTCAGAAATCCTCCTGCCTCTGCCTCCCGAGTGCTGGGATTAAAGGCTGGTGCCACTCCCAGTTCCCAATTTGGTTTTTAAAGTACACTGTTACATAACAAAATATCATCAGTTATTTTCCTTGAAGCATGGTGATTACTATTCCTGAGATAGACTGTGTTAGACGATGGAGGACCTATGACTGGCTCTCTGTGTACTGTTCACCTCACTTCCGGTTAAGTACTTATAATATTTGAAAAATTATTAGACATTATTAGAATTTGAAAGACTCTCAGTTTTAGATGACAGCAGTCTTGGGGATTCATTTGGAAGATGCCATTAAAACCTTTCAAATACACAAGCTTACAGTTGTTGAGATGGCTCAGTGGGTAAAGTGCTTGTCATGAAAATCCGATGCCCAGAGATCAATCTCTGGATCCCATGCGAACAGCTCCCAGAGCCGTCCTCTGACCACATTTGCACCATGTACCAGTGCTCAGGCCTTCCCCTTCCCCTTCCCCTTCCCCTTCCCCACACCTTCCAAGTCTCCTCTTAGAGAAAAGAGAAGGCAATTTCCTGCTGTCTGCAGGGTTTCTCTCACTCAGTGAGACCGAGAAGTCAAGCAGCACAGAAGTCAAGCAGGAGATGCGAAGTGCAAAGGGAAGCAGAGGGCCAGGAGAGACAGCAGCAAGTCAGAGTGCATGCTGCTCTTGCAGAGAACCCTGCCCAGGTGCAGTTTCTAGCCCACAGAAGCTCATAACCATATCTAATTACAGTTCCAGCGAGTCCAACTCCCTCTTCCTCTGGCCTCCACCAGTACCAGCCATGTACATGGTGCAGAGACATACATTCAGGTGAAGTACTCATACCCATGAAATAAAAACTAACAAGGAAAGTGGAACTGTAGAAATGAGTGGGGAAAGGCCCAGACATCCTGCTAATGTGGTCACTCTTATCATGTGGCACTGATAGCAGCACACATGAGCTATAGATGATACTGGTTCCTCACCAAGGGTGTGGTCCTGTCCCAGGACCATGTTGGGTGCTGGGTAGGTAGTGTCTGAGGTAGGGTTTTATTGTTGTAAAAAGACATGATGACCATGGCAGTTCTTATTAAGGAAAACATTTACATGAGGCTGGCTTACAGTACAGAGGTTTAGTCCATTATTGTCATGGTGGGAAGCATGTTGACATGCCAGTAGACTTGGTGCTGGAGAGGTTGCTGAGAGGTCTACATATGGATCGGCAGGCAGCAGGAAGAGAGTGACACTGGGTCTGGCTTGAGCATTTGAAACCTCAAAGACCATCCCCACTGACATACTTCCTCCAACAAGGCCACACCTACTCTAACAAGGCCACACCTCCCAATTGTGCCACTCCCTATGAGCCAATGGGGGCCATTTTCATTCAAACCACCACAGTAGGTAAGGAAGAATGAGACAGATGTTCTCCTGTGGCCCTTATTAGATGAAGTCCAGAGTGTGAAAATCATGTGGTAGGTGTGATGGTTACTACACTCTGAATTCCAGAGAAGAAAAGCTATGGTGGTCAGATTCTATAAACACAAGTGTGTCCAGCAGACTCAATGAAAGTGGGGAGAGAAGACAGCCTACAGAACATAGCATAGAAACAGAGGATTAAACAGGGAAGGGACATGACCCAATCTACAAACCTGCCACCCTCAGCTTCACATCCACCACATCTAACCCATCCATTGTAAGCTCCTTCACTTAGCTCTCCTTTCCACCCCCATTCCCACCCTCAGTACCATGCGTACAGACTACTACAAGGACCTCAATGGTTTCCTTTCAGTTCTGTCTGCATCTTCTAGTTCACCTTCCGTCATAAGGCAGTATGACCTAGACTAAGATCCCAGCCTACTTAGATATCTGTACTACAGCAGTTCTCAGAGATGGACAAATGATCATGAGGTGCTGCACAGTGACGGCACATCAAAGGTGGCAAGGCAGAGGAATCCTGCAATCATTAGCTTTTTGTAAGCCCTGGGAAACGACTACTGGAAGATCATGACTAAACTTAAGAAAAATATATTTTGATAGTTGAAAATATTCTTCAAATTTACAGAAGAGATCCACTAGAGCAACCAGATTTAAAATGTAATTATTTTGCCTCTCATGCTTTTATTTAAGTGTGTGCAGGTGCACATGCACCCGTGTGCGGGGAACAGTTGTTGGCATTGCTATTTTCCTTAATCACTCTCCGCTTTATTTTATAAGGGGTTCACAACGGCCTAGAGCTCACCAAGTAGGTGAGGCTGGCGGGCCTGTAAACCCCAGTCTGCTGATCATCTCCTCCTCGTCAAACTCTACCAGAATGTGTCGTTTACTGTGGGTGTAGTGCTCAAACTCAGGTCCTCATGTCTGTGACACAAGCACATTTACCACTCAACTATTTATCCAGTCCCGTGTATTTCCTGTATTTTAAAAGAAAATTCACTGCCTAGTAAAAAGACCAGGTGAATCAAATCCATGTGCACAATTACTAACTGTGCACTTGAACTGCGACTTAAATGCCCCAAAACAAATGCCAAATGAGTACTGACTTTCTGCAAGAATAAAACAATTAAAATTCAAACAAAACTAAACCACAAGCCACACTAAAACAGCAGCTGTTTATGGTTCTCTTTACTGAATAGTGCTACAAAGTCCATGTCACAGAATTACTGAACACCTATTAAATGCAATAACCCAGAATCTCATTTGTTTTCTAGGAATAAAAGAGAAGGCTAACAAGATAGATAGGTTATTGATTTTATGGCTTACTGTACAATGGTATGGCTATAGGTGGTAACAGACTTTTCACAGTTTAACTCTCTTTCCATTGATAAGCAATGCGATCATAGCCATAACCTCTTGAAGATTCTGGAACATAGGAACTGACTAGCATCACAGAAATAACCACACAGCAGCCAGGACATATACCTTTCTACTTGTTAGATGGTTTCTACCTTCTTGTGGCAACCTCACTCAGAACAAAACTGCTATCCCAGAGCTCACACATGGAAGTGTAGAAAAAGCAAAGGCACCTTACAACAAACATTTTGCTGCTATGTTGGCAATAATCCCTTAGGGTGTAGGCACTAACACTCTACATGTAAGTAAACCAAAGATCAGAGGTGTATCCATTAGAAAATGAACTTTCATTTAAGGAGGCTGATGATTAAATCCATGGCCCCACACATGCAAGCATTCTATTTGTGCTTTTTATACAAAGTTTCCTTATGTAGTCCCAGGCTGGCCATTAACTAGCTATGCAAACTAAGGAGACCCCAAACTCATAGTACTCTTGCCGCAGTCTCCTAAGTATTTGAATTATGGGTACATGCTACTACATTAGGAGATAAGTTGCTGAAAAGTCCATTGATTCACAATGTTGGTACTATATGTTCACTCTTATGCAACAAAGAGTTTTTGAGGGTAAGATCTTATTAGCCTAGGCTGGCCTTGAACTAACTACTCCTACTTCTATGTCTCATGTGCTATATTAGGTTCAGGCTATTATGTCCACCTGAAAAACCAAGACAGAAAGGAAAAAGAAAATTGGCTTTGCTTACCTTGGTATTCTACTTACGTAATAAACTGTCCCATTAAGGTGGTCTCATTTTCTTAGAGGCATGTATAGGTAATCTAGTCCCTCTATTGGTGAGTCACATTCCTCTTTATCAAGTTCAACCACTGTGCTGCACTGGAGCCCACCACAGCCAGCTGGTGAACTAGAGGAATATCCTATGACTTCTACCACAGGACGGTCACTTCTCAGCTCAGGCCAGCTGCCGGGTCACTGCAGCATACCCTCCTACTACTCATGTCTAGCTAGATGCCATTTTACACCAGACTATGAAGCAAAACCATTACTCAACTGTAGATCAGGAGTTTATATAACAGGTGAACAAAGCAGAGATTATCTCTGACTTTAAGAAATAAATATTTAAAACTTTTTTTAAAATGTATATTCTATCTGCATCAGAAACCTATGAGCAATAAATAAGCCATCTGGAAACATCTATCTGTAAGCTTAGGCGCATCAATGCTGTCTGAATTGGCAGCCTACGCATCCCCAGTCGCGAATGCTGAAGCAAACACCTTGTATTTTCTGGACCTACATGCTCTACACACTTAGAAGGTGCAAAAGTTTTTTGAATAACCAGTATGTATTTCTGATTCTTATGTACTGACATACACAAGGTACTTCCTAGCTTTATTCTTAAATCAATGGGAAAGAAGTGTTTAGTTTGTATGTGAGTACACTGCCCAACCCTCAGACATGCCAGTAAGGAACATCAGATCCCATTACAGATGGCTGTGAGCCACCATGTGGTTGCCAGGAATTGAACTCAGGACCTTTGGAAGAGCAGTCAGTGCTCTTAACCACTGGGCCATCTCTCCAGCCCCAGTGTTTAGTTTTATATCTCTATTTTATCTCTTTATTTGGTTACTAGCCAGAAAATAGATATATTTTCCAAATCTTTAAATTACCAAATTAGTCTTTAGTCTGACTTAGAGCAGAAGAATTAAAGATGTCCTTGTAGGCTTGCTATAGAAGCAATATGATTCAAACATGCTTTATAATTCACTTACCCTATTTGAAGATTATTGTAAATGCTTTGAGTTAATTAATCCTTTCCTTAATGTTACCACAGTCTCTTGAAGGTGTTTATAATGTAGTTTTACACACTCATTAAAGTAATTTATAAACATGCCTAACTTCTTACTAGATTGTGATTTTTTTCCAGAATTTTGGGAAAAGGGACACAGAAAATAGAAAAATAAAAAACCAAAAAAACAACCGGATAGAAAATTAGGTAGAAAACTAAACTATAAAAATTCTTCCAGGAGGCCCCCTGCACATATGTAGCAGATGTGCAGCTTGGTCTTCATGTGGGCTCCCCAACAACTGGAGCAGGAGGCTTCCCCTGACTCTGCTGCTCACCTATGGATCCTTTTCCCCTAACTGGGCTGTCTTGTCTGGCCTCAGTGGGAGAGGACACACCTAGTCTTGCAGTGACCACAGGTGCCAGGACAGGTTGGTATCTAGAGGAGACCTCCCCATTCTCAGAGATGAAGGGGAGGGGAAGGTGGGGGAAGATCTGTCAGGGAGGGACTGGGAGGAGGGGAGGGCTGTAAAGTAAATAAATAAATACATAAATTAGTGGGAAGAAAAAAGACATGATTGCAGGGAAAACACCAAGGGCTGGAAGAGACACAGCAGTCGGGATGGTGAGCCAGAGGCTGAAGGCACCTGAGGAGAACAGCGCGCTCTGAGGCCGGCTGCGTGGGGGCGAGGGGTCTAATTATAAACACATCCCATGAGTGGCGATTCCTGGGAAGCGAGTGTCCTTCAGCATCGTGTCCTCAGGCCCAGTGCTGGCCTCTAAGATTTCCCTTCTGTAAGAGCCACTGAGCAGCAGCTGGAACAAGTCCAAAGAGACAGCTGTGATATGCACAAGCTCTGGAAAGATGCTCCATCCACTTCCTTCGGAATGTTGTCTTTCACTGACCTTTACAAGCTAATCATGAGAAAACAGGCTTTCAATGAGACACAAAGATCTGTACAGTAGAAATCAAATTCTCATGACAATATGTAGGAATCTCTAAACCTGTAAGGGCTGCAATTTGTTTTCATATTAAATTCACATGAACAAAACTATAAAAGGCATTATGAAAATATATTTCTGTAATTATTACAGCGATAAATCAAGTTTCCAGACATGAGGTCAATAGGTGGCTTAGGGAGTGTCTGTGTGTTGATAACATCTTTAAAATAATGACAATTAGGATCTAGGTGAACAGTGTGTATAAAATGTAGATTTTTACAGGGTCTCATGTTGCCCAGGCTGGCTTTGAACTCACTATGTAGACTTGAACTGCTGATCCTCCTGCCAACAGGGCACGAACCAGCTCACCCAGCTAAAATGTAGACTTTTAGGGACCATGACCTGAACAGGAAGGTTAAAGGGTTTTAATGTGATAGCAAAAGCAATTTGACTTCAGAGCCACTAATGAATACAAATTAGTAATACTGGTTGTTGCTAGGTAAATCATGAACTTAAAAACACAACTATACGAACCATATCTTGAAATGTGGGGTAGAAAATTTTAATTTTATAGGTCAAATGTGTGGCTCAATGATAAGAGTACTTGCCTAGCATACTTAAGGTTCTGGTTTGATTCCCTACAAAACCAAAAATGCAAGGACAGTAACAACAGCAAAATCAAATTCGGTGTACACTAAGATAAATTAACATTTAAACTCAAAACAATAAAACCCAAATCAAAAGACTAAGCATTAAGGCAGCTGGAGACAAAGCTCTGAAGTGTAGCACTTGCCTAGCAAGTGCCTAGATTCGATCTCAATACCCAACCCAAGGCCAAAGCAGGGAAGGAAGGACAGTCCAGGTGAAGGCTGAAGACATGCAGTTATGAGAAGAGTGCAGACAGGACAGGAGGACTTGACACTAGCACGCGACTTTAGTTACACAATGCTCTCATGAGGATGTGACCGAGAGTTTTCTAGTGACTACTTCTCTCACTGTCCTAGGACAGTGTTGTGGTTTAAGCATGAAATGGCTCCTATAGGCTCATGCATCTGTACACTCGGCCCCTAGCTTGCTGGAAGAAGTGGGTCACTGGGGCAGGCCCAAGTTCTTGCTTGTTCTCTGCTTCCTGCATGGTGACCATATGTGACCAGTGAGTCTGTGGCTCCTGTCACCTGGGCTTCCCTCCATGCTGGTATGTCTTCCCCACAATAATGGAACTATAAGCCAGACAAATAAACCTTTTCACTTAAGCTGCTACTGTCAGGGTTATTTAACAAAGCAATGGAAAAGGAACCAAGACTCACAGTCAAGGGAGAACATCCTAATTTCACTGGAACAAAGATGGGCCAGTCAGAAATGAGTGGTAAGTCAGGCAACTCCAGAAAGCCCACTCACAGTATTCAGATCAGGATGGCATGACTTGGTAAACTATGATTTCAAAACACAAACCCAAAAGAGTAACTAATACTTCCCATTGGAAATGACATTACTATTTTGCTCTTGGTTATTGTTCCAACTCTCTGACTCCTTTTTACTAACAGCTCAGTCTCTAAACAGCAGTGTGCACTGGTAAGTGGCTAGGAAGGATTAGTTACAAGGCCAAGCAGTCCAGACAAAGTCAAGAGTGATCACAGCTCTGAAATCCTCAATACCTAGGGTTAATGACTGAGGAACCAGTAAGTGCTTTGGAAGCCTCTGACTTTTCAAATGGCATTGTTACAATGTGTATTACCTAGTTTTGGCCAAAGCAGAGGCACTCGGTCAGGGACTGTGTCTGCTTTGGAGGAAGAGGAAGAAGAAATGCATACAGTACTCACAGAAGAGCTGGGTTTGGTTCTCAGCATTCACAGGGGCAGGTCACAATTACCTGGAATACCATAATTACCTCTTCTTGCCTTTATGAGCACTGCACTGAAGTACACAAACACACATCAAAAGATAAATCTTTTTATTACACTCATTTTGTACATGTGTCTGGGTGTGAGCATCTCAGAGTATGTGTGTAGTGATCTGGACACCCTTGTACTATGTGGGGTCCCAAGGACTGAACTGGGGTTGCTAGCGAGTGCCTTTACTTGCCGAGCCACCTAATTTGCCATAAAAATAAAATCTTTAAAAACAAACGGATTTACTTAAAAATATGGAGTGCTTCTCAAATATATCTACCGATCTGACACAGGAGAGAACAGGCTAGTTTTCTGCCCGAACAAAACCCATCTAATGTACTTACACACAAAATAAACCCAAACCCACACAGGAGGAAATCCTTCCTTTTAATTTCATTCATCCCATGTGGGCAGCCCTTAGCTGTCGGCATTTTGTAAAAAGCTCAACAGTGTAATTCTTCATCCAGAAGTAGAGTAGAAAGAGGGACTCTGGCCCTACAAGTACAAAGTATTCCTGTTCTTCACATCAGTGTTTAGCTCCTGGACATTCTGTCTAGTTCTTATCTACCCTTGCTGCTGTCTTTTGTCCCAATCACAATCTCAGCCTTTGTGCCCGACCTTAACTCATTTCCTCAGAGGCTGCTGGAGCTGTAATCTTTTTAAGTACTCTCTCCCCTAATGCCTATCTATTGACATATACAGACATTCTTACAAAAAGACATGGCAAATACACTAACATTTTATTTTACTAAAGCTGACCACTAAATGTTTAATCTTAACCTGCTCATCTCATATGTCATATTGACCCAAACTAATGTTCCCAGTCCCAATTCATGGCATAATTGTATAAAGGTCTATTTACATAAATGTTTCATTTTTTTCAGACTAAACTGATAAACATTAAATTTTATATTTGCTTATTCTTCGCAGTAACAACAGTGAACAAAAGGCATAAAATGTAATAAAAACTGGAGTTTTAAAGCTGCTCTTTTCCACCCAGGAAGCCAGAGAGATTGCTCAGTGGTTAAGACCACTTGGGTGTTCCTGCAGAGGTGGGTTTGGCTCACAGCTATCTGTAACTCCAGTTCTGACTCCTTCTACTTCCCCAGGCACCAAGCGTGGTACACATACATACGTGCAGGCAAAACACTCATTCACATAAAATAAGTCTTTAAAATTTTTTAAAAACTGATTTCAGCCATAGGGAAACAACTAACTTATAAACTTCCTAAACTTTACACATCTTGGTGGCTTACCAGATCGTGATGGTAAGCCTCTATTGCTGAAGACACCACACACTTCTCCAGTACAAGGTTGAAATCAAGCTAGTGCTGACAAGGAAGCTCCTCCCTGCTGGCTAACTCTCGAAGTATTGGAGGGTGCTGTACAGACTCCTGAGAGACAGGAATGTCATCAGTACTCCTGTGATCTGTGTATCCTGTGAACTGCAGTAGTGACCAGTAGCAAACTATGCCCATGTGTGCAACAGTGGCGCCGATGTTCTAGACAAAACCAAGTGCTTCCTGATTGGACATAAGGCATGTTTTGAAGAGGAAATACATGTCCTATAAATAATCTAGCTAAGAACTCATGGTGGGGAGCTCATATGCAACAGGAGTGAAGGTACTATTATCATTTGTTAATTGTACCTACTATCTAAACTGGCATCTCTTATACCCATAGATTAGTGCAATTCGAAGACCTCTTTAGTGAAGTTTGGGCAGTGGACAGTGGTTTATGCAGAAATTCACAAATGATCAATATGTAGAGAATAAGTGTGTATAGAGTGCTCAGTTATGAATGAGACTTCTGAGTCACAGAGGGGGCAGACAGACTGTTAGAGCCAGAGGTTAACGAAGACCAAGGTGGAGTAGTGTCGCTCTGACAGTGAACATGTCAGGACAATTGATCTCATGAACTCATCACAGCTGTGGTAGCCTCCACAAGCTCGGGCCAGTAAACATTCTAGCAGAGGGGAGAGGGACTCACAGCTTTTTTCCTAGTTGAGAAGCCATTGACACTTGATGGCTTCTGGGGAAGGGACGAGTCAGCTATCATTAAAGGTGTAGCCCTCTAGTAAGTAGACCATGTTTGGTGGTTGGCCCATATTAAGAGTGTATGGGCAGCACAAACTGGAATTGGTAAGTTACCTAAAATAAGAGGACTTGAAGCTGAAAGGGATTGGGGGTACAGGGTATGGGGTCTGGAAGGAGGAGGGAATGAATATGATCAAAATTTACTGTATGTATGTATGAAATTTTCCAAGAATAACAACATTACATATTTCTTAAAATTGCTCTTTTGGTCAAGGAGTGTTGGTAAATGCCTGCAATTCTAACACTGTGGAGCCTAAGGGCAGGAGGACCATGAGTTTGAGGTGAGATTGGTCTAGAACGAAACGACAAAGTTTCTCTGAAACATATTCTAACTGCCTGCCATCTGCCTCATTTCCTGGCAGTGACAGAAGATTATCACATTAGTTATGACTGAAAACTCAACTACAAACAGCTAGTGACCTACCTCCTATCCCCAGGCATTTCATTAGAGCCAATGTGAGGTGAGGGAGGGGAACTGTTGGCAAGCAAAGCAACAGATGGTTGTGCGATCAGAGGGTGAGGACTTTCTGTTAGCACAAGCATCAGACAGCCAGCTGTGAGGAGTGCTGTGAAGAACAGCAGCATCAATATGGACACTGAGCCTCTTTAATGTCCTTTCGAATGTTTACTGTTTATTTGGACTTGTTAATGGACGGTGCACTGATTATTTTGAAATGACAGTCCTGTACCTTGATGGACTGGTGGAGCCACCGTTAGGCATCCCCACTATGGTCATGTCAGTAGATTTTCATCTTTACTGGCTGATGTGAAGCTGACCAACTAAAGCAGATCATTAACCAAACTACAAGTTAAAGTGCTTGCTCATAAAATCTGTCCTATGAGAAAAGCCTCTCAACAGGCCACTTAACATATTACTATGCTGTTATCCCAACTGCTTCACCTGTTACAGCTCATCAGCAGACTTCTGCTGAAATTCAAATAAGGCACGGAGAACTCCAAGAGATAATGTTGCACCTTCACTAAGGAGCAGCTAATGAGTAACTCAAAAAAGAATGATGCAAAGATGCAGGGAAGAAATCCAAGTCCCCAGCTTACACGCACAGGCTGAAGGGACAGCGGCAGAGCCTAACATGCACACACCCAATCTGGTGATCACACGGATGCGTGTGCAATGGAGTATCTGGATGGGGTCATATACAGACAGTATGGATCACGGGACTGCATCAAGAGCACATTCAAAACCCCATGCTTTAATTACACCATTAAAGCTTACGTGAAACTGCTCAGCTTCACCTAGCTAATACTAATGACCCAACAGATCATAAGGTAGCATTACCATTTGATAATCACATGCCAATTTAAAGCATATAAAAGGACGGGGACACACACACACACACGCTCTTTAAAATATTTCCAATGTTAATTTCCAGAACACCTCAATGATAGAACACTTGCAGAGCAGTGCTCTAGGCCTGTGGTTTACTCCCTAGTATCACAAAAATTTAAAAAGAAATACCTTTTGATACAGATCTCTAAAATGATGAAAAAATTTGATAGTTTCTATTTTCATTGTATAAACCTCCAAATAACAGTAATTACTTTGTTTTTACTTAAATGTCTTTTAGAATCAGAGAACTCAGTCTGGTTCCTTTATGACAACTGGATCTACAGCATCCATGACTAGTCTACCCACAACAATGCTATCACAACAGTCCAAATGGCAGGGCTGGGTTTACAACTGGGCTTTAGTTTCCACAAAAGCACAATTCTGAGAAGAGCATGAGTCATTAGCCCAGAGTTTAAAAAAAAAAAAAGAAAGATTTTTTCTTTGATCAGAATATGAATCTTATTATTTAAATCCCATCAATTTAGCCCAGAAATTCTTCTCCTGAGAAAAATGAACGGAATGTTTCTACTTCTGTCACACTCCACAACCATCAGAGCTGTCCTGTGCCTGTTGTTGCTGTCACTGTCCTTTGTATTAGTGTGTGATGGCAGGAAGATGACCTCAGCCTGGCTATTTTCAGTGCTGTTCTTTTCTCTTGTCAGGATGTCATCTTTCCAGGACAAAATTCTGGCTCTTCTCCCTATCTGAGCACATATTACGAAGTCCTGACAACGCATATGCAAAACAGTCTAACGTTAAATACTTATTTCCACGATGTTAGATGCTCCCCTCTTCAGGGCCCGGCTCAGGAAGGCAGCTCTGGTTAAGCTTCTGGCACAGTGCAGTCAGCACGTGGGTAGTCCTGGGTTCAGTCCACAGCACCAAGATAAACAACAGCAGAATGTCTAGGCTCATATGCTTCACTTCCTTTTAAAGTCACCTTCATAAACGAAAACTGTTTAAGGCACTGTGGGTGTACATGAAAAGCAAAGCTGCCCAAGCCCCACCCCTCACTTTCCAACAGAAACCCAAAGCACTAACTTCTCTGAAGCGCCCTGTGACAGACAGCACATGGTCAGTCTCCGGCAGAGTTGTCAGCACTTCCTTCACTCTTGTTTCTGTGGTGCTAGAGATTGAGCCCAAGGCCTCTCATATGCTCATGAGTACTCTGCTACTAGGCCAGAAAGCGTTCGTTACTGGAGAAGTGACCTGTCCCTCATTCAACAAGCATTCCTTAAACAATTCTAAAAGGTCCTGCCAGAAGGTGGGTGTGGTGGTACACAACTTTAATCCCAGCATTTTGAAGGTAGAGGCAAGTGGATCTCTTTGAGTTTGGTCTACAGAGGGAATTCCAGGCCAGCCAAGGGTACATGTCTCAAAAATCAAAAATACTGCCAAAGTGTGTGTGTAGTGTGTTCTTATGTAGAGTTCCAGCTTTTCTTATCTCACAATCTACAAAGCAAAATATAGTAATTATAGAATGAAGTTTATTTGACTGTTAACCTTGATTATCAACTTGAGGGAATTTAGAATCACTATGGAAACCAAGCTCTGGTGTGGGATTTTCTAAATTAAATTGACAGGAAAAAAACATCCTACAAGTGCATTCCATGGGCTGGGGTCCTCACCCTAAATAAAGAAGAGACAGTGACCGGAACACTAACAATAATCTCTGCTTCCTGCTCTACAGCTGGGATGTGAGGAGCTGCCTCAAGCTCTTACCATCATCATCTCCCCTCCCCTCCCCCCGCCCCATGGTGGACATATAACCTCAAACTGTGAGCCCAAATAAACCCTTCCTTCAGCTGCTTGTCAGGTATTACTCTTCGTGTACTCATGAACGTGTTTTACAGAAGGAAAAGGATTTCTAACAGGCAGAGGATACGTAGGGCTCCTCATTTTAGGTAAGCAGGACGAACTAAGGCAAGTATCTGAATGAACAGTACTCAGTCTCTCCTCCACAGTCCACTCCCCGTGGTATCACTACAACTGGCTAGCTGACAGTGGTATGTAATTAGTTACCCAGCTGAAGCACACAGAAGGCGCAGACGCAAAGTGTGATGTCACCGGCCCCTTTCATGCCAGCTACCCTTGCTCTTCTTACCACACTGAGCTCTAGTCTAACAGGATCAACCTTTCCCTTTATAGTTTGTTCCGTGTACACAGGGACAATTTTTCTTCCGTATCTATTCCCATTTGCTACCATGCCAACTGTACTTATACCTTCCAAGTGAGCCCCATGTCTCGTCCAAGTAAACTACAGAAATGCTTTGTTACACACAGAAACAAAGACCAAGCAGAACCAGTTGATACTGAGTGAGAATATTTTAATTTAGTCATTTAAGGAAACAGACTTAAGATCAGACAGACAGACAGACAGACGTGTGTGTGTGTGTGTGTGTGTGTGTGTGTGTGTGTGTGTGAGAGAGAGAGAGAGAGAGAGATGTGCATTTGACTGCAGGCACTTGAAAAGGCCAGAGAAATCAGATGCTCCTGAAGCTGGATTAGTTAAAGGCGGGTAGTGGGAAGCAAGCTTGGGTCCTCTGGAACGACAGACAGTACATGCTCTTAACTTCTCAACTATTTTCCCAGCTGGGCTAAGTACTTTACAAAGCAGTTTACTAGCCAAGTTTTCATTTCTACTTATCTAAGTCCCCCCAGCAGTTAAAAACAATTTTTAAAAGGTTTCCATGTATGGGCTTTGCTTGTGTGTATGTTTGTGCATCATCTGTGCCCTGGTCCTCAGAGACCAGAAGAGGGTATCAGACGCCCCAGGAGCTGGAGTTACAGTTGGCTGTGAGCGACCATGTGGGTGCTGGGAATCAAACTGTAGGCCTATTGAACACCAGCCAATGCTCTTAACAACTAAGCTATCTCTTCAGCCCCCTCAGGAAGCCATTATAGTTAGCATCCATAAGCTAAATGTCGTCCAGGCCCTGAACTCCTTATTTTTTTGCCTCTACTTCCCAAGAGCTGGGATTACAGGTGTGTGCTACCATGTCTAATGAAAAAGATCTGTTCTCGGATGTTCTGCTGTGGCCTAAGTTTATATCTGAGTACAAGACTTGTTGATTTTGTAATTGGATTCCTATCTTCCATTATTATATGACTGGTTATTGTTTACATAAAGGAAAGCTACAGTTTTATATTAAGGCAAAAGAGAAATAATTTTACTAATTAAAAGCCAAAGACAGTGGTCTGGTAGAAGTACCATAAATCCAAGTGAAAAAATCCCTGGGATCCTGAGAAAACACATTCTGTAACATGTACTAAAGGATTGGTTTCTATAATTCACAAATAATTCCAAAAAGAAATACAAACCAAAAAAAAAAGAAAGAAAGAAAGAAAAAGTTACAAATGCAGCTTATAGCAAAAGAAACTGTCAGAAACCAGAGAAAATAGTGAGTGCACAGTGTCCTGGTCCCATTTTTATTTGATCAAAGAGCTTGTGGAAGTCTAGTTGTTAGAAAGATAGCATTCAGGTTGTTGTTGGAAGCTGAAACTCTCAGGAGACATAACAAAATTCAGATTCAGTTTTTATTTATTTACGTGTGTTTTGGAGACAAGTTCTCATTATGTAGACCAGAATGGCCTTAAAGTTACTATGTAGCTCACACTGGTCTTGAACTTTTGGTGGCCTTCTTGCTTCAGCAAGAAGTATTCCTCTAAGTAACCCCAGTAAACTCACTGGTTTACCACTAGCAGCATAAGGAAGAACTTGATTCTCTGGTCTGTAGCTGCCCTTTCTATTGAGGTGAATTGAAAGCCTCCTCAGAAAAATTTAATTATCAGAATTAAACACAGGAACTCCGGCCATGTGACAAGTTACAGAAATGAGGATGTCCTTGTCGTGTAAGTATGACTTGTTACTGCTTTATTTAGAGAATAAGGATGGTGTACAGAGACTCGTTTAGATGCCAAGCTGACAAGGGCTGGACCTCTGATGATGATAAAGTGAGATTTATTGCTGGGTCACATGATACCCGGTACTGTGTGGCAAAACTTTTCCTAGGGACATATAACACATGTCACTCACCCCAGATAGGGATCCCATGACAGACCCAAGTAGAGATACCTCCAAAGTCCAACTTAGTGAGCCAACGAGTTTTACTGGGGTCACTTACAGGAACATGAGTGAGGGGCTGCTTACAGAAGCAGAATGACTCCAAGACAGCTGCATCAACAAAGCCCCACAAGCATGGGTAACAACTCACAGAGCTGGGAACCTGCAGCACACCGCCCAGCCTGCAGGCAGCTCAACAGATTCAAGAATGTCCTTTCCAGGTGCTAGTCTACACTCTTAGTGCCATCTTGGCTGGTTTCTACTTCTTCCTGGTGGCTAGTCTGGTATCAAGTCTTTTGTAGCTTAGCTTGTCTGAGAATTTCTCTGCAGCTCTGTTCCATCAGTTTGATTGAGAGTGACTCTCAGCATTTATTGCTTACTCTGGCAGGGAGGGACCTAGAGAATCTAGTCAGTTTCAGGGATTTCTCCTTTGAAATGTTTACCTTCCAGTTTAAGGAGCTCCCCTGCAGGATGAAGTGTTTCAACTTTGAAGGAAACTGCTACACAACACGTGGCCTAGACTAGGCTTTGGAAGTAGTTTGTGGGAGGGATTCAGAAAAGTCTGGAAAACTGGCTGGAAGAGCCTAAGTGTGGTGCTAAGTGGAGTTTCATGGATGGCTCTGATGGAAGCTTAGAAGGCCAGACACAAAGACAGAAAAGACTGCTAACAAGGTTTCTCACTGCTAGCTAGTTTTATGTCAACCTGACACAAGAGAAGAGTTATTTGAGAAAATGTCCCTACCAGAGTGGTTTGGGGTAAGCCTGCAGTGCATTGTCTTGGTTGAACATTGATGTGAGAAGGCCCAGTTCACTGTGAGTGGTACTAACCTTGAACTGGTGGCTCTGGGTGCTATAAGAAAGCAGGCTGAGCAAGCCACGAGGAGCAAACCAGGAAACAGCATTCGTTCACAGTTTCTCCCTTGAACTCCTTCAATGATGAACTGTGATGTGGAAATGTGAATAAACCCATTCCCTCCCACCAAGCTGTTTTAGGTCACTGTATTTTATCACAGCAATAGAAACCCTAAGACAGACAAGAACAAGGACTCCACTGAAAAACTGGACTATAGGTAACTTATGTAATATACTAGCAAATAACTTGCTCCAGGTCTTTGATGACCTGAAGCTAGAAAGCTGGCTGAGCAGTTAAGAACACTGGCTGCTCTTCTAGGGGAGATTTCCAACAACAGAACGATAGTTTACAACTGTCTATAACTGCAGTTCCAGATGCCCTCTTCTGGCTTCTGTGGGCACTAGGCACACATGTGGTGCACTGGGGAGGATTTAAAGGAGCAGTTAAAAGAGACAGAGGTGCGCATGGGAAGGAGAATCTGTAAACAGTAGCACTGTACACCAACACAGACACTGCTGCTGGCTGCTCTTTAACTGCACTCTGACAGGAATTTGTGTCCGCTGCTATGGAACACCCATTATTTACCAAGTCCAGGAACAGCTTTTTATTTAGTGTTTACTAAGGTAGGTGTGTGTGTCGCACACGCTCTCATGCTATCAAGACAGTTCTTTAGCATAACTAATGCTTTAAGTGAAGCTGGTATGTAGTTCTGAGTATATATTGCTTATTGCTATTGTCAATTTCTATGTAAGGAGTTCCACAATAATGTTTACTATACCAAATGTTTGAAAGGAGAGTAAATTGAGATGTCAGCTTTAACATATCTTAGAGACTCACAAAAAATCATATATATATATATGTGTGTGTGTGTGTGTGTATATATATGTGTGTGTGTGTGTGTGTATATACATTATATATACATATATATATTTTATATATATGTATATATGTATATATATACACATACATATATATAATATATATATATGTATATATATATTATATATATATATATTTTTATATATATTTGTACAGGAAAAACCAGGCATCTCTAATTGAAGCAACAGGAATACTTGTGATGAGTGGCTCTGGCAGAACTGACCAGCCACTGAAGTGACACAGTTGACTTTTTTACTCCTTTAAGATGAAGAACTGTATGCCTCTAATACCAGTGCTCAGGAGTCTAAGACAGGAAGACCACCAACAATTAGAGGCTAGCCTGGGTTATATAATACCAGGCCAGCTAGACCATCATGGAACAAACATATGAATAACTAAGTAAGATGCTATAAAGTAGCACAGAAGACTAAATAAAAACACATTTCTGAACCAGAAGCTATAAATTTACAAAAACATCAACTCTCCCCAAGGTGATTAATACACTGATATGTGTATACAATAACCAATGATATTTGTTGAATTAAGAATGCTGTCACCAGTGTTTTAAAAACTTGAAAGAAAACAAGAAAAATAGAAGCAGTGTAGAGAAGGATCTAGCCAGAGATTGAAGAATGTAACGAAGGTACAGTCCACACAGCGATGAGACACAATCCCACCAAGCTGGCCTTGAGGCCCTTTGTAGTCCCAGACACTTGGCAGCTTAGGCTAGATGATCACTTATGCAAGCATGGGCACCGTAGCAGGACACTGTCACCACCGCCACCCGTCACCACCACCACGATACGATGACTGGGGCTGGAGAGATGGCACAGTGGTTAAGAGCGAGTGCTGCTCCTCAAGAGGACCAGCGTCCAGTTCTCAGCACCCACATCACATGGCTCAGAACTGCCTGTGACTCCGCCTCCAGGGGATCTAATACCTTTGGTTTCCACGAGCACTGGGACTCATGCACACACAGACACATATAACTGAAGAGAAAATAAATATTAAAACAATGTTTTAAAACAAATAAAAAGATACAATGTGTCACTTCAAATCAAAAGGTAAAGACCACCTAGAACTAGCCAGACACGGAGAGATGACAGTAGTGCACAGCTGAGGCCTACGTGGTGGTGTGCGCTTGTAATCCCAAGCTTGGTGGACTAGCCTTGACTATAGTTTGAATTGTTACAAAATATGAAAAAAGAAATGATATGCTTTTTTTAATTTAACTTCACATTAAACTAAAGCCTGCTCTAAATAAATTGTGTAAAAATAAAACGATGTAAACACTGCAGGAAAACATGAGATAATGCTTTTCATATGCATGAAAAAATATCTTCCTAAATAAAACTAAAATAAAAAGGAACAAATGTAACAACATATGGAAATAAAAACTGTTCCATGAGGAGGGACATACTAAAGGAAAAACAAAGTACAAACAAGTAAAAGCTACTAGTTACTCATAACTGACAAAAGTAGAAACTGTAAATAAGAATGAGACACACACAGAGTATATGGATTGAGAGTTCACAGAAGTAATGCCAATGGCTAATAAAAAAACCTCATCTTCACTCATTTACAAATGCAAAGTAGATGCTACAACATTTCACCCAGCAGACTTGCCAAATTAAAAAAAACCTTAAGGATACCCTCAGCCTCATAGAAACAAATGAACAAAAGGCTCTGGACAAACAACTGTTATTCCCCAGAACTCCAAAAGGTAAGACCGGTGCGAGGCATTAAAGGGAAAGGCCCTGTACAACAAAAGGAAACTGGATCAGACAACACATGACCCAGCTTCCGGAGGAGACCTGACAAGCAATGAACACCTGACTGATGGCAACAGGGCAGAAGAGTGCTGCAATTAAAACCTGCTGGAAAATAGCCAGACCGGGAATTTTATGCCCAGCAAACTATCATGATAAAAGGAAAGACAAACAGAGTATTTCTGGTCAACGAGGTTCTCAAAGCTTTATCTCCTCTGAACCAATCCCCAAGTTTAATCAGAAAATGGCCCCAAGTTAATTAAAGGCGGAGCCTAAGAGGAAGATACCATACATTGGGACTAGTGGAAACTAACACAGTGGTCAATAGCCCAAGTAAAGAATGGAGAAAAAGCAGCTATATTTCACATTGATTATAAAAGATAGTAAGTCCAGCCGGGCAGTGGTGGCGCACGCCTTTAATCCCAGCACTTGGGAGGCAGAAGCAGATGGATTTCTGAGTTCGAGGCCAGCCTGGTCTACAGAGTGAGTTCCAGGACAGCCAGGGCTACACAGAGAAACCCTGTCTCGAAAAACCAAAAAAAAAGGGATAATAAGTCCAAACTAGAAGATAGAGAAGACAGAATCTGTATAAACAAAGTAGAAAATGTTCAGGAAAAAGTTTTGATTAGAATCAGGCAGCATTAAGGGCATGGTGTGTGCGATTTTCATAATAGAAAAAAAGGCATGCGGTGTCTATGAAAAGATAAACCCTGAGACCTGACTGCTAAGAATACTACTGTTAAATGTGGATCAGAGGAGAAACCCACCGATGGTATTCCATTTGGTTGTAAACAGAAACATTTTACACACCTAAATGTAAAATACTATTCACTTCGGCTATTAAAAGCTTCTTATAATCAAAGTGAAGACTTCAGAATGGGTGTAGAACAAAATGTCACCATTCCTTGTCAGTGTAAAAAGTGTAAGAGGACTGGGAAGGGAAACCTGGGCATAATTAATATAACACAGGAAGCAATTAGGAATGCTACTGAGTTGGTACTCTGGGAAATGGAGAGTTCAGCATCTTAAACATAGAAAGAGGGCCTGGGAAATGGCTTGGTGTTAAACTGTTTGCCCTGTAAGCATGAAGACCAGATTTTGAATCCACAGAACCCATGTAAATAAATGCCAGGTGGATGAGGTGCCTGGGAAAGCAGACAGAATCTCCAGAACAAGCTGGCTGTCTATACTGTCAGATCTGGATTGGACTGAGACTCTACCTTTGAGGTATAAACAGGCAGACTGGGGATGGTTCCTCACATCAGCTACAAGTGCATGCACATACACATGCATACACAACGGAAAAGAAAAGTACCGACGGGGGTGCAGAGGCAGGCAGGCAGGCAGGGGAAGAAGAGGGAGAGGGAGAGAATGGAAAAACAGTGAGATGCTGATTAAGCAGGTTAATAAAATCAAGGGAACAGGGCTGTTACGATGACTCAGCAGGTAAAGCACCTGTCACACAAACTTGATGATCCGTTCAATCCAGGATCCTAGGTAGAGGTGTAAGGAGGACTGAGTCCACGAAGCTGGCCTCTGACTACTCTACACATGTATCACAGTGCACACACCCCCCCCCCAGACCATACACACAACAATAAAAACTTCAAAGATTAAGAAAGAGGAGGGGTTGGGTGTAGTGGCACACACTCATCTCAGCACTCAGGAGGGAGGGGCAGATCTATGAACTCTACAAGCTGGAGGCCAGCCTGCTCTACAAAACAAATTCTAGGCCAGCCAAGACTGAATAGAGTGACCTGTCTCCAGAGGAAAAAAACCCAACCCAAACCAACCCAAAAAAGAAACATTAGAAAATTTCAAAACTAGGATTAGGATGCTCACATTAATATCCCTTAAGTCCAGTGGCTACTAAGAGTAGCCATCCTGCCTCTCAAACACTTTTTTTCTTTTCTTTTCTTTTGCGTATGTGTGATGTACATGTGTCCATATATGCATGTATGTATACTTGCAGGCACATGTGGAGGCCAGAGGTCAATGCTGTGTTCTCCTCAATCTCTCTTCACTTTAAGACAGGTCTCTGACTTACCCTGAGTTCAGCAGCTAAGTGTCCCGCCTGGCTCTACCTTCCAGCTGTGGGAGTGCAGGTGCACACTTGTGTGGCTTTCCTTATGGGCTCCAGGACACCATCCACCCTCACGCTGTGCTGCCAGGGCATTATGGACTGGGTATGTATTTCCGCTCAGTAATGGGGAGGGTGAACAGATATCTGCTTTTTATGCATCTTTCTAGGTACTGAGGAACTCTGTTGGAAATCTTTTAAGACAGAACAATTTTCCAGTGTTTGGCTTATTCCAAAATATGGGTCCCTAACTTCTATTTTCTTGGGTTTGGTTCCAGAAATTGGCAGAAAAAGTTGACAGCTGGGTATAAGGATATTAGAAGATGATTCCAATTATCCAAAATGTTTCTTTTAAAAGAACAGATGCTACTAAATGTTGCATTGCTAGCATCTGGTTTAAACCACAGGCAGCTACATGTCCTCTAGGCTCCTAGGATCTCATTCTACAGCTGGCCTCTGATTTCCATCAACACCTTGGGAAGAGTCTTTAGCCAGGCTACAGAACTAAGCTTCAGATGCCCACTTGAAAACACACACATATGCTTTAAGTGCTTCAGAATAAGAGGGTTTGTATATAAATGTCAGCTAGATTAATCATGTATTTTTGCACATCCCAGTACTGAGCATACAGCCTGCTCTGTCAAAGAAACAAATACACATTACAGGCAGAATAGAGAAGACCGAGTGTGAAAGAAGCAGGCAAACAGCTCAGTATCTATCCATTCAACACTCAGTCCTATCCTAGAGCAACAAGCGTTATTTTGTAAAGTGTGACTATGGTAAAAAATATTTTACTAAATATCTCCTATTCAAACAAAATAGAACATACACTATCTGAAAGCCACAAGAAAAAAATGCTCAAAAAGAAAGATAAAATTTACAATAATAGTGTTTCCCATGAAGTCTAAATTCAGAAATATCTTGTGTTCAAGTCCCTGTATTTACAAATCTGGGGAAGAAGAAGCAGATAGTTTCTCCAGACTTTATTTCCCTGACTTGCTTACCAAACAGTTCATCTGAAAAAACGTTTGCTTTGCAAAGATTTCGCAGCAGCTTTATGGCAACACCAAGATTTTAAATGAGACACAATGTCAACCTCCAGAGGCTCTCACGTCTAGTGAAGAGATGGAAATAAATGAGTGTCATTTAGCATGTGTGACTCCAAATCCATGGAAACACCAAGGGAGAGCTTGCCTACCTATGGGTGCATTCAGGAATCTCTCGCACAGATTATATACATAAACAGGACCCAGAGTGCCAGGCCAACCAGCTATTAGGAAGGTGTGGTCAGGACAGCTGGCAATCAGCCTCAGGGACTCACATCCAGAAAGGCCTGAGTGCGCCTGAAGCAGTTCAGAGTGGCCAGATAGAAGGCTGTTCTGTGAGACCAAGGGAGAGCATGAGCACACACAAGTGGATGAAGGCCAGTCTGTGAGAAAAAGGGCACTAACAGACACAGCACCTTACGCCAGGGCTGGCTTCCTTCCCATCTTGGCCTGGACTCCTATGTAAGGAACACTCACTAAAACCCATGTTCCTTCCTACCACTGTAGACCTGTTGGGTCAGAAATTCAAGGATCTGGGGAATTTAGATTTTAACAAAATTTCCTACATGTGTAATGTCTTGCAGAAGCAAGTAATAAGACTTTAAAACCTTCCAAGTAAATGAAGAGTTCCTGTGGTTATTCTCAGGAAGTCCATCTGAGGAGGAGCCATGCAGGTTCCCTGTGCTCACTGAGCTTCAGATAGGCACACCTGAGAGTTGAAGGTGCTCACTGCAAGTGAGCAAGTATTTGCCTCTCTCCCTGACTTTCTTCTGTAAAACCGATTCCTGATAGCTTGTTCATGAAATTCTACCAGTTACCACACTGACAACTCTAATAATGCTATGGAACTTAAACAGGACAGGAAGCAAAACCTGGGTAAAACAATCCAGGAACACAGTACAGGGCTAAGGGGGCATTGATTATGAGATGAGAGACAAGATTTCTGAGCCATACGCAAATCTGGCAGTCAGTTCCATCAACTGGGTACTGCTACTGAGAAACAGGTTTTAGGCAAGTTAGCACAGTAGAACAGAAAAAGATCACATGAGAGATGTGGGAACATTATGAGAACAAAACTAAGTGCTAACCCAGCTCCTCTCTGGAGTATACCCCACACGTCCTAACATGCACACGGAAGTGACTCGTGTTTGTTTGTGTGTAAAACCTACTCATGCACATTACAGAACTTCATTCATGTCAAGTGCTGATTGAGTGCACAGGCATTAAGTCCTGTGTGCAACAGAAACACAGCACAGAAGAGAAAAAAAATGTACAAACTGCTTCAGACATATCACCTGAACCTTCATACTCTCCAACATCTTTTTTTTCTTAGTTGTACTCATAGTACATACTGCTGTGCACTTTGCTTTATTTCCTTTAAAATTTCTCCTTAGATTACTGGAATTTTTTAAATAAATATGTAAATATATAAATGTGTGTGATCCAGCGCATGAGTGTGCATGCATGCGACAGTGGTAGAACTCAAACCCATACTTTGCACAGTCTACCTGATAAAAGTTTATATAACTACCTATTTCTATAGGATATGGAACATAGTATACTTGTTAAATACTTAAGGTGTTACAAATGACAATATACACAAACTGTTAATTAAAATAAAAAACAAAACAAAAACCTATTGATTTTAAAAGTCTCAAAACCATCCACTTGTATTCCAACAACAGCCAGCAGAATTAGAGGGGCAGAAAGCTCCTCCCCAGCAAAAGTCTTAGAAACATACTGTTGACTTCAAAGTAAGGACACTGCCCACTGCCCGATGCGCAGTCCCGTTCCCTCTGGGGTTTGAACAAGTCTCCTGTGTAAGACGCACTGCCCGACAGCAATGCGCTTTGTCCCCGAGGTCTGCTGTTCATCTACTTCTAGGGTGGGGACTCTGTGCTTTTGAAATGTTTGTATTTTAAACTATTTGTGTCTTGAATTTCTGCAAAGTTCTTGGTTATAGCTTTAATTTTTTTCATTTGAATGAGAAAGAAAATGAGAAAAGAGAAAGTGTCAATGTTTAAGAGTCAAATATATAAATTTCTACTTGCTAAACATTACCATTTCTTACTTAGTAAGTTAGTTCTTCTAGATGTATACTATTTTCCAAAATATAGGTCTTTCCCTCTGTTTTCTGGTGAGTCCTTTCTGGAATAACTGTCTCTGCGCTCTCAATTCCTTTGGATTATCTTGATGGTTACACTCACGTCTGTGTCCAACTCTCACTTTAACTATCTAGAATCCATTTTGATATCTAGAGATCTGAAAAACTTGCTGATCTTGACTTCTGCCTAAAGTTGTCTCTCTTTTACCTACTTATCTAGTCTCTCAGACAAAACTAAGAATTATCCTAATTCCGTAAATGTATTTTAAGGTAAAAATTATGCTCTACCTATACATCAATAGGAAAACCTGATTCTTGTAATAGCTAAATTTACCATCTAGGAACATTCTGTGTCTCTACCATACAGTGTCTGCTTAACCACAATGCATACATTTTTCATTAAAATGATCTTTTCTCTTACATTTACAATTTTTCTAAACAACTGTTATAATCATAAAGGAGAATTACTGATTTTTAAATTGTTTTATATGGAGTTACTCTATACTCTTCCTCTAATAATTTCTCAGTTGACTCCCAGTGTTTCTAAAAATACAGTTATACCTCAAATGGGAATTATCTAGTTTCTTTCCCAGTATTCATCTCTTCTAAGTCATGTCTTACTGTACTGAAGCAAGCAAATGACTACAACTTAGAAGCCAAATACAAAGACAACTATAAAATAAGAGCAAAGACAATCCAACAATCTATGGTATATATATTTTATGATTAGCAACTAAGAATCACCCTAAGAATGAAAAAAAATGGCTTTAGATGGCTACAGTAAACTGCTATCAGTGCTTGTATATTCTGACAGGTAAACACAATCACATATAACCCACACTTTTAAACGCTACATGTATTTCATATATTACATTTTAATACTTTTCAGTTGTCACTTCAACTGTACATATCTATATGAACTGTGCAGTGATCACTTACCATGTGTGGAAAACAATTAAATACACACTAGACCTTGAAGTGATGAGGTTTCTGAGAACAGTGATCACCTTAATACCAAGGATGCCAAGGCAAGGTGAGCTTTCCACAGTGATCTTTTCTCAGGCTGAATTGCAAAAGCACTTTTGAAAATTGTTACTCCCTGACTATCAAGAATTATAGTTATCTTACAACATCTTGTCTTGTGACCCCTGAACTATTACTCTCCTTCTCCTGTCTACTCATTTATAAGACTGTGAATTTGCTAAATGAAACAGTTTTTACCATATGGGGCAGAACTTACTTTGCAAAACACCAACCTCTTTTGTCTACAGAAATATAAAGACTGGAAAAGAGACAAAGTAAGCAATCTAACAAGTCTATAGCACATGTACCACACTGTCCCTTCCCATGTGACACTCGTGCCCTTTATGCAAGCACACAATTAATGCCCATCCCAAGTGGGAAAAGCAGCAGCAGCTCCTCCATGGTCTTGAAAAGAGAAAAGTATACCCTTGTCTCCGTGTGCCAGTTTTATAGCTGGCTCTACTACCTAGCCAAGGAAGACTCTTACTGGGGCTGGGGTAAGATAGATGTGTTACATTTCTAGACCATAACCAGAATACTATGCTACTTACTTACTATGTGACACCAGATAAGCCTAAATCTCTTCTATGCTACTTGTTAACTATTGTTAACTTGTTAACTATGTGACACAGACAAGCCTAAGAACACTTTATTGAATGGTGGTGTGTAACAGTTTCCTCTGAGATTGAAACATTCCATCCTTCAGGGAAGCTCCTTAAACAAAAAGGCAAACAACTCAAAATAGCTCCAGGAAGTCCTTGAAACTGAGCAAATTCACTAGGCCCTTCCCTCCCAGAGTAAACAATAAAAGCTGGGCTATGCAGAAGATTCTCAGACAAGCCAAGCTGCAAAGACTGAAGTCAGAGCAGCAGCTTGGAAGAGGTTTATGTCAGACTCACTTGGAAAGGACTCTCCAATTCGTTGAGCTGCCTGCAAGTTACATAGTGTGCTCCAGGTTCCCAGCTTTTGCAAGTGGTCACCTGTGCTGGGTGGGAATTGGTAATGCAGCTGTCTTTGAGTCATTTCTGCTTCTATAAGAAACCCCAATAAAACTCAATGGTCCACCAAGTTGGGCTTTGGTGGTATCCATACTTTGGTCTGTCATGGGTTCTCTATCTGGGGTGAGTAGACATGTGTGTTGTGTCTCCCCAGAAAAAATTTTGTCATACAACAAATGGCTACTGATTGAGAGGCATCCCCAGTCAGTCTTGAGCTTCTGTAGACCAACTCAGCAGTTCCCTCGCCACTTTGACGTACAGTTGTCTTTTGTTCTGTGACTATCCAAGTTTATACTGCTACCTCCCAAGTACAATACATCATTCTAGACAACCAAACTCTGTGTTCCCAAGACATGCTCACTCATAGTTGTCTCAAAATAAACTCTTACTCAAAAACATGTTTGTTTATTATCCTTGAACAATCTCTTAAATCGGTCACAAAATGTACAGTGGCTTTTGTCTATTACCTTATAGACATGTTTTGTACTTGTATGTATTTAAAGGATGTATGTGTACGTTTGAGTCTCCATGTGGGTGACACAAAGAATACACATGCACAAATTGGTACAGTCAAATCTGCAAGCTACCTGGGGACCAACAAAACTATTCAGCCAACCTAAGCAGCAGTTTCTCTTCCAGAATCATATAATTAATCAAGACTATACTAGAGGCAAGTTACATGAGTAACAACAAAGTCACACTCAACTCCATGAGATTTTCATGCTTAGGCATTGATACCAACCACATGGGCAACAAATTCACACTATAATCTTAAAGCAAAACTGAATAGTGGATGTGGTTGCAATATTTAAATTGTTATTTCATCATCACTTCACATGTGACTAAGGTAATTTCATGCAAACTTAATGTGTTGAGATTCCAGTGTACTGATTTAGGTGTGGAAATCCAGTTTCCTAATTTCTCAAATGGAGAGACTACACATGTACTGAGGTGCTAATGTGAAGATTAAGAGAAGTAATGTATAGAGACTCTATACTATGTTCCTGACATTCATGACATTAAAGTTTAGATTTGAAGGACTTCAAAATTACTGAGAGGGACTGGGCTTAGGTAGTGCTCGCCTTGCAAGCTTAAGGTCCTGAGTTTGCTCCCTAAAACACACATAAAGATAGGCCTCAGCGTGGTGACACAACACTAGTGTTTCCAGCACTGGGAAGATGGAGAGAGGGATCCCTGGGACTCAGTGAGAGTCTCTATCTCAAAAATGTAAGGTGGGGTCACATGTGGTGGCTCATGGCTATAATCCTATCACTCAGAAGGCACAGGCAGATCTCTGGGGGGTTCAGGCTGGCCAGGGCTACATAGTTTAATAACCATAGTTATCAGACCATCAGGGGAAAAAAATAAGTAGAAAATGACTAAGGAAACCACATGCCAGTGACCCCTGGCCTCCACATACTAATACATGCATATCCACACATGAACAGACACTCTCTGTCCTCCTTTCTCTCTCTAGAATACATTTAGAAAACCAAAGAAATTAATTTTGTCACAGATTTCAGCTGAAATTCCTTATGATGCCATTTAAATTAACAGCAAACAAAAATCAGTCTTACTAGGTATAAGGGGAGGTTCTGATGCTAACCCTGTTTCCCAACTGGTCCTTCATTTGTCAATAAAGAAGGCTGGGGGCCAATTGCTGGGTGGAAGGACAGATGGGTCTTCCCAGTCTCAGGAGGAAATGGCAGATGCAAGGAAGGAGGGGGTTTTTCCTGCCATGCTTTGGAAAAAGAAGAGCACAACAATCATGTAAGGCCTGGGGGTTGGGGAAGCTAGGGTCTGCAGCCTCTGCTACTGGTGGGTGGCCAAGGATATTGGCAGCGGCCAGGTAGGTTGGACAAGCCACTAAGTTTAGGGCAGAATAAGAGACAGAGATAATAAATTAATAAGGGCATCGTTGAGCCCAACAATTGTGCCTAGTAGGCACATTACAGTAATAGGCTGTGTGTGAGCATCTTTTTTATCCTCGGATTTAAGGGTCTCAGGTTAGGGCTGGTGGTGGCTAATCCCAACCCCCAGGCCTTACATGATAGAAACCAATCCCGAAGCAAAGGTAGATAGAAAGAAAAACCAGGTTAGGGTTGGTGGCAGCCAACAAAGGAAAGCCAGGAGGGGCCAGGGAGTGAGTGCGTACACACACACACACACACACACACACAGAGCCTTGAACTGGTCTTCCTGCCTCAGCCTCCCAGATGCTAGAACTACAAAAGTGTATCATCATGCCAGCCTAAGTTAGTAACTTCAATTCCTACATTAGTCACAATGGCACAGAAGGGGGCGTGTTCTGCCATTAGTACTGGGGCAGTCCCAAGTCACACTGTCTGCACGTGCACATTGGTCTCTGAATTCTACAGTTTTATAAACAGTAAAATTATCTGGAAGTATCAATAAAGTCAGTCTTTAAATCACATGACAATGAAAAATATTCAGTAATTATGACAAATTACCAATGTAAAACAGTGACACATATTTAATTTTTTAAAAGCATGTAGATTGGGCTGGCAGATGGCTCAGTGGATGAAAGCTCTGCCATGAAGTCAAACAACATTGAGTGTGATCCCTAGTACCCACATGGTGAAGAGAAATGACTCCTGCAAGTTGTCCTCTGACCTCTATTTGTATAACATGCCATGAGCTCCCTAACACACACCCCCTTGTAAGTATGTAATAAAACAATTTTCCTGGCTTATGCCACCACGTGACTGTGTATCTCATCAAGAGCAGTACAGGCCAAACTGCTCAGAGTGAGGTGAGAAAACAGAAACATCTGCTCTGTAGAACTTAAATCTGAGCACCCACAACCCTACTAATCCCAGGGAGATGACATACCAGAAATCTGTGCCACAGCTGTTTTAGAGATTAAGGGAAACAGATTAAACACATGGAAATAAATCACATGGCTGCCTTCCTTATTTTCACTTAATGGAGTCATAAAGTTTACGTGATGTCTAGTCCATGTATATTCAATAAATAAAGAAACCCTAATATGCAAGATGCAGTACCTAAAACAGATTCTAATCCAATGAGAACTGCATATAAGTCCTGTCACACGTGCCCACAGGACATGATTATGAACTTCAGTACATGAAGACGGGAAAGGAACAGCCAGCTGCACAAACGAGTGCTGCTTCCAATACTGACTGGGGTTGCTGAGAGCCCGGGGCAGAGAGAAGCCCTGGCCTGGGAAGCTCAGTCTAGTCTAAGATGACAGAAACCTAAATCTATTTCCTTAATACTTGCGGTGCACTCATTCTCCACTCCCATCAAGTATTAAAATGTTAATGTTTTAACGGAACAGAAATTAACAAGAACTGACGAGTATTCTGTCAGAAGGCAGTATACACTAGCTACCAAGAGCCAGGACCCAGCACAACATTCTCAGAATAGAATTCAATTCACTGCACAATGTCACAACTCCACAATAAACGAGTAGGATGTGGTCCCTACTCTCAAGGTGCCCAGGGGCTGTTGTTACTGAGTGTGCATCGTGCTGCGCACTCCTAAATGCTTTCCTGTTTTATTATGATGTTGGCAGTCATGGCGTGAAAAAAGCTGTTTTGTTTTTTTTCAAATGAGAAAACATGTATCACTCAGAGACTATGTGACCGAGACAGACTAAATTATTTCCCCAGTGTCACTCCTCTGGCTTAGAGTGTGTGCTCTTAACCAAGCAGCCCAGCACACTGGCTAGCCTCTCGCTTTCTAAGCTGGCCATGTACATCCGCTTTGCCAGATTAATCTCTGCTGAGGAAAACTTATCTTCAGGAGTGCATTAGCCTGTACGTTTAATGTGCTATCCTCAATAACGACTACCACTAAATATATCCAACAGTGTTTTAGAAGTAGTGTATGAGCTTTACTCAAAAATGATTTGTGGTCAGTGGTAAGATGGATCAGTGAATAAAGGCATTTGCCATGCAACCCCGCAACCTGATTTTAATCTCTAGGACCCCTAAAACCGTAGAGGAAATATAACTGGGGGCTATAGGGGATTTTTTTATTGACAGGTGAATGATTTTTTGAAAATTATTATTTGCATTAGTATTCTGCTTCCATGCATGTCAGTGTGAGGATGTCAGGTCCCCTGGAACTGGAATTACAGACGGCTGTGAACTGCCAAGTGGGTGCTGGGATTTGAACCTTGGTCCTTTAGAAGAAAAACCAATGTTTTTAACTGCTGAGCCATCTCTCCAGGCACAGGTGAATGCTTTTACACAGAGCACAGGAGATTCTTTCTACAAGGGAAAGAACCAACTCCATCAAGTTGTCCTCTGACCCCACCTGTCTAACTTAGCATATATATACACACACACACACAGTAATAATTTTTCAGATTTTTAATTTAAAAAAATTAGCAGACCTGAGAGTCGTATAATGCTAAGGAAACAGAAAGCTAGTCACTCCAGGAAAGAGTTACTGCTTGGTCTCTTCCTACCATTCCTACTATAAAGGCAAGCTACAAACTGCTTTGAAAAAGTCACATTCTGCTTTTATAGTTAGCATATAGTTACAAAAATCAATGCAAAATGTCCGTTTCACAGATGCTTTAATACACCACCTCTGAGAGCATCAGCTGCAAATAACAAGACCTGTTGAACTTCCAGGAAACCTTTGCAAGGACTCACTGTTGATTCGACCCTTCCTTCCCCTGCTGCATAACACATGGTTTCATTTCAGATAAAGCCGTCTAAGTTTTCAATGTTTTCCCCATAATTTTCCCATTAACATGCCTTACAACTGATGCTGTCTGTATTTCATAAACCTGGATTCACAGAACAGTAGCTAATTTGGCAAATAGAAAACAAAAAATCTCCAATATTTTTGGAGCTGCCAACAGCTTTCCTAAGGAAAAAAGGACACTTCATTCAATCCCAGGCTAAAGGCAGTGAGTAAATTGTGAAATCCAATAGTACCTCAGGTCTAGATCTGCAGCAAGTCCATTATGAAAAGCACCCGGGAAAGCAAGAGCTCTCAAAGAAAAATAAGCCACAGAAATCAGCTTAGCATGCTGAAAAACAAGTACACACTCAAAACAAGCCTAAATATCGTACTGCCCGAAGGGTTCGCTGACTGACGACACCACAAGCAGAAGGTGATTTTGGCACTCACAGAAACAAGTCCTCAGCAGAAGCAGCGTGCCCAATTGAGAGCAATGGCCATTGCCATCTTTCCATGTGCTTGTCAGACAACTGAGGATAGACCCAGAAAAGCTTGCTGTTTGTTGGATTTGTTTCCCAAATTCAAAACTGCCTGGTGTCACTGGATTACCAAGAGAAGCTAGGGAACATATTTTCCTAGAAGTCTTGAACAGTAAGATGCTGTTCAGTGGCTATTAAGAGTGCGGTGACTAGTATCCTGGCTTCCTGCTTTGGCCACTGGCATACACTGGTGACCTACTCTCAATGCCTGTCACCCATCTGACAGTTCCCTGGGCCAGTGAGTGAAATGACCACACCTGCCATAAGCTTGGTTTTCCAGAGTTACTGATACAGGGAGGGAGGTTTTTTCCTGTGACAGCCACAGAGTTTCACACAAAAGCTTTCAAATATGTGCAAACTTACAACCATACTTTTTTTTAAGCTTCTGAAAAACAGAGGAGCTAAGAACTAAACTTCTTCTAGGGAGTGGTTTGCTCACTCTGAAATCTGAAACAGGCCTTGAATACCAGGAGTCTCATTGTTTGTGAATTGTAAAGAACTCCAGACATTTTCCAGGTAAAGAATAAGCATTCTGAATAGACAAGATCTAAGACCACATGGCCAAGTTAAAAGCTGAATGCAGAATTCCAGCACTCGGAAATCTGACACAATGTTGTCTTCCCCCAGACAGTCTTCCTTAAACTATCAATTTTTGTTTAAAAAAAATTCCTCCAGACAGAAATAGTTCTTTTAAGTTGTATATGCATGTCTGCATGTGGGTATGTGACATGAGCAAATGCCCACAGAGGCCAGAGGCGCCGGAGCCCTTGGCACTGCGAGCCTTGTACCGTGGATGTGGGTGACCAAAGTAAAGGGCCTCCAGAAGGCAGCGGTAAGCATTCTTAACCAGTGCCATCTCTCCATCCCAAAAGTGTTTCGTAGATACTTCACATACACACTGAATAGATAACCTACAACTGGCGTAACTTTTTCTAAAAACGACCTTTTCAAGTATATAGCTATTAATTGATAGAAATATAAAGAAAGGTATTTTGATTTTCAAATGTTTCTAAATTTTAAAACCTCCTTTTTCTTTTTCTTTTTCTTTTTGACAGTCTCACAACGTAGCTTTGGCTGGCCTGGAACTCAATATATAGACCAGGCTGGCCTTGAAAGAAGAGATTCACCTGCTTCTGTCTCCAGAACCTAGAATGAATGCGTGCACAGAGCGTTCTCCTCCCTCTTCTTTGGTTGATGGTCAATACTGCCTGATATTTCCAAGGTAGTTGATGGAACAGTTCTCTGTCAGTCTTACTATCACCAGTGATCAGAGCCAGCATCACCACATAGTGGTTCTGCCATGGTACAGACTCTCACAGTTCACATAAACTACTCTACCATCTATTTGTTTTTGGGTTTTTTTTTTTTTTTTTTTTTTTGGTTTTTCGAGACAGGGTTTCTCTGTGTAGCCCTGGCTGTCCTGGAACTCACTCTGTAGACCAGGCTGGCCTTGAACTCAGAAATCCGCCTGCCTCTGCCTCCCAAGTGCTGGGATTAAAGGAGTGCACCACCACTGCCCGGCTCTACCATCTATTAAACAACAAAAACCTGAACTATGCCTCCTATGTGTGGTCCCTTAGGACTTAAGAGTTTTTAAAAATAACGTATTTAAGCCTAGTGTGGCAGCTTATGCCTATAATTCTAGCATTATAGAAGCTGAGATAAAAGGATCAAAGCAGATTGAAGGCTATGTGGTCTACATACTGTGAGTGCCAGGCTACTGTGAGCTGCATAGCAAGCTCTTAAAAAAAAAAAAAAAAAAAATCAGTGACATAAATAAATACGTATAAATAGACCAAAAATTTTATTTCAGTTGGCAACATGGACCTTGATAGAAAGACTCCTCTGTTATAAATCCAATTATATGCTAAAAGTTACTGAAAGGTAACTGTTTATCAGCAAGTATAATTTAGACACATTGTTATGTTAACTACCAAACCCAAGCACTTAAATTTCTAGGCCAAATAGAAAACATTAGATATAAATTTAAAATAATCATTTGTATATTATTTCCTAAATCGTTTTATGCCAGAGCTTGGGAAATCGCTTCAATTTTCTCCTCAATACACTAATGACTCAGCAAGCAACACACTATACTGAAGCACGGCGTCCAAAGGTCCTGCTGTCTGTCCCCACAGATGCAGTGCAGCCATGAGGGTATCAGGCATTGAGACCAGAGCTCTTTACTTTTAAGACTTATCTTTTTTATTATTTTTAATTCCCTGTGAGTATGTGCATACAGGGCTAATTAATGCCCATGGAGGATCTGGCCTGAGCTGGAGTTATGGGGGTTGCTGGGAACTGGCCTGTGGAGAGAGTACAGGCTCCTAACTGTTGAGCCATCTCTGCAGCTCCTGCATTCAGAGCTCTTCACCCCCAGCAGGAAGAGCTTGATTTGGACACCCTGCCTGCCTGCCTGCCTTTGAAGGAAAGATGCCTTTGCTGTAAGCCACCTCTTTCACCACTAACTTTCAAACTCTTTACTACAGCATTCTAAGTCCCTAAGTCCCCAAGTGGAACAGGCACACAGAGGAGGAACAAACACGTTCCTTAACTAGGGTCACTCATTCAGACAGTCAAGGTTGACCCTTGAGGTACATTACAGTGTACCTAACATGGAGGCATGAATGACAGCAATCCTAGGCTTCACGGTGGCTCCTCAGACTTCACTGTCATGTCTTATATTTATCTGTTACATGCAAATACCTCAGTTCCTCCTAACCATCACTTTTAATTTTTATTTCCCAAGATTCTGCCCACTCCTTTCTGTCTGCGCAGTGGGGACATGCTTAGTGCTCAGCTTCTGGAATTAGCCCGGGTACCAATTTTTCCCTGTATTTCCTTTATTACTTAGAAATTACTCAAGAATGGTCCCCGAACTCCAAGGACTTGTAAGGAGACTTATTTTGTAAGTCACTGTTAGTTTTAATGTGTCCCCTACCTGTGAACATCAAAGCTGACTTGGCCTAAGCTGGGAGACCTATAGTTAGTTCATCATCTCACACAGGCATTAGCAGCTTGGCACCTGCTATCTGGACAGACTGACCAAAACCTGAGAGTCTACAAGTTGAATGGGGTTCTAAAGAAACAAAACCAAAAGCCACAGCGGTATGGGACCCTAGTCGCACTTGCAGTGCATCAGTTAGAAGAGAGGGAAACAGAGCTTACTATACAGACGACACATTCATTCTGATTAGAGAAGATGCCTTCTGCTCTAATGGAAATGAACTGTTTGGACTAAAGCAGTGGAAAACTCTCCTGGATCTGAACTGAACTCGCTCTCTCTACTGAGCAGTAACATTCCCATTACACAGCTCAGGACTTCTGTCCAAAGTAGTTCTGCAAGTCAGCACTGACAGGAGCAAGGTTTGGAACACATCAGATCTCAAGGCTACCTTTGCTGCCCTGAATTTTAAGACCAGATCACTGAGTACTACAAAGAACATCCAACAGTCTTTGTGAGACAGAAGATGACAAAGGCTGAAGAGTTCAAGACTTCCCCAGAAACACAACATTTAGGGGTAAAGGAAGATCTGAATGCTTTCAAGCCTCCAGGTTTCCAGTCCAGTGGATCTAGTAATGGTCCACATGCCGCCAGTATGCATGTGTGTGCTTGGACTGGAGAGCTACTTGATGTAATTTATAACCTCTCAAATGTTTCCAAATGAAATCCATGTGAGCAGCAGCTTCAAGGATACTTACTTTTAGAGAAAAAAGTTAAATGCATTTGGTAGCAATAAAAACTTATAAATTATTACACATTATAAAGAAATATCACCAAAGTGTTGTTCACCCAATTGCCTACAATGTGCTACTGTCACTGGCTTTAGCATGACTGTGTAACTGACAGACCCAGTCCCCATCCTCCTGGAAGTCACATCCTGGTGGAGGACACAGACAAACAGATGGCAATGCAGTGAGGAAACTTGGTTACAGTGGGGGGACAAGATGCCATGGGAACAGGAAGCAGGAACACCTAACCCAAACTGGACTTTTCAAAGGAGGCAGTGTGAAAGATGAGAGGAGTCAGCGAGCCAGGGAAGCAAGTCTGAGAGGACCAGTGTTGCAGGAAGTGCAAGAGGCATCTGCACAGGAGAGCAAGGAAAGGTCAGGGAGCTGCAGTGTGGGAGGGAAGGGAGAAACGAGGACCCTGTGAAGTCAGACAGGCCTTTGAGAGGCAGGGCTTCACAATCCTGCCCATTAGGAGTTTCACGGACTTTAAAACACCACCACCACCAGGTCTGGCTCCATATCACACAAAGTACATCAGAATCTATGACAGTTTAAAAAATGTTCCCTAGGATGACTGTGTAGCCAGGACTGAAGAGTGCTGCTGAAGCTTTTAAGAGGCCAGGCAAGGTGGTGATCCTGGTGATCCCAGCAAAGGGAAGGCAAAGTACCTCAGTTGCAGGCCATAAAACACACAGCAAGACCCCAACTCAGTAATAGCAGCACTAACCACACGATCCTTCCCCCAAACAAATAAACCCAAACCAAGCAAACAAAAACCTGTAAATACACACGATTACACATTTACTACTGCAAATCTGAAAAATAAAAGGTGATCTTAATTAAACCTCTTTGGGCCCTGTTTCCCAGCTCTACTAACTGAGCAATGACCCGGACAAGATTAGAGGCAGAAGTGAAAGTAGTCAGAAAATGCTGGTTTTGTCAGTGAGTCTTTCTTCCTGCTGGTCTGGTCTCACATTAGAATATCACTTCCTAGAGAAATTGATGTTGCTCTGTCTACATAGGATAGGACAGGTTAAAAAAAAAAACAAAAAAAACTTAAGACAAACCAGACTTTCTAAAAATTCTACTTGACAATACCTTGCACAACAGTCTATGATATTTTAAGATTTCTGAGGTTGGATAATTTTAAAGATCCTAAGTATTTTTATGGAGGGGAAATCTTTCATGATGCTTCATAAACACTTAATTTAAAGATTCCCCCACTCTGGAATTTGAGATATAAAACAATACAATAGAAAGAACTTATCCTTTTAATGCCACTCGAGTTACTAAAGAGATCAAATAGGATTAAGTCCGCTCTCTTCAAATAAACAGATCAACAGATCTTACATGACTGCAACCGTTTAAAACTATTCAGTAGAGGAAACTAAAACAGTAAGCTGTCTTTTAAAAAAGTTATCACCGCCTACTTTATATGGATATTCTCTGTCTAAATTTAGATGGTTTTTGAAGGGAGTAGTGATTGGGGATAGAGGGCCTTATGGCAGGAAGAAAGCAAGGCCTCTAGGACCCACAAGTGCTGTTACCAGTCTTCTACAAACTGCGCTCTCAAGGGAACACACACACTCTCACAAACTCACTGCTCTACTTAGCTACCAGGATTTAAGGACGCGTCTTGAATCTTCACCCAACTTGCTTGAAATTTTAAAAACCTTAGATAAACTCACTGTTTTTATATCTGTGTATTCATTTTTTAATTCCTTCCACTTGGGCAGGCATGCTTTCAAGAATTATGCTGTCACTAACAAAACAGCAACATTTGTTACCTTGTTTCCCTTCTGATGATATTACTATTCTGATGTAGTACCATTTGTTTCAATCACTCGTTCTGTGATTTTTTTTTTTAATGGGCAAGTACTATTTTGAAAAATGAACAATTTTTTTAAAAGGTATGGATGATTTCCTATTGTCTCCCTTTAAAAAGTCCCACTACACAAGGTGAAAAAAAAAAAATCTAAAAGTCAACAAAACCCAAACGCAAAAAAACATCAATTACAACCGTACCCTTTCAGATAATTTTGACTGAGGATACTGCAGAACAGTTAATCTGGTAATTAAAAATTTCCAGAACACGTGATGTTTATTTAGACCGTGATCTACGCTGTCAACCAGAACCCAACTCTTTAGTTTGAAACAAAAATACCTTACAACTTGAATACACAGACATGGTGGTAAATTCTTGGACTGCAGTTGCAGTGGGAGCCCACTAATCAAAACACCCTGTTTTGATTTGTCCAAATTAATTTAGCAACACAGTATCTTTTATTTTTATTTATTTATTTATGTTTTTGGCCCAGGACTTGTCTTACAACGCATCATTAAACACACAGATTCGACATCACACGATGTCAACAAATACCAAGAAAGGCTAGCTCCAATATGGTCCAAAGTGATTCAAAAGTTGCAGTGGCAACGGCCAGACCTAAGCTACCTGGGCTCTACCCAAGCCCGTTTCCCCAGGGTCCCGCGAGCCCACGCCCCGCGTGTGCACAAAGGCGCAGTGGAGGCACGAGCTTCGGGCTGCAGTCTACTCTTCCCACAGACGCAGGCTGCACAAGCCCTCCGCTCGTCCTCCATCTACCCACGTACAGCGGAGGCTGACACCGTCCGCGAGCCGCAGCTGACACCGTCCGCGAGCCGCGGCAGAGGCCGCACGGTCGCTGGAGCGCAGGGGAGGCACGGTGAAGACGCGCGCCCGCGAGCCGACACCCGACTCCGGGAAGGAAGGCCCGGCAAGAGTGAGGGCGGCGGGGCTAGCCGACACCCGACCCCAGGGCGTGCGGCCCTGCGTGCCCTTCCCGGCCTCCCCGCGACCGAGCGATGGAGGAGGACCGGGCGGAGGCCGGGTACGACGAGAGAGGCCCGGAGCCCGCCCGCCCGGAGCCCGCCCTCCCCGCCATCTACTCACGCTCCGGCTTCTCTAGGCTGCGCGGCTCCCGCCGCATCGGGTCCCGGCCCCGCGGGCGGCGGCGGCGGCGGCGCCGAGGGAGAGGACAGCGGGCGGCGCGGCGCCCGCCTCCCGGGCCCTCTCCCCCGCCGCTGCGGAGCGGCCCGGCCGGGCCCGAGCGCTGCCTCGCCGGCCGCCCCAGCCCCAGCCTCGGCCGCCGCGGCACCGGAACTGCCGCTCGCTCGACTGCTCGCTCCGCTCGGCGCCGGCCCCGCCGCACGCCCCCACCCCCGGCTCCGCTCGCCGGCGCCTGGGCTCTTTTTCCTTTTGTTTCCAGAATAAACTTTATTGGTCTCTCTTTCCGCTCACATCGTGTAAACAAACAACGAACTCTTCCCCACCCCCTCGGCTCCCCCCTCCTGGGGCAGAGGAGGGTGAGAGCTGAGGAGGGGCCGAACTTGCAACGCCCCGGAAGCAGATCTGCGAGGACCGGAAGTGAGGCGAGAAGAGGCCGGGCAATGGGCAAGTTTGGTAACAATGATTCACGGCGCCTGCGCCCTGCTCTTCCGCCCCAAGTGGCAGTGCGATTCAGCGCTGCGGTAACTCAGGCTGTGGTGTCATCCTGGGACAGCGGACGTGTCAAGTCTATTAGTTTCTTCCAGCGACAGTCTGTCTTGGGAGAAACAGACAGGAAAGTTGGGAGCGAGGGACGCCCAAAGAGAAAACGAAAGGAGGGCAAGATGAAGGGCGGCTATTCCAAATTGGATGCCGATTTTAGGAAGAAGTCTTTGCAAACACTGGTTTAAATTGTAACCCACTCCGATAGCCCTCTGCAATCTTTAGACTCACTTAGCAGAGACCTTTGGCCATGTCTAATCCTTTTTCCTTGTATCCCAGCTGTAGAAACTGTTATTGTTTTTCATTTTTGAGGCTTCAAAATAGTTAACTCTGGCTTCAAGTTAGATTCAACCTGGTGTTTTGGTACTGTGTAACGTATTGATCTCTTTTGGTTGAGAGGAATGAGATATGTTGACCTTTAAACGATATAATTACCAGCACTCGGGAGGCAGAGGCTGGCGGGTCTCTGAGTTCCTGAGTTCGAGGCCAGCCTCGTCGAGAGGCGGGGGAGGGGGTTCTTGGGGGGAGCAGAGCAGCAGACAGACAGACAGACATGGTATTATGCGTTTCTCTCCCCCTGCAGGTCTTTTATTGAAAAAAACCTAAGATCCAGAATCGAAGTCAGAGCCAAGTCCGGCAGCCTAGTGCCCCCTAGAATTTTTAAAGAGTAGAGGACAGGAAATAACACACTCAAAACTGCCACGCGTCCTCAACCCTGTCTTAATGATTAATTCATTCCTCTGTGCTTCACTGAACTGTTTGTGTATTTCCGGTTTTCTTTCTTTTCCACCCTAAGGCCCCGTTTTCATCTCACATTCCAGGGAATCTGAATTTTTAAGTATTTAACTAATCGTTTCCAGCAGTTTCAGAACACCCTTACCCTGGGTCAAGGAGTCAAATATAACCTTGAATTTCGTAGTCAATCCTAGGACCTAAAAGCATCATTACCTAAACCGTGTTTTCTGTACGATATTAATAGATAGTACTTGGTGAAGAAATTTTATGCTGGGAATAGTTTGCCTTCTAAAATTTATTTTTTAAAAATATGCTACTTTAATCCCAGCACTTGGGAGGCAGAGACAGGCGGATTTCTGAGTTCGAGGCCAGCCTGGTCTACAGAGTGAGTTCCAGGGCTACACAGAGAAACCCTGTCTTGAAAAACAAACAAACAAACAAAATGCTAATTACATTATATGATATCATATGTCATAGAAAATCCCCTTTGGGGTACTTAAGTGCATAATACTTTACCTTGAATCAAATACTATTTGTTGTTTAATTCATAGATGCTACTTTTGGCTTTATCTGGTGACCGCTGATGTTACATGGCTTATCTTACTTTCAAAGATATTTCTAAGTTTTGTTTTTGTAAAGCTAGGGGCCAAACTGGGGACTGTGTGTGTGCTGGCAAGTCCCCTATCACAATTACAGCCTGGAATTCTGTCTGCAGTATTACTAAATGTTTAAAGTATATTACACATCTGTGGGATAAAGTCATCATTCAAACACTGAAAGAAAAATGCTTTAGAGGAAAAGAAAAGTTAGATATGATTAGACCATGATGCATACAAAACCAAAATGCATCAGAATTAAGTAATTTCACCATAATTCTTTTTTTAAAAAGACATACAATGTTATTTATTGGGCCTGTTATGTTACTTTGTATGTCTTTCTTTCTTTTTTTAAGATGTATTTATTTTATTTATGAGTACACTGTAGCTGTCTTCAGACACACACCAGAAGAAGGCATCGGATCCCATTACAGATGGTTGTGAGCCACCATGTGATTGCTGGGATTTGAACTCAGGACCTTTGGAAGAGCAGTCGGTGCCCTTAACCACTGAGCCATCTCTCCAGCCACCCATAATTCTTCCTTTATTAGAATTAACATATTTGTTTATTTATGTATCAAGTAGATATGAGCCCATGGGTTGGCCTCTATCTCAGGACAGTCTTCCTGCTTCCTAGTTAGCACCATCCTAAGCATTCTGAGGCTGAAATGTCCATAATAAAGCTATTGTTTCATGCCAAATCACTGAAATTATGATCATAGCTATTTGTTTCTGGATTTTTTTTTTTTTGACAAAGTGTCTTAGAAGCTCCTGCTGGCCTTGAACATTCTGTACTTCTGTGGATGACTTTGAAATGATGGTCCTTTGGCTTCTGCCTTCCACGTGCAGGGTTATAGGCATGTACAATTATATTCTGCTGCCTTTGGATTTACTACCATTGCTGAGGTGATGGTTCACATTATGAATTTCACTGGATCAAGAAACACCTATGGAAATGCTGAGACTCACCTCTGGGTGTGTCTGGTGGCGTTTCCCAAGACAAGTCGATCAGGAAGGCTCTGAGCAAATCAATGGATTAATCCTTTGATGGATTCATAGTTTAATGCAGTGTTGGGAGGTGTATAGGGAAATCATGGGGCTCAGGGTTCAGTGGAAAGGGAGTTTAGGGGAAGGCTCTATCTTGTCCTGGTCTCTTCCTATATTTTCCTCTCTGTTTTGTGCTCCAAGAAGTGAGAAACAGCGTACTACACTCCAACTTCCATGATGTTCTGCCTAGGCCCAGGGGATAGCTACCATAAGCTGATTCCTTTGAAACCATAAGTTGAAATTTGGAGCTATGGGGATGTGTTGGACCTATGTGGAGAGAAAGCCTAGGAAAGTGACATTAAGTCACTGAGGAAATGTTCTTGAAGATGATATTGCGTCATGCCTCCGGAAGCTGGACCCTAGAAACCTGACAGGGAGCAACAGGAGATTAAGAAAGACAGACAGGTATAACATAACTCTGGGATCACTGCATGTGTGCTTGGATAGAGACGCACCAGCAGCCCATATATGTAGTCAGCGAGGTTATTATATACAACATAAATGAGGAGACGGATCTCTGTAGAGGAGCAGTCTCGGGGTATGTGATGGTGCAGTCACAGGGATGAAGAAGCTGCAGTTAATATTCTCTACTCTCTGTAGGTATTGTTTTTAGTCAAAGGTCAACTGTTGGTCATCATGTGTATTCAGACCAGGGAAAGACCTTGCTCTTCTACTGAGCCTGACTGTAGGAAGACCTTGCCAGTCCCGTGAGTCTCAGGCATTGGCATCCCTGGCATGGTCATGCTTATGTCATATGCTCATTCACACAGGGATACACTGGCTCCCCACAATACTAGGACTTTGGTTGCTTTCATCTCTGCTTCCTGGATGCTGTGAATAAGCAGCCTCCTCTGTCACCTGCTTCTTACATAAGAAACTGGTTTAAAATTTTTAATATATATGGATACAGAAGGAGGGTATGCTTGTGACATTGATGAGTGTGGAGGTCAGAGAACAACTTGGTATAGAGTTGCCTCCGGAAGCTGGACCCTAGAAACCTACATATATGGGCTGCTGGTGCGTCTCTATCCAAGCACACATGCAGTGATCCCAGAGTTATGTTATACCTGTCTGTCTTTCTTAATCTCCTGTTGCTCCCTGTCAGGTTTCTAGGGTCCAGCTTCTGCCCTGTGATCTCAGGGTTAGAACCCTGTTGTGAGGCCTGGGTGTGTGTGCCTTTATCTGCTGAGTCACCTTGCTGGCCCCTGTTGTGAGACACTATTCCTGGGAAATGTGTACAAATGTCTACTCATCTCAGATAGGGAACTGATAACATACCAAAATCCAGCTGCCCCTGAGGTCCAACTTGCTGGATCGATAAGTTCTGTTGAGGTTACCTATAAGAGTACAGGTGAGGTGTTACTTCCAGGAGCAGAAATGACTCAAAGACTCCTGCATCACCAAAGCCCACCCCAGAATGGGCGACAGTTCACACAAGCTGGGAACCTGGAGCTCACTGTGCAGCCTACAGACAGATCAAAAGCTTGGAGAGTGTCCATTCCAGGCAGTTCTGCTAGTCTTCGTTTCTTCTAAGCAGCCAGGCTAGTCTCTGGGTATTCCAGGCAATGCCTCAGTGTCACCCTTACAGGTTGGCTTATCTGAGACTGATGCTCACCAGTCTTTACTGTTAATGTACTCCTGTCAAAGGAGGGGCCTAGAGAATATGGTCAGTTTCAGGGGCTTCCTGAGGTATTTTTGTTCCAATGTCAAATTATTTAATTCAAATCTTACAGAGTTGATTCTTGGGAATTTGTAATAAAAAACAACCAACCCGGTTGGAAAATAATTTTCCAACCTATTGTTAATATTCACTGTGTCAACATTTCCTCTAGTCAGAACTTTTGAAACTATTTTGGTATCAATTACTTTGAACCAAAGCATGTACTAGTTAATCTTCATCACAAAGTTGATGAGACCTAGAACACAGGAAAGGTGTCTGAAGGTAAGCCCAGCCTATGAAAGGCTCTATCTTGTGAGAACAAACATGCATTTAAAAGGAGAGAGCTTGAGTTGAGATGGCTGGGTAAGGGGCTTGCTGTGCCTTAAACGTAATTGCATGTAATGTAGTTGATGCTATAGGGACCCAGGGTTAAGAAATTGCCATAAATCTCAAGAGAGACTTGAATTTTAAACTCAAAACAGTGTTGGGAGAACAACAAGATGGTGCAGTGAATAGAAGGTGCTTCTCACAAAGCCTGACTACTTGAGTTTGATCCCTAGGACCCTTGTGGTGGGAAGGAGAGAACCAACTCTAAATTGTCCTCTGACCTCCACATGTGTATCTCTCTCTCTCACACACACACACACACACACACACACAAACACGTAGGGTGAACCATGCTTTCAGCTGAGGTCCAGGACCAAATGAAAAGGAGTAAATGAGCTGAGCACCAGTACTCATCTCTCTCTACGTCCTGACTGCAGGTGCAAGGTAACCAGTGCCTCAACCTCCTGCCAGCCATCAACTCCCCACCATGACAGACTGCACCCATGAAACTGAGCAACATAAGCCTTCCCTCGAGTGGCCTCCACAGGTACGTTGTCACAGCAAGGAGTAGCATAAGGAAACCTAGCCTACCACCATCATCTGCTTTCCCACAGTCTCCTTCTGTATTTCTACCAAGGTCATCCCGCCTGTTCATTTGAGTCATTATGGATCTATTTCAAATCTTTCCACAATCAGTTACCACATACAAGGCGAACCTGTTACATAATTCATCTCTTCCACTGTTTTTTTTTTTTTTTCTCTCATAGCCTTTCATTTTTCTCTAATTGTGAATGTTTTTGTCTAAAACTACATAGTCACACATTTGTTATTTTGAAACGTGACTTCATGAATTTCCTGCGTCAGATCCCCTGGACCTCCTGTATTTTTCTTTCTCTTGTTAGTGAAGTCTATCCCTTGAACATTCTAAGAAAGGGAATGCAAGGCATAATTTTATTATTCATTTAGCTCCTTTAGTTTTATGACTGTATTTAGAACTTTATGATGCCTATATTGATATATACATTTAGTGTATTATAACAAATTGATAATATGGAAAACTCTCTCGAACTAAGGCATCACAGCTACACCATCTTTACCTACACTTTCACTAATGAGCTTGTCCATCACCAAGGAATACAAAACAGAATGGAAGATTCTTTGACACCAACCCTCACCTTCACTTCGTGACATTTCATAATTGGCCTTTGATGCCTTTCCATTTTAAGATTAATTTTTTCATGAATTTGTCTACTGCAACATCTTACTATTCTGTTACCTTAGTTCATGGCATTAGTACTGTCATGTAAAATGAACATCTGTGACAATGCATGCTTTTAGCTCCTATAACCTCCTGGTTTAATCCATCCTTCCATGCTTTTATCTTGATTCAATTTTGGTTGCATTTCATTCATTCCCAGTAGGCAGAGCACTGGGGATCCTTTTATTCTGTATAATAATATAACTGTTGATACGTGTGATAGTTCATCTTCACTGACAACTGACTAGATTTACAATCACCTAGGAGATAGCCTACAGGCATTGATGTAAGGGTGTTCCCAGAAAGGTTTAACTAGGGAGAGAAGACTTAACCTGAATGTGCACAGCACTATTCCATAGGCTAGGATTCCAGAATAAATAAAAAGGGATAACGGAGGGCCTGTAGAGACGGCTCTGTGGGGATGAGCACATACTGCTCTTGCAGAAGACTCAAGTTCAGTTCTCAGCACAAACACCAGGTGTTTCACAGGTGTACAACAATCCCATCCTACACACACACACACACACACACACACACACACACACACACACACACACACAGGGGGGGTGGTAGAAGGGAGAATAAAGCATGCTGAGTACCAACAATCATCTCCTTTTGCTTTCTGACTATGAGCACAATGTGACCGGTCATCTCATGCTTCTGCTGCCTTTCATTCCCCATCGTGATACACTGTATCCCTTCCAACTATGAGCCAAGTTAAACTTTCCAGAAGTTGCTTTTCCCAGCTATTTTGTTACAACAGCAAGAGATCATCCTGTATGTTCTGAGACTCACTAAGGAAGTAAATCCTCACAGGGAGTAAATCCTAAGCTAGGTGTTTTGTTTTGTTTTTTTCAGACAGGGTTACTCCGTCCTAGCTGTTCTGGAACTTGCTTTGTAGACCAGACTAGCCTGGAACTCAGAAATCTGCTTGCTTTTGCCTCCTGAGTACTGGGATCAAAGGTATGTGCCAGGATGGCTAACATTATTTTTGTTAATAATTTCTTTTTTGTTGCTTATTTTTGAGATTGTATTTTAGTTACAACATTTTTCTCTTCTCTTCCATCCCTCCAAACCACCCCATATACCCTTTCCCACTCACCCTCAAGTTCATAGATTCCATATTCATCAGCTATTATTGTATGCATATATGTATTCTATATATTTTCATAAATATAACCTGTTGTGTCCGTAAAATGTTATTTGTATGTATATTTTCAAGGCTGACTGGTACTAGACAACCAGTGTGTGTTCTTGCCTGGGGAGGGCCATCTCTCCTGCCTCCAGCTCTATTCAGTTACCTATAATTCTTTGTGTAGGGCATGTCCCTGTCTGGTTTGGCATGTTTGCTGCTGTCCTTGTTCAGGGCACATTTGGGCAGTCATGTTGGTGAGACTTTATGGGTGTAGCTTCTAATATTACCAGGAGACACAATCTCACAGCAAACTCCCTGATCCTCTGCCTCTTACAATCTCCCTTCCCTCCATTACCTGAACCTCAGGTGAGGGGGTGTTGGGTAAATGTATTCATTAGGACTAGGCTCCACAATGCATGTTGGTTGGTGTGGTTCTCTGTAATGGTCTCTGTCTGTTGCATAGAGAAGTTTCCTTGATGAGGAGTGAAGACCACTTATCTGTAGATATAAGCATAAATGATTACAGTTTGTTGTTAGGGATTATGCTGGTTTGTAGATTCTCCTCCAATAACCATGATTTCACCAGCACTGATTAGTTTACTTGGTTTCCAGTACTAGGCATAGTATCCCTCATGTTGAGTAGGTCTTAAGTCTGATTAGAGAGACATTGGTTACTATCAAGGTATGTGTGGCACTACTTACTGTAGCTATAGGGTTATTGTGCCATGCTGGTCATTGAAGTGGTTCATACATGTCAATCAAAGATGGGTGGAACTGTTGGTTGCCTCTTTTTTTTTTTTTTTTTTTTTTTTTTTTTTTTTTCTTTTTGGAAGCTTTCATGGTGTCTTCTGGTACCATGGAAGCTAGTCCTCAGGAAGGGGGCATTCAGTCAGTTCTAGCTCAACGGCCCCTGAGCCCTGTTTCTGAGGTACACGATGTCTTCGGCAATGGGGACCTACCTTCCCTTTCTGGCAGGTACACAAGGGCCACAGCAATAGGCTAGATGTTTTGGGAACTACTTAGCCCTTGCCAACAACTAAAAAGAGGGCTTCTCATTTATGGTACCAGGTTTTTGTTGGGTGGGCTTTGATTCTTGGAGGGAACAGGACTGCTATCAGCTCAGATGACAAAACTTCACACATACATACATACATGTATGTATGTATGTGTGTGTGTATGTGTGTGTATGTATGTATGTATGTATGTACAGGGATGGCACATACAATGGGCTGGGCCCTTTCCCATCAATCACTAATTAGGAAAATGCACTTGCTATCCAACCCAGAAAACCTGGGCTCAATCCCCAGAACCCATATAAAAAGCGGTGGTATGGATATATAATCTCAATTCCCTCTAATGGATGGGGCCCCTAAGTGGTTACTGAATACCAAGTAGTCACCCTTGTAATCATACACGTACAATTATTATGTATATTGATTATTAACATTAAATAGAGTCATCACGTTGTATTTGTACATTTATGTGTTTATTTATTTTAAATTTTTAGGTCTATTTAGATTTAATTTATGTGAATGAGTGTTTTTGCCTGCCCGCATGTAGATATACCATATGTGGGCCCAGTGCTCAAGGAAGCAAGAAGAGGTATTAGATCCCCTGGAACTGAAGGTACCATATGGGTGCTGGAAATCAAACCTGTGTCTTCTGCAAGAGGAACAACTGCTCTTAGCTGCTTAGCTACCTCTCTAGCATGTGTGTGTGTGTGTGTGTGTGTGCGTGTGCATGTGTGTGTGTGTGTGTGTGTGTGTGTGTATGTGTGTGCATGTGCGTGTGTGCATGTGTGTGTTTGTGAGTTTGAAACAATAATAATTAAAGAAAAAGCATCCATAGATTTGAGAGAAATCAAGGGAAGGATATAGGAGGGAGAAGAAGGAGGGAGCAAAATGGTTTCATTTTTACTTAATTTTTAGTGATATTTTAAAAACAACAAAATGTTTTCAGATTATACACATACATTTTAAATGTGCACGTCTGCCAGGTGTAACTGGTCAAATCCCACTAAACACATACGTAAACTCATGGTGGTTTTATCTTTTTCCAATTGCTACTTTCAAAAATAATTCCCCTGGAATGGGCATTTTTAAAAAGCTTTTAAAAAGAGCCCTTTGAAGCTGACTGTGATGGTGCACATCTTTAATTCCAGCACTCAAGAGGCAGAGGCAAGCGGATCTTTGTGAGTTCAAGGCCAGCCTAGTCTACAAAGCAAGTTCCAGGACAGCTAGGGCTACACAAAGGAGCCCTGCCTTGGTGCTCTGCTGGGGACCAGGATGATGTCAGTGACACATGTCACCACTAAGGGCCATGCAGGTGTCTGTGGTCTATGCTGCAGCCTGAAGCCACAGCAATGTCCATAGGCCATCCTGACTCAGGAGATCATATTGATGGAGGTGGCCTGTGCGGCCATGTGAGGCCATGTGATGGCCAGGTCCTTGCTGCTGCCAAAGGCTGTACCTGAGTCTATAGTCCTACTGCAGCAGGAGACTGTTCATGATCTGTGCTGGTCCCCAAAACTGTGTGGAGAGCCATGATCCATGCTCCGGCTGACTGTCAAGAACAAGGAAGTTACATTTGCTGTGCTGTCAATGACTACAGACGCACAGTTGAGAGGGACATGGAAGGCCTCTTTGACAACCCCTACCCTAACTTCCCCCCCCAAAAGTAACAGCCTAGACAAGAAGCCACTGAAGAGATCTCTTAAGAAGTGTGACAAAATTCTCTGATTAGCTCGGTTCCCCATTTTTAAGGGTTATTTGGTTCTCTGGAGTCTAACTTCTTGAGTTCTTTGTACATATTGGATATTAGCCCTCTATCGGACGTAGGATTGGTAAACATCTTTTCCCAATCTGTTGGTTGCTGTTTTGTCCTATTGACAGTGTCCTTTGCCTTACAGAAGTTTTGCAATTTCATGAGGTCCCATTTATCTATTCTTGATCTTAGAGCATAAGCCATTGGTGTTGTGTTCAGGAACTTATCCCCTGTGCCCTTGTGTTCGAGAATTTTCCCCACTTTCTCTTCTATTAGATTCAGTGTAACTGGTTTTATGTGGAGGTCCTTGATCCACTTGGACTTGAGCTTTGTTCAAGGAAATAAGAATGGATCAATTTGCATTCTTCTACATGTAGACCACCAGTTGAACCAGCACCATTTGTTGAAAATGCTGTCTTTTTTCCACTGGATGGTTTTAGCTCCTTTGTCAAAGATCAAGTGACCATAAGTGTGTGGATTCATTTCTGGGTCTTCAATTCCATTGATCTACCTGCCTGTCACTGTACCAATACCATGCAGTTTTTATCGCTACTGCTCTGTAGTACAGCTTGAGGTCAGGGATGCTGATTCTCCCAGAACTTCTTTTATTGTTGAGAATAGTTTTTGCTATTCTGGGTTTTTTGTTATTGCAAATGAATTTGAGAATAGCTTTTTCCAAGTCTATGAAGAATTTAGTTGGAATTTTGATGGAGATTGCATTGAATCTGTAGATTGCTCCTGGCAGGATTGGCCATTTTTACTATATTATTCCTGCCAATCCACGAGCATGGGAGGTCTTTCCATCTTCTTAGGTCTTCTTCAATTTCTTTCTTCAGAGACTTGAAGTTCTTGTCATACAGATCTTTCACTTGTTTGGTTAGAGTCACATCAAGATACTTTATATTGTTTGTGACTATTTGAAGGATGTTGTTTCCGTAATTTCTTTCTCAGCCATTTATCCTTAGGAAGGCTACTGATTTGTTTCAGTTACTTTTATATCCGGCCACTTTGCTGAAGTTGTTTATCAGCTGTAGGAGTTCTCTGTTGGAATTTTTGGTGTTACTTAAGTATACTATCATATCATCTGCAAATAGTGATATTTTGAATTCTTCCTTTCCAATTTGTATCCCTTTGACCTCAGAAACTTGAATGGCCAAGAAACACCTAAAGAAATGTTCAACATCCTTAGTCATCTGGGAAATGTAAATCAAAACAACCCTGATATTCCACCTCACACCAGTCTGAATGGCTAAGATCAAAAACTCAGGTGACAACAGATGCTGGTAAGGATGTGGAGAAAGAGGAACACTCCTCCATTGCTGGTGGGATTGCAAGCTGGTACAACCACTCTGGAAATCAGTCTGGCAGTTCCTCAGAAAATTGGACCAGCTATACCACTCCTGAGCATATACCCAGAAGATGCTCCAACATGTAATAAGGACACATGCTCCACTGTGTTCATAGCAGCCATATTTATAATAGCCAGAAGCTGGAAACAACCCAGATGTCCCTCAACAGAAGAATGGATATAGAAAATGTGGTACATTTGCACAATGGAATACTACTCAGCTATTAAAAACAATGACTTCATGAAATTCGCAGGCAAATGGATGGAACTTGAAAATATCATCCTGAGCGAGGTAACTCAGTCACAAAAGAATACACACTGTATGCATTCACTGATAGTGGATATTAGCCCAAAAGTTCGGAATACCCAAGATTCAATTCACAGACCATATGTAGCTCAAAAAGAAGGAAGACCAAAGTGTGGATGCTTCAGTGCTTCTTAGAAGGGTGAACAAAATACTCACAGGAGGAAATATGGAGACAAAGCATGGAGCAGAGACTAAAGGAAAGGCCATCCAGAGACTGCTAACCTGAGGATCCATCCCATATACAGTCACCAAACCTGGAGGCTATTGTGGATGCCAGGAAGTGCTTGCTGACAGGAGTCTGATATGGCTGTCTCCTGAGAGGCTGTGCCACAGCCTAACAAATACAGAGGCGGATGCTCGCAGCCAACCATTGGACTGAACTCGGGGGTCCCGGATGGAGGAGTTGGAGAAGGGACTGAAGGAGCTGAGGGGGTGTGCAGCCCCATGGAGGGAGCAACAGTGTCAACTGGTCAAACTCTCTGGATCTCCTAGGGACTGGACCACCATCCAGAGAGTACACATGGAGGGACCCATGGCTCCTGGCCACATATGTGGCTTTGTTGGACATCAGTGGGAGGAGAGGCCCTTGGGTGTTTGCTGCCCCAGTGTAGAGGAATGCCAGGGTGGGAAGATGGGAGTGGGTGGGTGGGGGAGCACCCTCATAGAGGCAGGGGGATGGGGATTGGGATGGGGGTTTCCGAAGGGGAGACCTAGAAAGGGGAAAACATTTGAAATGTAAATAAAGAAAATATCCAATGACTTCTGGCAGAGGTGTAGGAGGGGAAGGACCCAGCTTTATTTAAATAGAGGCAGAGTAGTGCTGAGTTTGACCATATTGATGGATTATATAGATATACTCCAGGGAGTGTATAGATAACACAAAGTGATTTTTTTTTCTTGTTTGGGGGAAGCTCACAAGGGAGGGCAGACATGACGTGACTAGGAAGGAGTTGCGATAGAGGTGCATCACGTGACACTCCCAGAGAATCAGTGAAAGTGTTATGTGGGGAGGAAAAAAAAAAGAACCGTTTGAAATTTATTTAGGGTATGTGGTAGAGTATGCCTGTAGGTCCAGTACTCGAGAGGTAGAGGCAGGAAGATCTTGAGTTCATCCTTAGCTACCTAGTTTGAGGCCAGCCTATGCTACCTGAGACTCTGATTCAAAAAGAAGGGACAGGGAAATAAAATGGCTTGGAACCACTGGCTCTAAACACTTTTGAGGGGGTTCCAGGGGCCTGAAAGTAGAAAAGGAAAAAAGAAAACTTAAGAACTTCAGTCTTCCTTTTTATATTACAAACCCCTGGAAATGCACCTTCAATCAGACACATAACATCTTTAAATCTTATTTTCACCATGCACGAACACATTCTATTTTATTAGATCCATCTTTCCCCAGCCCCCTTCAGCTCCCTCTGGCTTCCTTCCTACACATCCTTCTTCCAACTTCATGTCTTCTTAAAATATATATGTATTCATCTTACTAAGTACTTAGTGCTTCCCGAATACACATGAATGTAGAGCTGTCCGCTGGACCAACCTACTGGGGCCCCACCCCTCTCTCTTCCACAGTAGCCATCAACTATGTGTAACTTCTCACCTAGGAGTGGATTTGTGAGCTCACCTCTCTCTACCATACGGAATGTGGACTAGGTTGAGCTTGTGCTGGTCTGGTACAGACAACCACACTGCTCTGGCTGTTATGAGCTTCCCACCTCCTCTTCCGTGACATTCACTGGGCCTTGGGAAAAGAGATACAATAAAGATTTTCTACTTAAGGGTGAGCATTCCACAGTCACTTATTCTCTGCACTTGGGCCATTTGAGGTTCTCCGAGTCAAGTTGTGTCCACCTCAGAGAGAAGTTTCTCCGACTGATGGGGAGTGAGGGCCGTACTAATCTATTGGTGTAAGGGTGTGGAGTCGGGCAAGGGATGTGTGAGGAGAACCATGAGGAGCTGAAGGGGGGGGAGAAGGGTGGATCTGAGAAAACAGAATGAATTCATGTATGGAGGGAGAAAATAAAATTTTGAAATTTAGAAGGCCATTGGATACTACAACAATTTAGCAAAATGATAACAAGCTCTCTTCTAGGGCCTATGATGCCTCTGGCCACAAGTTCTTAGCCGCGTAGCTGTGTTTACAGTGCTAGGCATGAACTCCCATCCGGCTGCTGTCGATTGCCCCAGACATCCGTGCCATCATTATACCAGTGAGCATATGTCGCCAGGTGAGTCATTATTATTTTCAGTACTGCAAGGTTGTTGGTACTTTTTTCCGTCCCAGCTAGTTAAGCACTTACCCATTTTATGAAAGGTCATCGTGGAGGAAGGTTCTGGTACAATACCAGCGTGATTTCTCTCAAGTCCTGTGAACAAAGTACTGGTATCTTCAGCAATAGGGTACCCACAGGCTCTGGTGGGCAATAGCACTAGCCTGCATTGTTTAGGGAATTGGGGGGAGGGACTCTACTGTTGAAGAACTCAAAAGAAAGCATCCTATACCTGATGTTGGGCCTTGGGGTGATTGTGCATGGTTTCTGCAAGGAGCATTACTTCCCATGTGGAGTAATTCTGAAGAAACTAATTTTTAATAAAAGAGTGGATTTCTATGTGACTTTCCCCACAAATCTCCAATGGATCCCTCCTTCTACCCCTACCCCACGGTTCACGCTCTATTTCCCTTCCCCACTTAACTGCTTTACCTGTTACTTCTCTTTCTCTCCTCACCCCACCTGTGTGCCCCCGCCCGCAGCCCACCAATGGTCCCTTCCGCCTTCTTGGTTTCTGCAGGGGTTCCAAGTCACATGCAGAAACCTAAGTATTCAAAGGGGCGTGTGCTGCTTGTTGCTGCTTTGGCCTTGTGCAGTCCCCATCCTTTCTCCTTTGTGGACAAGTTATCATAGGGTCATTTACTTTCTTCCTGTAGCCTCTTGGCTATATTTATTCCTCTCCTTTACTCCGAGTATTGCTTCTAGTATTTCCTATAAGGCTGAACTGGTGGATATGAAGTCCTTTAGCTGGTAACAGCGTGGACAGTTGTTTTTTTCTCTTCAACTATAAAAGATAGTTTTTGCTCAGTAAAGGAGTCTGGGTTAGCATCTGTGGCCTTTAGGCTTTAAAGTACATGCACCTAGGCTCTTCTGGATTTTAAGTTTCTATTGGGAAGGCAGCTGTAGTTCTATTTGGCTTACCACTGTATGCGACTTGTGGCCTCTCTTGAGTTTTGAGGTATGGTTTCTTTGTTCTGTATATTCAAAGATTTATCTATAATGATGTGGGGCGTCTTTGGCGGCCCTGTCCATTTGGACAGGTCCCTTGTCCGTGTGTCTCTTGTATCTGATGAGCAGCAGCAGCCTTAGATTTGAGAACATTTCTCCCATGTCTACTAGAAGATCTGTTCTATGTCTTCGACCTGGACTTCTCCTATGCCCATGATTTGAGTATCTCCAAGTTGAATCTCACTGAGTGACCAGTTGCTCTCTTATCCCCAATCCTGATATTCTGTCTTCTATGTGATCCACACTGTTGGGAAGTCTTCCCACTGAGTTTGTTGTTTTTAAATTCTCATTAATTTTTAACTTACTTTTTAAAAACTAGGTTATTTAACTTTTTAAAAAGATTTATTTATTTATGAGTACACTGTACCCATCTTCAGACACACACCAGAAGAGGCCATTGGATCCCATTACAGGTGGTTGTGAGCTGCCATGTGGTTGCTGGGATTTGAACTCAGGACCTCCAGAAGAGCAGCCAGTGCTCTTACCCGCTGAGCCATCCCACTGGCCTGGGCTGTTTAATTTTTCATTCCTGCCTCCATGTCAGCATGCGCTCTCTTCAGTGTTTCCATTTCTGTGTGGAATTTACCTCTCCTCTCCTGGATTGTCTTCCTTGTTTTATATGTGTTTCCTTGAACGTAGTCAGCTTATTCCTGTCCTCTTCAGGTTCATTCGGGTGTTTGTTTCTTCTTTAAATTATTGAACACATTCCTAAGTGTCTTGAGAGTCATCTGGGTTATCCCTGTTGGTGAACATCACTCTGGGGACGATGATATTTGCGGGGGGGGGGGGGGCATACTGTCTTACTTTCATATTGATTGCGGTTTTGTGTTGGGACCTGGGCACTTGGTGTTAGTCTGTTGGTTGTGTGTTTGTTATGAGTTTTAGAGCACCTGTATTACAAGGGCAATTTCATTCTGTTAGAGTGTCCTGGATGCTTTCAGATCAAGGAGGCAAGTATCTGAACTCAGTTGTTCAGGTCCTCAGTGTTGATTGGTGAGTTGGTAGGCTGGGGCAATTCCATTTCAGTGGCCCCCGGGCATTGCTAGGGTGGAGGCAGCTTTGTGAGTGCTCAGATGAGGTCTTGAAACAAGCTGAAGGGTGGGGGTTGTCTAAACATTGAGAGCCATGTGAGTAGTTGCTTGGGCAAAGTACTGGGACAGTTGGCATAGGGCAAAGGGGACTTAGCACCAGGGCCAAGGGGACTTACCACCAGTGACTTTGGGTGCAGCTTGCTGCTGGAGCTGGATCCAGGAAAAACAGGGGTGGGGTGGGGAATACAGGGACTTACCAACAAAGCCCACAAGTGCAAATATTAGTCAAGCTGGAACTGGCTGGGCAGAGTCTATATTTTCGTTATAGAATTAAGTGGTGTCTTGCTGCCTTTGCCAAATGAAGTGAAATTGCTTCACCTGTAAAGCTAAGATTCGTCTTTTCTCAGTTTAGCCTAACAATTTGTTCATCGAATTTAATGTGGTATTTATGAGATAACAAACCTGATGCTCACAAGATACTCTTAACAATCAGACTTCACTAAAGAGGCCCGCCTTTCACAACAGCAGAGGTTCCAGCTATGGCCTCCCGTTGGGCCGGCATGCTTGTTCTTTACCACACGTGTTGGGCACTTAGTTGTGCACAGGTGCTTTCCTGTGCTCGCCACCTCGTTTATCTCACTTGAGCAACTCTCTGCCTTGGGAAGATGAGTCACTGTGAACACAGCCTCCTCTAATCCTAGTTATTACAGCTCTTGAGGGATGATGAAGATCATGGCTCTGAGCAGATGGACCTCTAAGAAGAATGGCCACGAGCTGCCCTGACAAACTCTCCGGAAACTGCGGTATTCTTCATGCTGCCTCGAGGGTTGCTCTGTAATCACAGGTTGCTTTCTCCTCAGTCCGGAGGCTAGATAAAGCTAAGCGAGAGGAAAGCAATATAGTGTAGGGAGCTTAGAGTGGTTCAGTATGGAAAGTGCTTGCCAATCAAGTGTGAGGGCCTAAGATCAACCCCAGAACCCACGTCAAAAACGTATGGGTGTGGAAGATGGAGGTAGGCAGACTCCTCAGGCTCACTGGCCTGCCACCCCAACTTAGTGTATTTGGTGAGCTCCAAGCCTGTCTCAAAAACTAAATTGTGGCACCTAGGAGCACCATCTGAGGTGTTCTGTAGCCTCCATAGGCAGCCAGACATATGTGTACCATATACATATATGGGCCCACTCACACATGAACATACACACACACACACATAGCATACATACATATGCACACACACAGCACACACACATACACAAGGACTTGCACATACACAGCGTACACACACACACACGCACACACACACCTGCATGCATACACAGCATACACACACACAAGGGCGTGCATGCACACATAGCATACACATACACACACACAGCATACACACACATGCACACACACAGCTTTCACACACACACACACAAGGATGTGCACACACACACAGCATACACAAACAGCATACACAAACACAGCATACACACACGCACATGTGCACACACACACACACCTGTGTGCATACACAGCATACACACACACAAGGGCATGCATGCACACATAGCATACACATACACACACATGCACACACATAGCATTCATACACACACACACACAAGGATGTGAACACACACACACACAGCATACACAAACACAGCATACACACGCACACACACACACACAGACATGCGCACGCACACACAGCATACTGACAGGAGTGTGGTCAGTGCCTACAATTCCAGCACTTGGAAGGTAGAAGCAAAAGAAGCAAGATTTCAAGGATAGTCTTGACTACATAGCAACTTTGAGGCTAGCCTAGGCTACATGAAACCCTGCCTAGGAGGGTGGCGGGTGGTGGAGAGAGCACAAAAGAAATGAAGGGAGGGAGAGAAGAAGAAATAAAGGAAGGAAAGATGGACCTCTTAGATGTAAAAGGGAATGCAAGACCCAGCACACTTAAGCCTGACTCTGGGAATGTGATGTTCAGAGTCACCTGTGTGTGATTGCTTACAATAGGTGTCCACATTGGAACCCAGGTCTCCCACTGCCTGCCTGTAGGGTTTCTGATATGGAAGATTTAGGGATTTCAAGGACACAAAATGGTGGGATATTGAGTGAAAAAAGAAAGAGAAAAAAGACTTTCCCCCGGGCTGACATCACACAAAATAGTTTCACTATGCTCTTAAAAATCTAGTCATGGGATGGAGAGATAGCTCAGTGGTTAGGAGCCTGACAGCTCTTCCAGAGAACATAGGGTTAATTCTAGCATCCATGTGGGAGTTCACCAGTCTGTCACTCCAGTTCAAGGTGATCCAATGCCCTCTTCTGGTCTCCAGAAGCACTGCACTCAAGTGGGGCACAGGAACACTTGCAGGTAAAACAGCTGCATATGTATACACACACACACACACACACACATATATATATGTATATATATATACATATACATATATATATGTGTATATATATACATATACATATACATATACATATACATATATATATATAATCTAGTGTTGATTTCAGAATTTCCTTCAAAACCGTATGTAACTCCAGCTCTTCTGGCCTCCTTGGACTCCAGGTACACACATGGTGCACAGATATACACCCACCCATACCCATAAAATTAAATTTAAAAAATAGTGTGGGTTGTTCTCTCAATTCAGTGCAAACTTTATGTGGGTCTACCTAGCCTGATTCATGTATGGAAATGTCGGGGAGCACATGACATTTGAAGAGTGTCTTGTGCCTTGGCCACTAGTGTGGTGTCTCTGTCAGCATCAGCCTCACTGTGGATGGTCATGGCTTTAAACTGTGCTGTGATTTAAGGCTGCACACATGGAGCCACTTACGGAACACCCCAACTCACAAGAAAAGATCACCACAGATTTTTCCAAGAAGAGAGAAAGGGGATAGGGCAAAAGGAAATGAGGGAAGCTAGAGGAAGGAAGGATGGAAGGAAGGATGGAAGGAAGGACATATACAGAAAACTAGATTAAAAAACAAAATACCAAAAACTAAAGCAACTTGTAAAATCAGTTTCATAGCCAGGCAGACAGTGAACCTTTTAAAATTATACTGCTGAGGAATATTTTCACATATAGAAAACATGCACTCAGATATACAGTTGAAGCTGTTATGGTGACACACACCAGTAACCCCAGCACTTGGGAGGTAGAAGCAGAAGAATTAGAAGTCCAAGGCCAGCCTGGGCTACATAGGAAACTTGAGGATAGCCCAGATCAAATGAGATTCTGTGATTCTGCCTTCAAAAACAACACCCCCCCCAGTATATCATCTCTTCATCTGTCTGTCTCTATATCTACCTATCTACCTACCTACCTACAATATGCTAAAGACAAATATTATCGATGTAGCTTTTCCATGTTTAATACTTTGGATTATATGAATATTTGTGCAGCCATGTTCACTTTCAAATATCTTCAAGATATGTGAGCTTGTAGTGAACAGAGTTGTAACTGAAAAAAAAATCCACACAAATCCAGGGTGTGTAAAACTGTGTGATGCTTATCTCCTGAGCTAATTACATTTGACTGCATCGTTTACTGAGAACCACTTATTTAATTTCTGGTCAGTTTACTTAGATTGTTTAACAGTTGCATTTAACTGAAAATATTAATATTACATCAGTAAAAGATGAAATTGGGAGGTTGGGTGAAGGAAACTGACCCCAGCCTGGAGATGCAGCTCAGCTGCTAGCTCACCCGGAGTGCGAGAGGCCCTGGGCTCCACCCTAGCACTTTATAAACTAGGTGTAGTAGAACAGCCCTAGAAAGAGCTTCCTAGGCAGAGGCAGCAGGATCAGTGGCCCAAGGTCATCCTCTGCTACCGAATGGTTCAAGTCCACCCTGTCTCAAACAAAATAAAAAAACACAAATTTTTTAAAAATCCCAAGAATAATGGATGATTCAGACTTTTCAACTTACATATAATTTTTAAAAAGGTAAAATAGCACTCATTTTATTACATTTTTGATAGGTAACCATGAGATTATAACATGATCTAGGCATGGCAAGATGGTTCTGTGGGGGAAAAGTGAACTCAAGTGCTTGCCACACAAGCCTGATGACCACCACATGGGCACCGTGGCACACCTGTGCTGTACAACACACTAATAACACCACATGAAATAAGATAATTAAAACTGTATATACTGATTTAGGAAGCCAGCAGTCTCCTACATTGTGGTGACTTGATTTCATAGTATATAGTGGATGTCTGAAATTTGTGCTTGACATCTGTCTTAGTTAGAGGTTTACTGCTGTGAACAGGCACCATGACCAATGCAACTCATATAAGGACAGCAGTTGATTGGGGCTGGCTTACAAGTTCAGACGTTCAGTCCATTATGATCCAGGCAGGAGCATGGCAGCTTCCAGGCAGGCATGATGCAGGAGGAGCCGAGAGTTCTACATCTTCATCTGAAGGCTGCTAGGAGAAGACTGACTTCCAGGCAGCTAGGATGAGGGTCTTATAGCCCACACCCACAGTGACACACCTACTCCAACAAGGTCACACCTCCAAACAGTGCCATTCTCTAGGCCCAAGCATGTTCAAAGACAACACTTTATCCTTGTAGCTTATCTATCTGAAGGCTCTCTCCTTGATGCTTTAATTATATATGTGCTTTGGGGTCCATCTTTAGTGTTCAGTTACTTACAGTGCAGGAGTCATGGAAACATGGAGTCACAACACTGCTCCCACTGTGTGCCACACCATTCACATAGCGGAAGACCAGGAAACGGAGAGCAAGGTAGGAACCAGGGTCTTTCAAAGACTCAACCCTCATGACCTACTTCTGCCATCCGCATCCTGAAGTTTGTGGAACTCAAAAGATATCATTGTACCCAAGGGGTGAAACATTCAAAACATGAGCTTGGGAGACATTTAAGATTCAATGTTTTTCTTTTAATCCATTAGCTTGATCTACATGTTTAGGAGAATCTGAGATTTCTGAAGGACTGATAGTCAAGAAGAGAAAATGAACACAATTTAAATGGATTTGGGTGTAGCAGTTTGTACTCTTTGCAAAATTGATACTTTGTTGCAATGGTACCCTGTTCATTTACCACCAGAGTCTCCTTTTCCCTAGTGGTAAAGGATTTAAAACACTGTTTCCACGTTGGAGCCACCATATGTAATAGAACAGTATTCCTGTTTGGAGCTCTCAGTGGAGATTGCTAGACTGTAGCCTTTCTCCTGATGTTTGGGGCCTTTTCTCTCCACGCCTGCTTAGTTCTTCATTTTCACACAGAGCTCCTTAGGGGCTATTGAAACCCTAATGTCACCTTCAATATATGCTCACTGCAGGATCTGAAGCTGAAGTAGCAGTAAAGACTGAATGGTGGGCCAGCAGGGTGGCTCAGCAGGTAAAGGCCCTTGCCACCAATCTTGACAACCTGAATTTGAGTTCGATCCCCAGGACCTATATGCTAGAGGGAGAGAACCAACTTCTGGAAAGTTTTCTCTGACCTCCACACATGAATGCATGTATGTATACACACACACACACACACACACACACACACACACACACACACACACACACACACACACACACACCATGTAATTTAAACAGAAAGTTTTCATGGTGTAACATGTGCAGGGCTGTGGGTTTGATCTCCAGCAATACACAAACACAGAAAGACACAGATAGACAACCCCAGGTGGGATGTGATACACAGAGAATTTCTGAAACAAGTTGACAATCAAACTGCTGAAATTTGTAACAGTGATGCGAGGATGTGTGCATTGTCAACCTGACAGAAGCTAGCATTAGTGGGAGATGAACCTCTGGGCTAACCTGTAGGTATTATCTAGAGTGAACTAATTAAAATTGGTGTGGGAGCACTCTTTTTTTTTTTTTAAGATAGGGTGTGGTGGTTTGAATAGGTATAGCCCTGTAGACTGTTGTGTCTGAAGGCTTGGCGCATAGGGAGAAGGCATGCCCTTGTTGGAGAAATGTGTCACTGTGGGGGTAGGTTTTGAGGTAATAGATACTCAAGGTATGCCCACTGTGAAACAGACTCCTTTTGCTGCCTGAAGATATAGAACTCTCAGCTTCTTCTCCAGCACTATGTCTGCCTGCATACACCATGTTTCCCACCATGATAATGGTAGTATTAAACCTCTGAAACGATATGCCAGCTCCAGTGAAATGTTTTCCTTTATAAGTATTGCCATGGTCATGGTGTCTTTCCACAGCAATAAAACATAAAGTAAGACTCAGAGTCTCACTATTTAGTCCTGGAACTTGTATTGATCAGGCTGGCCTTCAACTCATAGATATATATGCCTGCCTCTGCCTTTCAAGTGTCCAGCTTGAAAAGTGTTCTGATTAGGGTTGCTAGTACTGTTAAGAAAGCACTATGACCAAAAGCAAGTTGGGGAGGAAAGGGTTTATTTGGCTTTTAAGGAAGTCGGAACAACAACTCAAACAGGACAGGTGCTGCGTGAAATATTAAAAAGAAAGAATATAGCAAGTTCCCATGCTACAACCTGGTTCTCTCAACCCTGGCAGCCTGGCCAGCCATGCACTGGCGAGCAATGGCTGACCTGCTTTATCTCGTGGAGCTCTGAGCTCCAATCCAAGCTCCACAATCTCTCCACCCAGCTCGCTAGGTTCCCACTGGCGTGTCGCTACCACGCCAGCCCCATGCTTCAAAACCCCACAACCTTTGTGAGGCACATCAGACAAATTCACACTTTGCTGCCCTACCTTTCTCTCTTGAACCCAGACAAGCTGCCATGTAAAGGAAAACACAACACAAACTTAGTTCAGAAACAATGGTAACTCAGTCTCTGGGTGAATCAACTAAAATCCTAATCTTGTAAGCCTAATTAAATCTAAATCCTCTGGAGGCGAATCCTTGTGGATCCACCATGATACCAGGAAACTCTAGAAGCTACATCTTACTCCTTATGCTGTCCTGGTTCCAAAAGGCCCTCTCTCTCTCCTACTCCCCTCTTCCTCCCTCCAACCTGGAAGTCCCTCCTGTTCGCCTGGTGATTGGCTCCTTTATTCATTAGAGAATTGGTTCACAAGAAGTCACATGAGTGTGTAACTCACTCCTTGTCTGAAGCCCCTCCTAGGAGGTTGGAATTAGCATCAAAATACAAACAGCTCCAGGACTATCCACAACAGGCAGGAGCCTGAAAGCAGGAACTAATGCAGAGGCCATGGAGGGGTGCTGCTTACTGACTTGCTCACTGTGGCTTGCTCTGTCTACTTTCTTATAGAACCCAGGACCACCAGCCCAGGTGTGGCACCACCGACCCAATGCTGAGCCAGTCTCTACTAATCACTAATTTAAAAAAATGCTTTACAGACCTAATACAGCCTGATCTTATGGAGGCATTTTCTCAATAGAGGCTCCCTCCTCTCAGATGACTTTAGCTTGTATCAAGTTGACATAAAACCAGCCAGCATAGCAAAATGCATCTTAACTCTGAGTGGAATCATTCCTTGACTGAAGTGGGGAAAGGACCTAAGCAGCTACAGGTATCCATTTGTGTCCATCATAGAAATTATGTGACAAACTTCTTCAGACTCTTGCTGCCGTGACTTTGAGTCTCACAGACTCTCTTGAACTGTGAACCAAAGCAAACAGTTCTCCTTTAAAGGGCTGTTGTCACATCAACAGGAAAGGGGAGAAAAGACAATGGTGATTTAGGAGATCACTCTGGTGGAGAGCCTCTGGATGGCACAGTAATTCAGGCTTTGAAAAGTGCTCATGTGGTAGCAGGAAGACAGTCCACTCAGGCATGTGACACTGACTTCAGTTGCTCAGTGCTTTGGTATCCTACAGAAGGTGAACAAGTGAGCGCTGTAGACAGATAAATAAAGAGTGACTGTGAGGTCCAGAAGCTTTCTGGTAGTTACAAAAGCCTTCATTGCCACAGTGGGAGAGCAGAAGTAATTGAAAGTCACATTCAGAACTCAAGAGTCATCAAATTTCAAAGACAATTGTGTACTCATCTCAGGCAGGAATGGCCTGCCAGCATTGAGCTCTGGGTCAGAAAGTGGGGCCCTGACATATGGATGAAGAGATTTGTAGCTAGGATCCAAGACTTGTCCCCAGACTCATATCTCAATACCTGTTCCTATGAGGAAAGACCCTGAAGAAGTCACTTCCAGATGGACACCAGTAGACCCCTCAGGGTCTGTCTTTTGTTCCTTTCCTGACCAGGTCAGGAACTAAGGCCCAATTACAGACTAACAGATCTCAGACATGCCTGAAAATGACATGGGAAGAAAGAGATCTCACACTGAAAGGAGCTAGGTCCTGGATCAAGGTCATTGAAGTTAAGATGGGATATTCTTCTTGCCATGTTGTAAGTTAAGGCTCAGTCTAGCCTGGTGTCACTACTTACTGTGTGTCTTAGTCAGGGTTTCTATTCCTGTACAAACATTATGGCCAAGATGCAAGTTGGGGAGGAAAGGGTTTATTGAACTTACACTTCCATGCTGCTGTTCATCACTAAAGGAAGTCAGGACTGGAACTCAAGCAGGTCAGGAAGGAGGAGCTGATGCATAGGCCATGGAGGGATGTAACTTACTGGCTTGCCTTACCGCTGGATCTCATAGAGGCATTTTCTCAACTGAAACTCCTTTCTCTGTGATAACTCCAGCTTGTGTCAAGTTGGCACATAAGACTAGCAAATACAATTGACCCCTTGTCAACTTGACACACAAACACATCACCAATAAGCCTTAACCCTTACTTCCTTATTCATCCCTAAGAGCTAAATAACTTTAAAGTCCCACAGTCTTTGCAAATTCTTACATATTAACATTTCAGTCCCTTTTAAACATCCAATCTCTTAAAATTCAAAGTCTTTTAAAAATTCAAAGTTTCTTAACTGTGGGCTCCACTAAAATACCTCCCTTCAGGAGGGAAAAAATATCAGGTCACAGTCATAATCAAAAGCAAAATCAAACTCCAACCGTCCAATGTCTGGGATCCACTCACGATCTTCTGGATTCCTCCAAGGGCTTGAGTCACTTCTCCAGCTCTGCCCTTTGTAGCACACATGGCTCCAGATGCCTGTACTCCACTGCTGCTGCTGTTCTTGGTGGTCATCTCATGGTACTGGCATCTCCAAAACACTGCTGTTTTCTGCTGCAACTAGGTTTACCATGGTGCCAAGCCTCACCTCCTTTGCATGACCCCTTCAGTCCTGGGCCATCAATTACAACTGAGTCTGCACCTTCACCAATGGCCTTCCGTGGCCTCTTGCAATACCGAGCCTCAACTCCTTTGCATGACCCCTTCAATCCTAGGCTGTCAATTGCAACTGAGACTGCACCTTCACCAATGGCCTTCCTCTGCCTCTCACAGTGCCCAGGCCTCAGCTGCTCTTCATGACTCCTTCATGCCTTCAAAACCAGTACCACCTGGGTGACTCTTACACATTATCAAGTCCAGCCACCGAATAAGGTACAACCTTGGCTATCTCTGGAATGCAGCCTCTGTGCTCTCAGAAAACACTTCTCAGAAGATTTCACCTCACTGATGCTGGTCTCTTCCCAATCACTGCCAATTTCCCAGCTCCAACTAACCAGCATCAATAGTCCCAGTAATGCAATGGTTTTGCTTTAGTAGTTCTGGTATCTTGTTAATCACAGCTGATCCTTCAGCACCAGCTAACCAAAACCACAGAATCTTCACAGTCAAAATAGCAACGGCCCTGATAGTCTTTATAATCTTCCCTCTGAAATTTCACAAGCCAGGCCTCCATCTTCTGCACTGTTCTCAACATTATCTTCCAAGCTCCTATAGAATATCCCACAAAGCTCTTAACACTGAATGGATCTTCTAGCCCAAAGTTCCAAAGTCCTTCCACAGTCCTCCCCAAACATGGTCAGGTTGTCACAGGAATACCCCACTAGTACCAATTTGTCTTAGTCAGGGTTTCTATTCCTGCACAAACATCATGATCAAGATAAAAGTTGGGGAGGAAAGGGTTTATTGAGCTTACACTTCCATGCTGCTGTTCATCACTAAAGGAAGTCAGGACTGGAACTCAAGCAGGTCAGGAAGCAGGAGCTGATGCAGAGGCCACGGAGGGATGTTCCTTACTGGCTTGCTTCCCCTGGCTTGCTCAGCTGGCTTTCTTATAGAGTTCAAGGCTACCAGCCCACAGATGGTACCACCCACAAGACGCCCTCCCCCCTGATCACTAATTGGGAAAATGCCTTACCGCTGGATCTCATGGAGGCATTTTCTCAACTGAAATCCTTTCTCTGTGATAACTCCAGCTTGTGTCAAGTTGACACACAAAACTAGCCAGTACACTGTGTAAACAGTAGCTTTCTGCTGGATATGATAGTGCACTCTAATCCCAGCACTCTGGAGGCTGGGGTGGGCAGATCTCTGTGCCTTTGAGGACTGCCTGGTTTATATTGTGAATTCCAGACCTTAACTGGAATTAACAGACTACAGTGAGACCCTGTCTCAAAACACAAACAACAACAAAGGCAGCAGCTTTGGGGCTGTACCTGGCCCTGAGAGATCCCATTTTACAAGCAGCTTTTGACTCTGTTTTCAGAGCAGGATGTCTCTGCACCTCCTCGTGCATGTAAACACCACTGCCTGTCTGTCTGGAACCATTCACAAAGTACAGACTAGATAGATAGCTTATGCCTAAAAGTACTAAGTGTGTTACCTTACAAATCGTCAGACATGATCACATGTGCACATGGGCATCGAAATCACCCCAGGGAAACCAGGCCTGATGACTCACAGCACACCAGGTGGAGGACAGGGTTCGACTTCCTCAACTGAACCTCACTAAGAGAAGGGCACCTAACTTTCAGCAGTAACGGACTGATTGATGGGCAGGATTCCTTATGTACCAGGGGGTCTGCTTGGTTACCTCAGCTGACTTGGCTGACTCCAGTTGTCATTTGTGAGTCTACTTGTTCATTGTGTGGACCTTGTTCATCCTGCCCTTCATCACTCTGGCCTTTGTGGTGCCACACCTCACTTCCGCAGCTTGATTTTATAGCAGAAGTCCAGAGATCTGTTCTACTCCATATCAGCCCTCTGTGCCCGTGGGTTAGGCCTTCTGAGACTTCTGAATTCCACCACAGCCTTTACTTCCACCACAGTCTTTACCCTTTTCAGTCATTCTGTGACGTACATATATAAATATATTTATATAGACATATTTACTGTCTGACATGTAATAAACGGCCTGAGAGTTAATATTTGTAATTAAGATTGAAATTGCACCAGTGTCAGCCTCAGCCATCCTTTGGACCACACTGTGAATTTTCCTTTGGTTTTTGAGACTCTCACGAAGTTCAGGCTGGCCTGCACCTCACTGTGTAGGTGAGGATGACCTAGACTCCTGATCCTCCAGCCTCCACCTGCAGAGGGTTTGGTTCATAAGCTGTTTTAGTAAGGTGAGTCTTTAGGGTGAAGCTAAAGTATGAGGCTTCGGGGAGATTTATAGTTGGCAGATTCTTCTCCACCTCTGTAAGTGTGTGTGTGTGTGTGTGTGTGTGTGTGTGTGTGTGTGTGTGTGTGTGTGTGATAAAAATGAAATCTGTGCTTTTTGACTATTAAACTGCTTTATACATTTTTGTGTTTTCTGCATTGAAACTAGACTGTTCTGATAAGACTTTTTATGTGTACTAAACAACACGGTGTCTTCATCTGTTGTCTGTTCATAGAGCAGAGTACCTGATAACTTATAAGAACAAGTTTCTTTAACTCATGGTTCTGGGGGTTGGTCATCCAAGATCGGGGGCTCTTTCTGTGTGCTGCATCATTATTTGGGACAGAGAAAGGGAGTGTGGACAAGACTGACAGAAAACTCCTCAGGGTGGGGCTTGTGCCGTGACAACCTGCTCTGCTGGTAACCGACCCAGCCCTGGGAGAAAGGCATTCATCCCTCTTCATGAACTCAGCCGTTTAGAGTCCCGCCTCCCAACACTGGCACAATTGCAACAGTTTCAAGGGCAGTTTGGGAGAGGGAACTACATTCTAACAACAGCCCACAGATGCAGAAAAGAGGATAAAAGTGGTGGGTAGCTTAAAGCAAATTAATGTAAGTTGGAGTTCTTGACAACCTATGTCAGGAACCAACATTCTGCTGGAGAGCCCAGAAGCCTCCCTTGTTCCCAGTCCCAACCACGCCCACCACTTATGTACACCCGGAAGAACCTGCTGCCCTCATCTCTGTAATAATTCATCTTTGCTTTTTATTACGGCATGTCAAATATGTATGTGCGTTTAAACTTTATAATTCAGTTTTGTCAGTCTTTAAAAATCAGTTTAAGAGTTTGAAAAAAAAAATCTCATTTTCCTTAGTCTTTGTTCCTTTTTCTGGGTTACTTAGTAAGAAAACTAGGTCATTGTCCCACAATCTGGATTTTGCTGAGTATAGCCTGTACCTAGTTGTTCTTTAAAAACAATTACAAGTTATTATTTTGTGTGTTTTGCTTACATATATGTCTGTGTACCACATGTGTGCCTGGTGCCCACAGAGGTCAGAAGAAGGTATTAAGTCCCCTATATCTCTCTAGTAATGGAGTTATAAATAGTTCTGAGACGCCACGTAGGTGTTGGGAATTGAACCCAGGTTCTCTGGAAGAGCAGCCATCTCTCTAGCCACTATAAACAGCATTTCTATGCCCTCTGAATTTCTTGTGTGTAAATGCAAATGAATGTGGAGACCAGAAGTTAACCCTAGTTGTTGTTCCTCAGCCATTGTTCACCTTGTGTTTTGAGACAGGATCTCTCACTGGGACCTGGGCTTTACTGATTCGGCTACACTGATTGGCTACCACGTTCCAGGGATCTGCCTGTCTCTACCTCTCTAGAGCAGGGATAGCATGTTCTACTAGGCTTGTTTTTTTTTTTTTTCTAGGTGGTGAGGTTTGAACTCACTACTATGCTTGCACAGTAGGCACTTTACTACCTGAGCCATCTCCCCAGCCCAGTCTGATGGCTACATTTAATATTCTTATTTTCTCCCTCCCCCCCCCCCCTCTCTGACAGGTTCTCTATACATACCCCTGACTGTTTTGGAACTCACAATGTTGACCAGGGCGGCTTCATTTCTTGTACTCATGAGTTGAATCTTCAGGGTTGACACAGCAGGGTGGGTTAGTAAGCGTCTCTTTGCTTTCCCCCTCTGCGGTTCTTCTGTGGTGTCCACAGTGGTGGGGACTTCACTGTCAGAGGTCTCCTGGCTTCACTTCTGCTCTGGATCCTCTTCTTTTTCCTCCTCTTCCTCCCTATTATACATTTGGATCCCAGTGCCAGCATTTTCCCTACAGGTTAGAGAGCAAGTCTGGGCTTGTTAGTTTACGAACAGGGCAGACTCATCAACTTTGTGTGTCCCCCTTGTCTCAATCTGTATAAATCTGCTCTGTGAGTCCTGTCAGCTGCTGCAGTCTCAGCCTGACCATGCCACACAGGGCTTTAGCTATGGTTGGTTTGTCTCCATCCTCATTATATTTTGAGCCTGGGAGAGCATCTCAGTGTGGTAACTGGCTACAGCCTGAGCTTTGCTACCTATACGATCCAGCTTTTAATTAGAGGAATGAAAACCAGCTGAAATTGTATCTCTACTGCTGACATCTTGCTACTGTCCCCCTCCCCACACGTACTGTAAAGGAATAAGTGGGGCTGGAGAGATGGCTCAGGGTTAAAAGCACTGACTGCTCTTCCAGAGGTCCTGAGTTCAATTCCCAGCAACCACATGGTGGCTCACAACCATTTGTAATGGGATCTAATGCCCTCTTCTGGTAAGTCTGAAGACAGCTACAGTGTACTTATATAAATAAAATAAATATATTTAAAAAAAAACACATTGTAAAGGAATAAGTGTGTCTAAAAGCAGCAAAAATAATTCTGAAGTCTTTCTCTGATGCCATCAATGAAAAAGTAACCCTGGAAGGCGTCATGCCCTGATCTTGAAAGTGAAAGTGCATAGCATCTCAAGACTCCATGCAAATTTCCTCACAAGAGGAGAAACTGACCAGCCCTTGGGGATCATACATGTCTTTTCTTTTCTGGATATGTGTCAACATGAAGATTCCGGCATAGATACCCCAAAAGCTCAAGCCAAGCGAAGCCACTGAAGTATGTTACAATTATATTCTTGGTAAACAAACCAACACAGTAGATTTTTGTTGTATATAATTTAATATCATGAAAATAATTCTATTATATTTTGAGACAGATTCTCATGTAGCCAAGGCAGGCTAGCTTTTAACTGGCCATGTAGATAATAATGACCTTGATTGCCCATGTCACCTTACCTGAATATGCATGCTTTACCTGCTCAAAGGAGGTGCATCACATGCAATGCTTGGTTCCTGAGGAGCCAGAATAGGGAATTAGATTCTCTAGAACCAGAATTACAGATGGTTAGGCAGCCATATCTGGGTTCTGGGAAGTGGATCTGGTTCTCTGCAAAAGCAGCAGGTGCTCCTAACTGCTGAGCCTCCTCTTCAGATGCTTTAACTTTGTTTTAGGATCTGATCTCCTGATAGATTCGATGTTTCCTATCTAATAGTTATATTAAGTGATGACCTTTTGTCAAATACAACTGTCAGACACTGTAATCCTACTAAAGAATAGAGGGACAGAAATGTCCTTGTTCATCCATGCATTTGTTGAATGATAGTCATTATTCAATTAACTGTGGCTGTGCAAAGATGCTGCTCGTGCTATATCAGCTAACAAATTCAAGGATTTGTGAAATGCTTTTCTCTTCCTCCTTCATAATTGAATTGGACGTGGTGGTGCATGTCTGTAACCTCACCGCTCAGAAGGCTCAGGCCAGCCTGGAATAACAACCATGGTTCAAAGAAAAAAAAAATGTAATGGTCTTACCCTGAGGGCCTTTTCTTCCCCTGGAGAAAACCTTACAGTAGCCACCCCCCATGAGCTTCCTTTCCTCACAAATCTCTTTTGCCCAGAAGATAGCTGCAATCAGATCAATAGTAATCCCTTCCAAATGTTCTACTTCCTTTGCTCCCCTGAGGGGGGCTTGGGAGTCATTTGAGAGGGGCAGGGGCAGGGTGGAAAACAGACAGCAAGGAGAGGTATTTTAATGGGTTGTTAGGTACCATCTTGCACCCCACTGGCTCTGGCCCCAAAAGTTCACGTCTTGCCCACTGCTTTGGGGTGACTGATCTGTACCTTCAGCTTTGTCCTTCTGTCACTCTGAGCAGTAAGGTCACCCATTGGCTATCTATTGCCTCTTGGGTTTTAAGGCTGCATGTGCTAAAGAAATAACAAGTTTGGGGACATTCTTCTGGTTCTTCTTGACTAAACCCCAAGCTGGAGCCAGGCTACTTTCTCTGTGGGCTTACCTCAGCTGCCATTTGCATCTTCCTATTGTGTAGGCTCAGGTGTTTGGGATGTAAATCTCAAGGTCTGTGCAGGAGATCCATCCCTTCTGTGTCCACAGTTCCTTCCCAGGCAACCTCAGAAAATCTCGTTTGGGGGAGGGGAGCAGACATATTGTCTTTCTTGAGGTTTATAACAACACCTCTGAGTGACAAGATTGACTACCCATATTTGTGTCAGGTTATACTCTTAAAAAATTATTATGGTTACTATTCTTCCACGAAGGATGCAGGCCTGCTGTGGATGTCAGAGGACAGTTTTGGGGAATCGTTTCTCACCTTCCACCTTGCGTCAGGGTCTCCCTTGTTTCTACTACTGTGGTGCATATCCCAGCCCAGCTGGCCTGAGAATTTATGGGAAGTTCTGTTTCTGCTCCCCATCTCACCACAGGAATGCTGGGATTACGGAAGCAAGTCACGGCAGGTGGCTTTTCTTATGCAGGTACCAGGCTTACCGGACTCAGTGGCTAAGCACTTACCTAGAGCCATCTTGCTGGCCCCGGATCGTATTCTTATTTGGAATGAATGACCCATCTTCACTGCTGCCCATCACTGTGCCAGATGCCTATGAAGGCAGAGATGACTGCACTGGTTTAAGGTTTGTGCCAAAAGTGGCTTTGGCTATTGGAATCTGTGTGGATGGGCCCTGACACATCAGTGTCACCACGTGACATTGGAGACATAGCTTTAAATGGCTCCACTAGCTTCCTTTAGCAATTTGATACTCTCATTTGCTTCAAGTCCTATAGAAGCGTGCCTTCTGTCAGCTGACCAGCAACACACAATCACATAGGTAGGTTTCAGCCACAAGTCATTGAGATTTGTTTTTGTCTTATAGTAAAGGTGATGAATGACCTGTTTTTTTTTCACCTATTTTATTTTAAAAATTTATTTATTTACTTATTTATTTATCTATTTATTGGGGTGCTGAATCTCATAAGACCCAGTGATTCACAACAAAAGCTCTAATTTGTGGGGCCATTTTCTGTCATGAGATTTATATTTCTATGAAACAAGTATTTTAGGATTACTTACTTTTTCTTGGACCAGAGAAGGAAATGCCTTAGCTGATTGAAGTTAGTGTAGGGTCAGGGGTAGCAAATACGGAACACTGAGTGTATGTGTGTGTATAAGCCAGGGAGTGAGGTCCCTACTTTCAGCTTTTAGATTTTATTCTGACATGAAAATACACACAGAACCATAAGATATAAACTGAAGACTCCAAGACCTTTTTTTTTTTCAGTACTCAGGGAGTTTAAGGTAGATGATATATATAATAAAGTCAGATGTGAGGAATGGAGACGTGTTATCATGCAGTGCCCCGAGAGGACATGGAAACTGCTCATGGGAGAGGCTGCAGAGGACAAGGGTGGACAGGGCAGTGTGGATGGGCAGAAAGGCATTTAGCACCAAGGACAGACAGCCTAAGATCACAGAGGTAACAAGCGACCATGGGCCTGTGATGGATAGTACACAGACTGTCAATAGGAGTGTTTCTAGATTAGAAACTGAAGAGGGAAGACTCACCCTGAATGTGGGCAGTATACTGTGGATGGAAAGTAGCCGAGCAGCTCCTCCCGGCTTCCTGACTATGGGCATTTTTTTTTGTTTTTTTTTTGTTTTTCGAGACAGGGTTTCTCTGTATAGCCCTGGCTGTCCTGGAACTCACTCTGTAGACAAGGCTAGCCTCGAACTCAGAAATCCACCTGCCTCTGCCTCCCAAGTGCTGGGATTAAAGGCGTGCGCCACCACTGCCCGGCGACTATGGGCATTTGTGACCAGCTGCCCCACTTTTGCCCTCATGCCCTCCCTGCTGTGAAGGACTCTACCCTCAAACTGCGAGACAAAATTAACTTCTTTTCTTCCGCTGCTTTTGTCAGCTATTTTATAAGACAGGACCTGTGGGTGAAAACGAGGATGAGGGCTGTCAGATGGGAAAGGTCAGCCAGGGCCCAGCATGGTCCCAGCTACCAAGTTCTGAGACTAGCTAGACTAATACAGGGTTGGGAAATGCGTTTCTACCCCGCTACTTTAAAAACAATGAAACCATTTCATATTTTCACATATGAGGCACGTGCACTGAACTCATCTGTATGGTGGATTACTTCTCCCGATGGCTGGTGCACACTGGCCTAGTCGGCTGAACAGTCCTCGAATTTTCGAAACCAGTACCGGGTTGTTGGCGCATGCTCCACTCATACCCTTGCATTTGGCTGGCTACTAGGCTGAGCTGTGGCTCACCATATTTAGATCTTCTTGGCATTTTAGTTCATGGTTACACAATAACCACACATAACGTGAAAATACTTGATGCTGCGAAACCATACTCCGCCGATAAAATGGAAAATTTGTGTCATGTTGTCCAAGGAGAAAACCCCAGCCACTATACAAGTATTCACATGCAGAAGGTACAAGCCGGCAGAATCCTAGGGCTGCAATCCATCCCAGCGCCTCTCCTGACAGTATCCCAGGGATTTCTGCGGTCCGTCGGGTCCTGTGGGTGAGCGGGCTCTGCACCTTCGTGAGGCCTTGGCCGGCTGCTTCCCTATGACTCTGGGCGGAGGCGCAGGGAGTGCAGTTTCCAGGTCTTAGAGGAGAACCTCCGCCCTCCTACCAGGCTGTGCCAGGCTTCTGTCCTCATCGCTTTCAGGGTAGGCTGGAGCAGCTCCGAGGAGTCATCAGGACCAGGGTAGTGTACCCTTTCGCATCGCTGTCCCGCACCTGCCCTGCGCCCGGGGTCTGCGGGAGCAGCCGCTGCCCATGCACATGCGCAGTAGCGCCGCCGGGAGCCCTGCCTCCTCCTCCTCCTCCGCCGTCGCTGCCGCCGCCTCCCGGTTCCGCAGTCACTTCCTGCAGCTGTTTCCCTGTGGCTCCGCTCCGACCGACTTTTGACAATCAGCCTCCAGCAGCGGAGCGGCCGGTCGGCGGCGGCGAGCGCAGAAAGTGGTCTTGGAGCGGGCAGCGGCGCGCGGGGTGGCGAGGCGGCTGCGGCCTGCCGGTTCCGGTGAGTGTGGTCCTCGAGTCCGCTCGGCTGCGTCCGTGTGCGCGTGTCAGCCTCGCCCGCGGCGTCCGGCGGGCCACCGATCCCGATCCCGCAGCCATTCGCACAGCCGCCTCGGCGACTTGGTGCTCCCCGCCGGCATCCGCGCGGGACCGGAGTGCGTGTGAGCGTGCCCAGCCCGGGAATGGCACACGCGGGGGCGATGCTGCAGGGGCGCAGCTTTGAGTCCTAGATGCTGAGCCTGGGTCGACACGGCCTCCTCCCCTTCTCAGCTTCCTTCTGTGATGTAAAACAGCCTGCCAGGGCTGATTTACTGCCTGCCACGTTTTGGTGACCTCTGAGTAAGGTTTTCTCTTTTCTTGTCTTCTCTTCTACGGAATACCCAGGGGTAGCCTTCCCTACTTTACCCGGACACCAGGAACCTGTTCCTGGATTCTCTTCTTTGCCCTGGGTCTGTTTCTGCTAAGGGGAGGCTGTTGTTTGCAGTACAGCCGGTGAGGAGTAGGCCCCAGCCCAGCCATGGAAACGTGTGCTGTGGTCATTCATTTCCCTTCAGACCGGTACATGGTGGAGCTGTGATTTTTCTTTAGTGTCTTCTGAGCTTCCAAATTAGGACATCAAGCGCTGTGCATCCTTCGTGTATGCCATCGCACACGTCCAATCGGATGGATTTTAAGATCTGAGAAGTATTTTTATATCAGCTTCTAAATTAGTCTCTTAAATTAATGCAGCACTTTGAACGGATCCGAGTATGTTTTTGAGTCTCTGTATTTCAGTTTCTGTATTCACTGAAGCTTTGGTTTTATTTATTTTAGAGTAATTTTTTTTTCCCCAAATGTAATACCTGTTGTGATTGTCACCAATAGACTTTTTGGGAGGGGGTTAGCCTTACGTTGATTGTTAAATATAACAGTGTTTTTGAGGTCTTTATTCATTCTTTGAACATTAGGAAAATAAAATGTAATAATAGGTAAACCTGCACTGTAAACACCCCCCGCCCCCATCCCACCCCACCTCAGCCAGTGTTTTGCTCTGGAATAAGGCCTTTTTGTGCCTCTGCTGGGAGGAGGGCCTTGCTTCTGCTGGACCACTGCATGATACTGGGGGCAACGCAAGCCGGGGTTTCATCAGGTGGGAGTAAGCATGTAAGAAACAAGCCCAGGCATGTCTTGGTAGCAGGCTGATTCGGTTCTCTCTGTATATTGCTGATTTTCTATATCCGGATGTTTTGATATCCTGCTCTGTCCTTTCTCTATGACCGAATCTGGATGACAAGTTAGGGTCAGAATGACATGGTCGATTACAACTAAGTAGTTAAACTATTTAAAAAGATGGTTTCATTACCCCGCCTCCAATAGCCATAATCATCTTTGCTCTTTGGATGTTTGAGTTGGGAGAAATATTGTTTCAGAAAAACTTACTGTTTAAATGTATCAAATCTGTATCACTTTTCTTTGTGTTTCCAGAGATATGGGTAGTTGATTATTATCCTTTTCTGGCTATTATGATTAATGAAAAGTATTGTTAAATATTATAACCAACCACTCTAAACCAAATGACGTCCCAGTCAGTGGCTCCTCTTCACTGTGTGTCTACTAAATGTACTAAATAGTTTTATTCCTTTTTAAAGCTTCCTTGAGTAATTTTTGTAAGTCTGTTTAGTGTCCTAGCCTACGCATCTTCATCACAGACAGGAAACCTCAGCAGCTGAAGACACTGCATTCTATTGGCCAAGAAAAGGAGTTTTAACAACACTCCTAACAGGAGGGAAGTGTAGACTTTGTTGTTGATTTTGTTATTTGCTTTTTTGAGGCACACTCTCTCTACATAGCCCTGGCTGTCCTGGAACTCATTCTGTAGACCAGGCTGGCCTTGAATCCAGAGATCAGCCTGCCTCTGCCTCCCAAGTGCTGGAATTAAAGGCGTGCGCCACCACCTGGCTGAAAGAGTAGACTTTGAAATAAGGATTCTAATTTGGATAATTAGAATCTGAGAAACTTGAAACTGTGGCATGCTTTTTAAGTAGTCAGAACTAAAAGACGCCACCTGAGTGGGGAGCAGGAGGGGTCAGTGACAAAGATGTAGGCGAGTGGAGCATAGTGGGTCTATTCTGAGGAAAACAGAAAAGACAGAGTCTTGGTTTCTTTTCTGTTGGTGTGATAAAATATCCTGGCAAAAGCATCTTAAGGGAGAAAGGTGCTCCTATCCCGGTGGGGCAGTCTAGGCAGCAGGAGCTTGAAGTGACTGGTCACATCAAGTCCGCAATCAGAAGAGAACAGTGCTGGTGTTCAATTCTGTCTCCTTTTGATGCAGTCCAGGACCCATCCAGGGGTGCTATCCATATTTGGGACTGGTCTTCCCACCTCAACCTATTTAAGAAAATATAGGCATACCGACACCCAACCTAACCTGCATCACTCCTCATTGAGACTCCTTTTCTAGGTACTTCTAGAACCTGTCAGGTTGACAACTGAAGTGATAACCACCCTAGGGCTTAGGATACTTCGGTCCATTACTTGGTTGGACATTTTCAGTCTGGATGCTTTATTGACTAGGTCATTTACCTCCCAGTAGAGAATACATTTTGATTCTGCAAGGGCTGTAGTATAAGGTTGGATGGAGTAAAGTCATCACACCAAGTCAGTGTCCTGAGTGGGGTTGAGGGGGCTGGGAGAAGGCGGGCCTGGGTATGGGGCATGGTGCTCTTGGCACCGAATAGCTGGTTGTGTGCGATGGAGGAGGTGGGTGTGGTTGTGTGTGATGGAGGAGGTGGGTGTGGTGTTGTCAGATTATCCTTTCATTACTAGACTCTGCGAAGCTTTTGATTTTTAAATATTGACAGCTAACTCAACTTAAAAACAAACAACACACCTGTGCCATCTGAGGCCCACAGGCTGTTGCTGCCCTCTGCCTTGCAGAACGACTGGCTCAGTTACTTAGCTACTGTTGCTTACTTAGAAGTATCAATTCATTTACATCTGTTACATTTTAATGCCCTCTTTCTAGATTTCACCCACCTTTCAACAAGTTGTAGAAATGCCTTAAATATCTGACTAGTGGCTGGGTGTGGTTGTGCAGGACTATGATTGTAGCACCTGGGAGGTTGAGACAGGAAGATAAAGAGTTAACGTTGGTAATTAATGTGTCGTCAAATATATTTTTCATGTTATAAGTCTCACAAGCCCTGTGCTTATTTATTTAGCAATATTACAGCATTTAAAGTATAAGGAAATAGTTTGTATTTTGAGACATTTCAAAAAAAAAAAAAAAGCAAAACAAAACCAAAAAGAGTTAAAATCTTTCTCAGCAACATAGCAGATTTGAGGCCATCCTGGCTATGTGAGACCCTGTTTTAAAAAAGCTGAGAGAAGCGGGACAGTGGTGGTGCACGCCTTTAATCCCAGCACTTGGGAGGCAGAGGCAGGCGGATTTCTGAGTTCGAGGCCAGCCTGGTCTACAGAGTGAGTTCCAGGACAGCCAGGGCTACACAGAGAAACCCTGTCTCGAAAAACCAAAAAAAAAAAAACTGAGAGAAAAGGTGGGTAAAATGCTGCTTTGCCTTTTAGGTACACACATGTGTGTAAAGGTGGGAAGAGCTTGTGGTGTGCAGGTGCGTGCACACACACACACACACACACACACAGACACACACAGAGTAAAAATAAACAAAACAAAAATACTAAAGGAAAAAAAAAATAAGGACAAGAGGAAAGGAGGTGATAATCTTCTGTCTTTGACATCCTTTGGGTGAAAGAGTTTCTTACCTGGGCTTTTCTCTTGTTTGCTTGTTTGTTTGTTTTTGGGGTTATGAATATTACCATCAAGAGTGTTTCAGCACTCCGGAGGAAGGGGTCTGGATGACCTTAGATGTCGAATTCCAGCCATGTGACTTTTCAACTTAATTGCTCATGGATGCAGAGCTGCTAATTAATGCCATGGCCAGAGGGATGACGTTTGGAACTGAGCCAAGCAAAATAAAGGCAAAGCTCTGAAGCTATTCTCAGAGCAAAGCCTTATGTCAGTGGGGATAACCAGGCAGGGAACGTCTGCTAGGCTCAGATTAAGGAGAGATGCCCCAAAGGTGGGTTTGGAGAGAAAAATGACTTTGGTGTCATTCTATGTCATATTGCTGAGCTCTCAATTTAATTTTCTTCCCTGGTTGCTCTAGGTTTGAAGACTCCATCCCTTGTCACCCACTGGATTATGCTCGTGGCTTTCCTGCCTGATGATTCTTTTGCAGCAGGTCTGGCTTCCTTTACCTAATTGGGCCTCAACCTCTCCTCCTATGTCAGTGGCTGCCAGGTCCACAAGGACCTTGCAGCTCCCGCCTCAGAAGGCTTTTCGGCAGGAAGCATCCTTGCCTCTGGCAGGGGAAGAGGATTTAACTAAGAGAGGGGAGCCAGACTCTGCCCTGGAGGAGCTGTGTAAGCCCCTCTTCTGCAAACTCTGCAATGTCACCTTGAACTCCGCTCAGCAAGCCCAGGCACACTATCAGGTAAGAGATGGAAAGGACAGCAGGTGTCAGCAGGGTGAGCATTTTGGGTGCTGGTTGGTTAGATGATGTCAGTGGGTGAACATTTTGGGTTCTGTTTGGTTAGATGATGTCAGTGGGGTGAACATTTTGGGTTCTGTTTGGTTAGATGGTGTCAGTGGGGTGAACCATTTTGGGTCCTGGTTGGTTAGATGATGTCAGTGGGGTGAACATTTTAGGTGCTGTTTGGTTAGATGATGTCAGTGGGGTGAACATTTTGGGTTCTGGTTGGTTAGATGATGTCAGTGGGGGTGAACATTTTGGATGCTGTTTGGTTAGATGGTGTCAGTGGGGTGAACATTTTGGGTACATCTGGCCACAAATTGCCTCTCCAGATTTGGCCAGTTGTGCCTGGAAAACTCAGATGAGCTAGAGAACAGAGTACCATGTTTCACATAGTGGGTTCTGCCCATAGTTCTGAGGAGAATGTGTAATGTGCTACATCAGTTCAGTGTAAAATTGTTCTAAAGTTTGTACAGCTTGGGTCAATTCAGTGCTACCTAGCACGTATATGACTCTTACACTTTCTTTTATTTAAGACTTTTCCTTTGTGCCATGTTACAGCTGAGGCAAAATACAGGTGACTTTTTTTTTTTTTTTTTTTTCTTCGAGACAGGGTTTCTCTGTGTAGCCCTGGCTATCCTGGAACTCACTCTGTAGACCAGACTGGCCTCGAACTCAGAAATCTGTCTCCCAAGTGCTGGTATTAAAGGGGTGCGCCACCACTGCCCGGCGAATATTAAAATTTAAAGCATCTTATCTCTGTGTAGAATAGATTGTGGAAAAGGCCATTCGAAAGGATATTATTGCCTAAGAATAAAAGGGGAACCAGGAGAGGGTATAGGGTCTGTTTTAAAATTTTAATTTTATTTGTAGTTATGTGTTTTTGTGTGTATGCACATGTGCATATGGGCAGACACAGAAGCTAGAAGAGAATGCTGGAGCCTGTCTTGTCAGGGTTTCCATTGCTGTGAAGAGACACCATGACCGAGGCAACTCTTAGAAAGGACAACATTTAATTGGGGCTGGCTCACAGTTTCAGAGAGTCAGTCAATTATTGTAATGGAGGGAAGCATGGCAGCATCCAGAAAGACATGGTGCTGGAGGAGCTGAGAGTTCTACACCTTGATCCAAAGGCAGCCAGGAGGAGACTGTGTCACAGTGGCCAGCCGTGAGCATATAGGAGACCTCAAAGCCCCGCCTCCACAGTGGCGCACTTCCTCTAACAAGGCCACACCTCCTAATAGGGCCACTTCCCATGGCCAAGCATGTTCAAACTACGTTGGAAGTATGTGATCTGTTTTTTGATTTTGATTTTTAAAGGGGATTACAATTAAGAAATTGCATGAATCTCAGATGAGATTTGAACTTGGGACTTACGACATTGTTGAGACTTTTATAGTCTCTGGGACTTTTGAGGTTGGACTAAGTGTATTTTGTATTACGCTGTAACTAGGTATGGCCCCCATAGACTCATAGGTTTGAACAAGCCTATGAGGGCCAGGGAGTGGATGTGGTGGTTTGAGTAAGCTGTTAGTTATAAAGCATTTCTTCTTGCCTGAAACTATAGTTTTCTGTTACGACCTTTACTAGTTTCAGATTGACCTGACTGAGGTGACAGAAAAGGAACATACAGCGTTTAGAAAAGCGGGGATCCTGTGGGCAATGATCTCTGCTGGAAATGCATTAGAATGCCGTGGCCAGGGAACTCAGCACTGGAGCAGGAGCAGGAGCGGGGGTGGGGGGGCAGGTTAGCTACTCTTGGGAGGGGGACTCCCCAGGGGAGCAGTCTTAGGCTGCACGCATCATTTCTTGGTTCTTTCTGTACACCCTGTTTAAGAGTATGCTCAAGTTCGTGGGAGTAGGAAGGCCGTCATTCCCATGAGTCTCTGGGCTCTAGGTCTCCGGCATAGCTCATGTCAGCAATACACATTCACTCAGGAGTTTGTCAGCTCCTCACACTTTTCTCCATTTTAAAATTTTTGGTTACTTAATTTTATCTTTGATCCTAAAGACGGATAATTGAATAGTTTGTCCTATATTAGAAATAATTCCTTGGGAAGAAAAGGTCTGTTGCTCTGTCTTGTTTGCTTTTTCGAGACAGGGTTTCTCTGTGTAGCCCTGGCTGTTCTGAAACTTTCTCTGTAGACCAGGCTGGCCTTGAATTCACAGAGATCCAACTGCCTTTGTTTCCATAACCTCCCAGGAGCAATGTATGATTTTAATGCGTTTGTGTAGGTTGTATTATACCTTGGGTTGCTTTTCTTCCATACAGTTTTGTGACTCTCATGTCCATATATTGATAGAACCTTTTGGTTTTGCATAGAGAATTTAGTTTGATGGAAAAGTCATTGGATTTATGCTTAAACTGTGAATGAAGTCAACCTTTTAAAAATTGTAAGTTTTTATGTGTTTGCTCTAAACTTTTTAGTTGGCAAGATTTATTCCTGTTTCTTCCATGATGCAGTGGGTAAATAAACCAAAGGACAGAAATACAAAATGAGAAAAATTCCCCGGTAATAAAGATTTTAAATGGAAAAGTTGGGGGGACAAGGATGGATGGTTGCAGAACAGAAGTCAACTAGCCCAACATGAGGGTAAACACTAGAGGAGAAAAGAGTCGGGTGGGTATGAAGGATGCAGACCCTGCTCAGCACTTCAGGGTGGAGGGCAGGGGGGGTAGGAGGCCATGGTAAGCTTCTGCTGCTGATTGAGTTTGAGGTAGCCTGGGCTACATGAAGCCCTATATTACACCCCACCCCCAAAAGAAAGAGCCTAATTAAAGAAAAATTGAGGATGGGTGTGACAGTGCATATTTCTACTAAGTTAGCTTAGAAGCAAAGGTTTGAATAAGGTCGGTGGTACTGGTAATTACTGAGGTGTACCCCTCTTCCTCCCTCCCTCCCCCCTCTCCTTTTCTCTGCCTTTAAAGCAAGGCAGAGGAGTTTGTGTGTGTCTCTCAGAACAGCGTGGAAGAGAACAGATCTAAGACGTGAACTTGGGATCGGGTGCGCATGGTGGATGTGTTTGTACACAGTAGGTGCACAGTAGGTGCACATGTGTGTGACTATATTTGGAGGACAGAGGTCAATGTTGGGTGTCTTCTTCAACCATTCTTTACCATACTTTCTGAGATAGGGTCTTTTGCCATACTCAGAGCCCACTGATTAGCTAGACTGGTGGGCCAGCGAGAGCTCCAGGGATCTGTCTGTCTCTGCCGCCTCAGTGCTAGCCTGGTCTATACAGCGAGTTCTAGACCAGCAAGTGCTCCTTCGTGAGATCCCATCTTAAAAACCAGGAGACAGAAACTAAGTGTGTATCCTAGGGCTCTGAACTCAGGTCCTTCTGCTCATGCACCAGATGCTTTATTGACCAAGCCATCTATCTCTCCAGTGTCTGAGATTTGGATCTCTGTAAGAGAAGATGTCAGCATGAGAGTGTATCAAAGAATAATCAGAACATGAACAGGTGACCCTCATGGAAGGAAACTGTAGCAATGTTAGCCCAGAGCCAGGAACTGTGGCCCCTGTGATTCTAGCCCTTGGGAGATGGAGGCAGGAGGGCTTAAGGGTTCAAAGCATTCTTGTTACATAGTATCCAGGAACTCCAGAACATCCTGGGGCCCTTGAGACCCTGTTCACATCAATCCGATAAATGTCAGCCCGAAAGATGCCTAACTGAGTGCTAGTAAGAGAAAGCTCTGAGGGCCAGGGTGACACAGGGAGCCAGGACTGCCCAGCACTAGCAGCAGGCTGAGGCAGTGAGTGGAAAGTGGTAAAGCCAATGGTTTCTGACAAAAGGAGGCTACCAGTGTAAAGCTCGGTTGCAAGATGAAAATCCTGCTTTGCAGTCGTTATTTCAGGGTGATATCATGGACAAACATCTGTCCTCTCAGTCCCGTGCTTGTAAGTGGACAGGCCCTGTGTGGATGCCCAGTTCACCCTCTGCATAACTTGACCCTCTTTAGTGAGCTGCTGCTGTTGACTCTGCAGTTTCATATTGCCCAGTGTCGTAAGCAGCCATTGTTAACTGAAGTCCGACTGGATCACGTTCCAGTACTCAGGATACAGTAGAGTCTGCTCCTTCGCCACTCCCCTCAGCCTCACCTCCATTTCTTCTGACTTCTTTTTTTTTTTTTTTTTTCCGAGACAGGGTTTCTCTGTGTAGCCCTGGCTGTCCTGGAACTCACTCTATAGACCAGGCTAGCCTCGAACTCAGAAATCTGCCTGCCTCTGCCTCCCAAGTGCTGGGATTAAAGGCATGCGCCACCACTGCCCGGCCTCTTCTGACTTCTTGATGTTCCTCGCTGTCTTCTCCAGCCACGGGTAGCCATCCCAGATGGTTTACATCCCAGGCTTTTTAGCCCAGTCATTTAGCTGTGAAGCAGCCTCAGCTGAGTCATTTAGTTTTGAATGAGTCTATCTAATTTTTCAGTTTTAAAACTATGGCTTTGGTTATAACTTAATTTAAAGTTAAAATTTTGGAAGAGAAATGAGTCTTCATTTTATTGAAATTTATCTGCATGCGAGCCTGGCATGAAGAAATATAATGGGATCTCATCAGCATAAACACCCAGAGGAAGAGCAGCTTTGAGAAGGAAAGTAACAGAAAATTTGTGTACATTTATGTATGTGTGTATGTGTTATGGGGTCAAACCCAGGTTATCAGACTTGGTGGCAAGTGCCTTTATCTGCTGAGCCCTCTTGCAGGCCACATTTTGTTTTTCAAAGCAAATTACATGAATAAAAGTTTAACAAGTGTCCACCTTGAAAATCAGAAACGTATCTGCTAGTTTGCATCTTCATATAACAAAGAACTAGTCACACAGACACTTTTCTAAAGTTCATCATAAACATAGATTGTGACGTACCCAGATGCGCGTCACATTAGCAATGCTGATGAGAGAAACTAAGCTGTTTTAGACCTATGATGCTAATGCAGTGCTCTCCAGTCATACTAACAGAGTGTGGGCTGGGGAAAGCGCTGTGCAAGCTCAGAGCCCCCATCCCAGGGAAAAGGGTGTCGTTCTCAACTATAATCCCAGCCAACCCTTGGGGGTCAAAAGAGGGGGGTTGGAGGATTCAGAGACAGAGGGATGCCAAGGTCTGCCAGTCTAGGCAAAAGAGCAAGTTCCAGGTTCAATAAGATGTAGATGTTTGGCCTGGTTCTTCCTCCCAGTCCCATGCTCTCAGAAATAAGACTCAGACTCAAATGGATTTACGAATACCTTGGCTATATAGCTTGCCTCTTCTCTGACTAGATCATAATGTAGATAACCCAATTATTTTAACCTACATTCTGCCACGTGGCTGGTTTCCTGTGCTCAGGTACCATGCATCCGTCTCCTCACATCTTCCCGGAAGGATCTTCCTGTGCCCGGCTCTATCCCAGAATCCTTTCTGCCTCCTGGATGTCCCGCCTTCCACTTCCTGCCTAAGCCATAGACCACAGGCTTTTTAATTGACAGGTGATGCATTCATACAATACACAAGATATTCTCTGTACAGCAAGAGACATTATCTCAAACAATAAGGTAGAGAGCAGTAGAGGAAGATACTTAGTGTCAGCTGGCTTTTGCATGCTCAGGAATGTATACATACTGCTATCGGATCTTCCCATATAAATTAAAACAGCAGTGACTTTCCCTTTATGCTTACTTAGTCCCTCCTCTTAGCTTTTTCTCTCCCCTCTGCTGTTTGGCCTGGAATAATCAGACCATAAAAGGCCTTCATTTCCCATTCTTTCTCAGCTGGCTATACTTTGGTATTCATTACAGTGTTTAGACACAGTGTAACATCACCTATCCAGGTGCATGTCAACATTTCTAATCTCAGCTTTTTTTTTTTTTAATTAAAATTTAATTTTATTATGGTATGTGTATATGTGCTCTGGTTGCATGTATATCTGTGTACCAAGTGTGTGCCCACCGAGGTCAGAGGAGGATGTGGGATCTCTCGGGACAGGAATTACAGGTGAGTGTGAGCCACTGTGTGGGTACTGGGGACCACCATACCTGGTCCTTTGTAAGAGCAAGCACTCATAACTGCTGAGCCAATTCTCCAGTCCTCAGCTAATTTTTACATTTTCAAAATTTTCTTACCCAAATGAACCAGGAATGGTCAAAATGCTCTTCAGGTTTGGGCGGGTTTTTGCATTTTCCTAAGTGGTCTAGGTATTTTGGAATCTATACAAATCTGGGCTGGAATCCTGACTCCCTTGCTTTAGATTAGAAAACCGTTTCCTATCCAGCATCTGTCTGTAAAGCACAGACTGTTATTTTCCCTTGCAGGATTGAGAGAATTGCGTATTTTATGTTAGTAAATACTGATTGGTTGAGATGGAGTTCTGTTGTTTAGAATGTTTGGGTCTAATGTTTCTATTGCTGTGATAAAAACACCAGGACCCAAAGTAAGTTGGGGTGGGAGAAGGTTTATTTCAGTTTCCTACTCTCAGGCTGCGCTCCATCGTTGCGGGACATCAGATCAGTGGCTGAGACAGAGGCCGTGGAGGAATGCTGTTTATTGCCTTGGACCTCATGGCTTACTTGGTTTGCTTTCTTACACCTTATACACCCCAGGACCACCTGCCAACTGGTGGTACCACGCTCAGTGGGCTGGGCCCTTCTGTCAATCACTAATCAAGAAAATTCACTACAGACTTCCCTACAGGCTAATCTTATGAAGGCATTTTTCTCAGTTAAGATCCCATCTTCCCAGATTGTCAAGGTAGTGTCAAGTTGACAAAAAACAACCAGGACAATTGACCACTTGTTGTTCGGATATACTTGTCACAAGTATATCACTTGTTAAACCATAATCTGTCCTTTCTTATTCATCTCTATGATCACATATTAATTTCATAATATACAATATAATGTCCTGCAGTCTCTAAAATTTTTAATATTTTAAAAGTCCTGCAGTCTCTAAAATTTTCAATATTTTAAAAGTCCAAGTTTCCTTAATAATTCATCATCTCTTTAAAAGTTCATAGTCTCTCTAAAATATCTAAATATTCTGTGAAATGTGTTTCATAGCTGTGGGTTCCTCAAAATGGAAAAAAAAAAAGTTAAATACTTTCTTACTCCAAGAAGAAAGAACCAGGGTACAGTTAACATTTCAAGTCAGAGCAAAACCAAATCCCAACAGGTGTGAAGCTCAGTGTCGGACATCTGGGACTTAGGATCTTCTGGGCTGTAAAGGACTTGAGCAGCTGCAGCTTTCTGGCTCTGCCATCCACAGGACACACAGCTTGTCCCACAGGTTTAGGCGGCCTCTACTCCACAGCTGCTGGTGGTGTTAGTGCTCATGCCATGACACTGGCATCTCCCCTGGAGCTGGCTACACCTTCACCAAGAGCCTCTCCTGGTCTCTCACAGCGCTAAGCTTCAGCTGGTCTCCATGACCCCTTCATGCCTTCAAAACCAGTACCACTTGAGAAAGTCTTACACATTACCAAGTTAGGCCGCCAGTACAAGGTACAGCCTTAACCCTCTCTAGACCACAGCTGTGTGTGTTGACTCTGAGAAACACTCCCCAGAAGACTTCTCAACAATGCTGGTCTCTTCTTAATCACAGCTGATACTTTAGCCCCAGCTGACCAGTATCAATTGTCTCAGCAAAGCAAAGGTTTTACTTCAGTAGTTTGGTCTCTTGTTAATCACAGTCTAGTTCTTCAGCTTCAGCTAACCAGCCCTACCGATTCTTAAATCAAAGTAATGAATATCTCTTATAGAGA